>JANJGN010000031.1:3572769-3940269 GCA_026770705.1 Isurus oxyrinchus | reverse complement strand
ACAAGTCAGGAGTGTGATGGAATATTCTCCACTTGCCTGGATGAGTGCAGCTCCAACAACTCTCCAGAAGCTTGATACCATCCAGGACAAAGCAGCCTGCTTGATTGGCACCACATCCACAAACATTCACACCCTCCACCACCAACGCACAGTAGCAGCAGTGTGTACCATCTACAAGATGCACTGCAGCAACTCACCAAGGTTCTTTAGACAGCACCTTCCAAACCCACGACTACTACCATTTAGAATGACAAGAGCAGCTGATAATGGGACCACCACCACCTGGAAGTTCCCCTCCAACCCACTCACCATAAGACATAGGAGCAGGAGAAGGCCATTTGGCCCATCGAGTCTGCTTTGCCTTCAATGAGATCATGGCTGATCTGATAATCTTCAACTCCACTTTCCTGCCTTTTCCCCATCCTGACTTGGAAATATATCAGCTGTTCCTTCACTGTCGCTGGGTCAAAATCCTGGAACTCCCTAACAGCACTGTGGGTGTACCTACACCACATGGACTGCAGTGGTCCAAGAAGGCAGCTCACCACTGCCTTCTTAAGGGCATTTAGGGAAGGGCAATAAATACTGGCCTAGTCAGCAACACCCACATCCTGTAAATGAATTTAAAAAACTTCATACGCATAGCACACACATGTTCACACTGAAACTCATATGCTCACACATGAGCTACACATTCAGACAGACACATACACACAATCACACAAAGTTACACAGACTCACACTCATATACTTACAAATCCACACACACACAGAACTCATGCACACTCACACATATGCATAAATACAAGCACACACACTTGCGCACACTCACACATGCACGCAAACTCTCGTTTAAACACACACATTCACACACATGCACACACACACACAGAAAGCCACATGTTCACACATGCACTACACACGTACACACACACAGAAACACACACACATACATGCACTCAAACACTCACATAGTAACACAGATACTCACATTGACGCACAGCCACACATCCTCACACACACACATTGTCACACACACACACATTCTCACCTACAAACACAAACACACTCACACAAGCACACTCACACATACACACTCATACTCAGACATGCTCACAAAAACTTGCACACTCATACAGAACCTTATATACACAGACATGCCTGCCCAACACTCCCACTTGCACACACAAACATACACTCATGCTCACAATTACATGCACACACGTGCATGTACACATGCACTCACACACAAACATGCACAAAGACAGGTACACACATGCACACGCCCCTTCATTGATTTGCACATGTTTGAGTATAATTTTGTGTCAATACGTGAGTGGCTGTGGCGATCTGATCTCTAATTCAGGACATTCTATGCGACATTAGTTTGCCTCCCAGCTGAGAAAACAAGACAAACTAATAAAAAGCACGCCGATTGTCAAATAGATGCAAAATTCCCTTGAGTTTTCAAGCCTCGATTCCTGAAGGAGTTCATCCTCCTGTGACTGATTCTGTGGGGGCTGGGCGATCACAGGGGATTTTGTGCAGCCCCACCGTGGAGTTTCGGCAGGCAGTTTGTCTGTCTGTGGCATGTTGTCCTTCCTCACTATCCCCACACATCCACCTCCCAGTCGGAGGCAAATGAGCAGCAATTAAGAGCAGGAGCCGTGGCCGTAGTTTGTCACCTCCCTCACCTCAGGGCACTGAGATTGATTGTAAAAGTCCCACCCATGTCTCGGGCCTCACAGCTAAAGAGGAAGTAACTTACATTTGGATATAAAATGACAAAGTAGTGACATCACAGAAACAGGCCATTCAGCCCAACTGATGTTTACACTCCACGTGACCCTCCTTTCACCCCTCCTCATCCCGTCACATCAGCATACCCTCCGTTCCCCTCTCCCTCATGTGTTTAGCTAACTTCTCCTTGAATTTGTTTATGTTATTTCCCTCAAACTACTTCTTATGGTAACAGGTTCCGCCTTCTAACCGCTCACAGGCTCTAGAGACAGTGTCAACCGTGGCTCAGTTGGTAACACTCTGACCTTGAGTCACAACGCTCTGGGCCCAGTCCCACTCCAGGATTTGAGCACACAAATTGAAGCTGATATTCCTGTGCGGTACCAAGGCAGTGCTGCCTTGTCAGAGATGCTGTATTTCAGATGAGAGTTAAGTCAAGGCTCCATCTTCCCTCTCAGGTGGATGTGAAAGATCCTGTGGCACTATTTTGAAGAAGAGCAGGGGTGTTATCCCAGTGTCCTGGCCAATATTCGCCCCTCCATCAACATCACAAACACAGATCCTCTGGTCATTATCACATTTCTGTTTGTGGGAGTTTGCTGTGTGTAAATTGGCTGCTGAGTTTCATAAATAGCGACTTCAAAAAGTACCTCACTGGTTGTAAAATGCTTTGAGACGTCCATTGGTTGTGAAAAGTGCGATATAAATGCAAGTGACTTTTTTTAATAAAAATTTCTCCTGAATTCCTCATTGGATTCATTAGTAATGACCTTATCTCGATGGCCTCTAGTTCTGATTTTGTCTGCCAGTTGGCAATAATGCCTAGAACTTCTACTCTATCAAACTCCGGCACAAACTCGAAAACCTCTATCAGGTCAACCCACTCTTCTGGAGAAGGACCTTTCCTGATCTGGTATCATTCTAGTAACAATTTTCTTTTAACAGTACCTCTAAATCCTTTTAGAAACACAGAGGCCAGAACACAGTGTGGTCTGACCAAGGTTTTAAACAGGGTCAATATAAGTTGACGTTTCGAGTCCTCATGACCCTTCGACAGAACTTGAGTTCGAGTCCAAGAAAGAGTTGAAATATAAGCTGGTTTAAGGTGTGTGTGTGGGGGGCGGAGAGATAGAGAGAGAGAGGGGTGTGGTTGTGTGGACAAACAAGCAGTGATAGAAGCAGATCATCAAAAGATGTCAACGACAATAGTACAATAGAACACATAGGTGTTAAAGTTAAAGTTGGTGATATTATCTAAACGAATGTGCTAATTAAGAATGGATGGTAGGGCACTCAAGGTATAGCTCTAGTGGGGGTGGGGGGAGCATAAAAGATTTTAAAATATTTAAAAATAATGGAAATAGGTGGGAAAAGAAAAATCTTTATTGGAAAAAAAAGGAAGGGGGAAACAGAAAGGGGGTGGGGATGGGGGAGGGAGCTCACGACCTAAAGTTGTTGAATTCAATATTCAGACCGGAAGGCTGTAAGTTGCCTAGTCGGAAGATGAGGTGTTGTTCCTCCAGTTTGCGTTGGGCTTCACTGGAACAATGCAGCAAGCCAAGGACAGACATGTGGGCAAGAGAGCAGGGTGGAGTGTTAAAATGGCAAGGGAGGTTTGGGTCATTCTTGCGGACAGACCACAGGTATTCTGCAAAGCGGTCGCCCAGAGAACACCTGTGGTCTGTCCGCAAGAATGACCCAACCCTCCCTGTCGCTTGCCATTTTAACACTCCACCCTGCACTCTTGCCCACATGTCTGTCCTTGGCTTACTGCATTGTTCCAGTGAAGCCCAACGCAAACTGGAGGAACAACACCTCATCTTCCGACTAGGCACCTTACAGCCTTCCGGAATGAATATTGAATTCAACAACTTTAGGTCGTGAGCTCCCTCCCCCATCCCCACCCCCTTTCTGTTTCCCCCTTCCTTTTTTTCCAATAAATTATAAAGATTTTCCTTTTCCCACCTATTTCCATTATATAAAAAAAAACATCCCCACTAGAGCTATACCTTGAGTGCCCTACCATCCATTCTTAATTAGCACATTCGTTTAGATAATATCACCAACTTTAACTTTAACACCTATGTGTTCTATTGTACCATTGTCGTTGACATCTTTTCATGATCTGCTTCTATCACTGCTTGTTTGTCCATACAACCACACCCCCCCCCACCTCCCTCTCTCTCTCTCTCTCTGCCCCCCACACACACACCTTAAACCAGCTTATATTTCAACTCTTTCTTGGACTCAAACTCAAGTTCTGTCGAAGGGTCATGAGGACTCGAAACGTCAACTCTTTTCTTCTCCGCCGATGCTGCCAGGCCTGCTGAGTTTTTCCAGGTAATTCTGTTTTTGTTTTGGATTTCCAGCATCTGCAGTTTTTTTGTTTTTATCAATATAAGTTGTCTACTTATCAATTTTATCCCTCTAGAAATTGGCCCCAGTGTTTTGTTTGCTCCTCCTATGACTTTATTAACCTGCGTTGCTACTTTCAGTGATTTGTGTATCTGTGGCCCCAGACCCCTCTGTCCCTCTAACGCATTTAGACATTTACTCTCCAAGCCGTACATGGCCTCCTTGCATGGTCACCTTGTATTCATAGATATCCAAGTTAATTTGCCAATAACATACCCATTCAGCAAGTTCAATGAAGAGTGCAGGAGAACATACCAGGAGCAGCACCAGGCACACCTAAAAATCGCGTGTCAACCTCTTACAACACAGGACTACTTGCGTGCCAAACTGTATAAGCAGCAAGTGATAGACAGAGCTAAGCAACCCCACAACTAACGGATCAGATCTAAGCTCTACAGACCTGCCACATCCAGTCGTGAATGGTGGGGGACAATTAAACAACTCACTGAAGGAGGAGGCTCCACAATTATCCCCAGCCTCAATGAAGGGGGAGCCCAGCACATCAGCGCAAAGGATAAGGCTGAAGCACTTGCAACAATCTTCAGTCAGAAGCGCCAAGTGGATGATCCATCTCGGCCTCCTCCGGAGGTCCCCAGCATCACAGATGCCAGTCTTCAGGCAATTTGATTCACTCCACATGATATCAAGAAATGGCTGAAGGCACTGGATACTTCAAAGGCTATGGGCCCTGACAATTTTCCAGCAATCGTACTGAAGCCTTGTGCTCCAGAACTTGCCTCACCCCTAGCCAAGCTGTTCCAGTACAGCTACAACACTGGCATCTACCACACTGGCATCTACCCGGCAATGTGGAAAATTGCCCACGTATGTCCTGTACACAAAAAGCAGGACAAATCTAACCCAGTCAGTTATCGCCCCATCAGTCTACTCTCCATCATCAGTAAAGTGATGGAAGTAGCTGACAGTGCTATCAAGCAGCAGTTACTCATCAATAACCTGCTCACCGATGTTTGACACACCATCCTGACTTAGAGCTATGTTGCTGTTCCTTCACCGATACCAGTTCAATATCCTGGAAATCCCTTCCAAACCACACTGTGGGTGTACATACGCCACACAGACTGTAGCGGTTGAAGAAGGCAGCTCACCATCACCTTCTCAAGGCCAATTAGGGATGTGCAACAAATCAACAAATGTTGGCCTAGCCAGTGATATTGATAAACAATGAACGAATTTAAAAAAAAGTTTATTAATGTCTTCCTTTATATTGTTGCAGTTCTCCTCTGTATTAATTACATCCCTAATACAGTGTCACCTGCAAATCTTGAAATTGTAATTCTGAGCCCTGTTTCCAAGTTGTTTATGCAAATGATGAACAATATTGATCACAGCACCAATGCTTGTCACCATTTGTCAGCTTGAATAGCTATCTTTAACCTCTACTCTCTAAATTCTGTTTTGTAGCCAGTGACTGGTTCATGTCCCCTGGCTCCACATATTCTGACATTGTTCATGAGTTGATTATGAGGTACCTCATTAAAGGCTTTTTGGAAATCCAAATATATTACATCTACTACATTACCCATATCTACCTTTGCTGGTGCTTCTTGAAAGAATTCAATAATATTGGCCAAGCATGACCTTTGCATTTGGAATCTGAGCTGACTCAGTTGGTAACACTCTGACCTTGAAGCGTTGTGCCCAGGATTTGAGCACACAAATTGAAGCTGATATTCCTGTGTCCAGTGCTGCCTTGTCAGATGAGAGTTAAACTAAGGCTCCAAAGTTAAATTAAGGTTCCCTCTCAGGTGGATGTGAAAAATCCTGTGGCACTATTTTGAAGAAGAGCAGGGGTGTTATCTCAGTGTCCTGGCCAATATTCGCCCCTCCATCAACATCATAAACACAGATCCTCTGGTCATTATCGCATTTCTGTCTGTGGGAGTTTGCTGTGTGTAAATTGGCTGCTGAGTTTCATAAATAGTGAGTTCTAAAAGTATCTCACTGGGTGTAAGGTGTATTTATGGATTATTGCTTCCGGTTCCCCCGTTTTATTTTGGATGCTTTGTCCGCTTTGTATAGGCCATTAAATTTCTTCCAAAAGCAAAAACTGTGGACGCTGGAAATCTGAAACAAAAACAGGAGATGCTGGAAAAACTCAGCAGGTCTGACAGCGTCTAAAAACTGAGCTCGGGGGCAGAATTTAGCCCTTGTCAGGAGGGGCTCAGCGGGGCGGGTGGTCGGGAAGCTGACAGCCGCCCACGATCGAGGTTGGAAGGCGATTTCACGCTCGGTGGGCCAATTAAGACCCACCCAGTATGGAAGACGAGGGGCAGTGCCCAGCGCTGCCTACGCGGTCGGGAGGAGGAGCCGGAACTGTGCTCATGCGGCACGAGTGTGCGCTTGAGAATCTCCCTGAGGACACATCTGCCTCAGGGAGATGCCAGACAAAAGGCTGTGGCAATGGGACAGCAAAGGAAACCTTCCGCACCTAATCCCACCCCACCAACCTCCACAATCAACCCTTTCTGCACCATGCCACCATCAAACACATCCTCCTCAGACCCCTTCAGAATCCCAAAGGGCCTGTTCCCTCTACGACAGCCTGATCCACTCCTCACTCACCCCCAACACCCACTTTCCTCCGGCATCTTTCCAATGCAAGCGCAGGAGACGGACTGCCTGCCCTATGTTCATCTCCAATCCGACTGTGTTGAGAACCCCAACCGTTTACATATTCACCCTTTCAATTAGCTTGACTGTATTTTCAGCTCACAACGCTATGTACAATGGAGAGGCAAAACTCAGATTCATTGACCGATTTGTGGAACACCTCTGTTCAGTCCACAAGCCTGACCCCGAGCTCCTGGTCGCCCATCAATTTAATTTTAATTTGAAAGCAAAATAAATGGGATTAAAGGGGCAGGAGCAGCATGAGTATGAAATTAGCTGAGTGACAGGAAACAGAGAGAAGTGGTGAATGGTTGTTTTTCAGACTGGACGCAGGTATCGTCTGGGCCTGCTGCTTTTCCTGGTCTATATCTCAATGGCCTAAACCTGGGGGCACAGGGCGCAATCACAACATTTGCAGATGCCATAAAACTTGGAAGTACTGGGGACTGGGAGAAGGATAGCGAGAGACTTCAGGAGCGTATAGACAGGCTGGAGCAATGGGCGGACAAGTGGCAGATAACATTTAATGCAGAGAAACGTGAAGTGATACATTTCGGTACAAAAAACAAGGAGAGACGATATGAAATAAAGAGTAGAATTCTAAAGAGGGTGCGAGGCAGATGGACCTGGGGGTGTATGTCCACAGATCATTGAAGGCAGCAGGACAGGTTGAGCAAGCAGTTAAGAAGGCAGATGGGATCCTGGGTTTTATAAATCAGGGTAGAGAGTACAAAAGGAAGGAAGTTATGGTAAACCCACATAAAATACTGGTTCAAACTCAGCTGGAGTTTTGTGACCAGTTGTGGTCCCCGGACTTTGGGAAGGACATGAAATGTAGGGAAGATTCACAAGAATGGCTTCGGGGATGAATGACTTCAGCCATGTGGATGGATTGGAGAAGTTGGGACTGTTCTCCTTGGAGAAGAGAAGGTTGAGAGGAGATTTGCTGGAGGTGTTCAGAACCATGAGGAGTCTGGACAGAGTAGACAGGGAGAAACTGTTCCCATGGGTAGAAAGATCGAGAATCAGGGGGTTCAGGTTTAAGGTGAATGGTAAAAGAAGCAATGGAGACATGAGGAAAAACTTTCCTATTCACTGACTTGTTAGGGTCTGGAATGAACTGCCCGAGAGTGTGGTGGAGGCAGGTTCAATTGTAGCTCACAAAAGGGAATTGGATGATTATCTGAAAAGGAAATTTGGCAGAGTTGCAGGGAAATGTCTACCTTGGAGAAGTATTGCTCTCCTCTCTGACAGGAAGTGGAGTGGGACTAGCCGAGCAGCTCTTGCAGAGAGCTGGCATAGAGGTGATGGGCCAAATGACCTCCTTCTGTGCTGTAAGCATTTGATAATTCTCTACTCTACTCCCACACTGACATCTCTGTCCTCGGCCTGCTGCACTGCTCCAGTGAAGCTCAATATAAGCTGGAGGAACAGCGCCTCGTCTTCTGATCAGGCACTTTACAGCCTTCTGGACTCAACACTGAGTTCAACAACTTCAGATCATGACCTCTGTCCTCATTCTTTTGAAGAGGAAGTGCTGGTAATAATTCTTTAATTCCCATTTACACCTCCTCCAAACCAATCTTTTGTTTCTTTACTTCTTCCAGTATCACCATTATCCCTTTTGTCATTTAATCTCTGCTATCTACCACCCCCTCAAAAACCTGTTCTTTTGTCCTTCCCCCCTTTCTCTGCCTTGATATTTGTTTTAACCCTGTTAAACCTCTAACTTTTCCTCATTTTGATGGAAGGTCATTGATCGTAAGAAAGCATGAATGTACAAATTAGGAGCAGGAGGAGGCCATTCAGCCCCTCCAGCCTGTTCTGGACATTTATTAAGATCATGGCTGATCTGACTGTGGCTTCAGTTTTGCTTTACTTCCTATCCTCAATAACCTTTGAGCCTCTTGTTAGCCAAGAACCTATCTACCTCAGCCTTAAAAATATTCAATGGCCCCCCACTCCACCGCTCCCTGGGGAAGAGAGTTCCACAGACTCACGACCCTCTGAGAGAAAACGTTTCTCCTGAGAGACGGTTTGTTTTTAAACCGTGTTCCCTAATTCAAGTCCCTCCCACAAGGGCATAGCCTCAAAAAAGAGCCTGAAACATTGGGCAGAGGTTTACAGCTCCTCCCTCTGGTGGGATCTTCTGTCCCGCTGAAGCCAATGGGCTTTCAAATGGTTTCTGCCTCCACAGTTGCTGCTGGACCCGCTGAATATTTCCAATGCTCTTATACTTATTTTATTTCAATTGTCTGCTGGTCGGTTAACTGTGTTGCCTTTCATAGCTACGAGTCATTGATATTCTTCCGTTTAGAGCACAGAAAGATTATTTGACCCGGCTGGTGTTTATACTCCAGCATACTTGACCTGACCTGGTCGCCACACCCTTCACACTCTTTCTCTTTCATGTGTTTATCCAGCTCCCACTTACAATTTCTATACCATTCACCTCAGCTACTCCCTGTGGAAGCGAGTTCCACATTCTCACCTCCTCTCTGGGTGAAAGTTAGATGAGTGTTTAACATAGATTTCTGTCCCCCAGTGCACTCTCCACCGCTCGAAATATCTCCTCCATGTCTATCCTATCAAGTACTTTTTAGATGCAGTAACTGTTGTAATGCAGGAAATGCGGCAGCCATTTTGTTGCACAGCAAGCTCCCACAAACAGCAGTCAGATCAATGGCCAAATAATTTGAATTTCAGTGGTGCTGGTTGAGTGGTGGGTTTTGGTCAGGACGTCAGGGATTGTAGAATCACAGGATGGTTACAGCATGAAGGAAGGCGATTTGGCTCACTGTGTTTCTGCTAAACTTACCTAGTGCCTCTCCCCCACCTTTTCCCCACAGCCCTGCACATTCTTCCTGTTCAGATAATAATCCAATTCCCTCTTGAATGTCTCGATTGAATCTGTCCCCACCACACTCTCAGGCAGCGCACTCCAAATCCTAACCACTCGCTGCGTGGTAAAGTTTCCCCTCATGTCACCATTGCTTCTTTTCCCAATCATCTTTAACCTGTACCCCCTGATTCTCGATCCTTCCACCAATGGGAAGCAGTTTTTCTCCCTATCCGCTCTGTCCAGATCCCTCATGGTTCTGAACACCTCCATCAAATCTCCTCTTCTCTTCTCCAAGGAGAACAATCCTAACTTCTCCAATCCACATGACCAAAGTTCCTCATCCCTGGAACTGTTCTCGTGAATCTTTTCTGCTCTCCCTCTAATACCTTCACATCTTTCCTGAAGGGCAGTGCCCAGAGCCTGGACACAGTGCTCCAGCTCAGGCTGAACTGCTGTTTTATAAAGGTTTAACATAACCTCCTTGCTTTTATACTCCATGCCACTATTAATAAAGCCCAGAATTCCGCATGCTTTATTAACTGTGGTCTCAGCCTTCCCTGCGACCTTCAACGATTTGTGCATTTATACCCCCAGACCCTCTGCTCCTGCAACCCCTTTAGAGTTGCACCTTTGTAGCTCTCCTACCTATCTTCAGCATATTCACATGAAAGGGAAACGGGTCCTTGGGTTAATGTCTTGATCCCTAAACCCATGTCCACATTTAGAATATTGTGAGCAATTTTGGGCCCTGTATCTCAGGAAGGATGTTCTGGCCCTGGGGAGGGTCCAAAGGAGGTTCACAAGAATGATCCCTGGAATGAAAGGCTTAACATATGAGGAATGTTTGAGGACTCTGGGTCTATACTCAATGGAGTTTAGAAGGATGAGGAGGGGGATCTGATTGAAACTTACAGAATACTGAAAGGCCTGGATAGAGTGGACGTGGGGAAGATATTTCCATTAGTAGGAGAGACTAGGACCCGAGGGCACAGCCTCAGAGTAAAGGGAAGACCTTTTAGAACAGAGATGAGGAGAAACTTCTTTAGCCAGAGAGTGGTGAACCTATGGAATTCATTGTCACAGAAGGCTGTGGAGGCCAGGTCATTGAGTGTATTTAAGACCGAGATAGATAGGTTCTTGATTGGTAAGGGGATCAAAGGTTACGGGGAGAAGGCGGGAGAATGGGGTTGAGAAACTTATCAGCCATGATTGAATGGCGGAGCAGTCTCGATGGGCCAATTGGCTTAATTTCTGCTCCAATGTCTTATGGTCTTATGGTCACAGAGACAGGACTACTACCCAAGGCTAATGTTTAAGTGCAGAACAGAATTTGGTCTGAACAGTTTGCTGCAGGGTTACCCCCTGAGCTTTCTGGCTGGGCAATAGTTGGATATGGAAATTAGGCACATGGTGTTCAAAGCAGCGGACCACAATATATAATACATCAATGCCGCTGAATACTGACAGCAGAATGCACCGAGTGAGGCCTAAGGCATGAGGGGCAGTTATCTCAATGAGTGATTGTTGAAGCTGTTGCTGGGTCAAGTGATTGAGTGCCAGCTGTGGTGATGAGTGCCAGCTGTGTGATGAGTGCCAGCTGTGTGATGAGTGCCAGCTGTGTGATGCCTTTGGCTAACACTCCCACCGCTGGGGCAGAAAGCTGGTCATTCAAATCCCACCCCCCCCCCCGAGACCTGAGCACCAGGTCTAGGTTGGACATACATTGAGGGGCAGGTTGAGGCGCTGTCTTTGAACGAGGCCTTAAACCGAGGCATCGTCTTCCCTCAGACAGTCATGGAATTGCTCCAGTGCAGAACCATAGAATCATAGAACACTACAGCACAGAAAACAGGCCATTCGGCCCTTCTAGTCTGTGCCGAAATATTATTCCGCTAGTCCCATTGATCTGCACCTAGTCCATAACCCTCCAGACCTCTCCCATCCATGTATCTATCTAATTTATTCTTCAAACTTAAGAGTGAGCCCACATTTACCATGTCAGATGGTAACTCGTTCCACACTCTCACCACTCTCTGACTGAAGAAGTTCCCCCTAATGTTCCCCCTAATGTTCCCCCTTTCACTCTAAAGCCATGTCCTCTCGTGTTTATCTCTCCTAATCTAAGTGGAAAGAGCCTACTCGCATTTACTCTGTCAATACCCCTCACAATTTTGTAAACTTCTATCAAATCTCCCCTCATTCTTCTACGCTCGAAAGAATAAAGTCCTAACCTGTTTAATCTTTCCTTGTAACTCAACTCCTTAAGACCCGGCAACATCCTAGTAAATCTTCTCTGCACTCTTTCAATCTTACTGATATCTTTCCTGTAGTTAGGCAACCAGAACTGCACAATACTCTAAAGTTGGCCTCACCAACATCTTATACAACCTCACCATAACATCCCAACTCCTATACTCAATACTTTGATTTATGAAGGCCAGTATGACAAAAGCTTTCTTTATAACCCTGTCTACCTGTGATGCCACTTTCAGGGAATTATGCATCTGAACTCCCAGATCCCTTTGTTCCTCCGCACTCCTCAGTGCCCTACCATTTACTGTGTATGTCCTACCTTGGTTTGACCTTCCAAAATGCAACACCTCACACTTTTCCGCGTTAAATTCCATCTGCCATTTTCTGGCCCATTTTTCCAGTTGGTCCAGATCTCTCTGCAAGCTTTGAAAGTCTCCCTCGCTGTCCACAACACCTCCAATCTTAGTGTCATCAGCAAACTTGCTGATCCAATTTACCACATTATCATCCAAATCATTGATATAGAGAACAAACAACAATGGTCCCAGCACAGATCCCTGAGGCACACCACTAGTCACAGACCTCCAGTCTGAGAAGCAATCATCCACCACCACTCTGTCTTCTCCCACACAGCCAATTTCGAAGGAGGCCATTCAGCCTATTGGGTCTGCACCGGCTCTCCAAATGAGTAATACACCTAGTAACGTTGCCCACTGCCACCTTCTCCCATAACCCTGCACATCCTTCCTTTTCAGATAACAGTCTAACTCCCTCTTGAATGCCTCAACTGAGCCTACCTCCACCATTCCAGATCCTAACCACTCGCTGAGGGAAAAGCTTTATCCTCATGTCTCCATTGCTTCTTTAGCCAATTGCTTTAAATCTGTGTCCTCACGTTCTCGATCCTTCCACCAACAGGAAGAGTTTCTTCCTATCTACTGTATCCAGGCCCCTCTATCAGATCTCCTTTCTCTTCTCTCCAGGGGGAACAGTCCCAACTTCTCCAACCTACGCACAGAACTGAAGTTTCTCACTCCTGGAACCAGTCTGGTGAAGCTTTTCTCCAGCTCCCTCAGTTCAATGTGAAAGATCCCAAAGCACCTCTTTCAAGGAAAAGGGCTATGTGTCTCCTCTGTTGCCCCGGTCAATATTTATTCCTGAGGGACACCCTGAGGTTGTGAAAGGTGCTATAGGAATGCAAGTTTTTCTTTCCTTATGCTAGAATAATCCTAAATGGCTTCTGAATAGGTTTCAGCCCCAGGGCTATTAGGTCTCCAAACATATTGTACAAGGCAGACGCCATTTTGTGGCCACAACCTGAAAGGGGCATTAATCCCCCGAGGGTGGTCTGCAGAGGGGTGGCGGGGGTGGGGGTTGGTGGGGGGGGGGGGGGGGGTGTTAGTTTTTTTAAACTGGGGAAACCTGACCCCCAGCCCAGGCTTATTTCAGGCCTAACTGGAGGGTTGGGGGTTGAGGGTGGGGGTTGTCAGGTGAGTGAGCAGCTCTCGGGAGGGGGAGGGTTGGGGGGGGGGGGGTCCTGCCGCTGTGAAATGTTAAGAAGCTGGGTTTTTCCCACTCTGGGAGCTGAATGGATTTTACAGCTGCGGGGGGCTTTTCCCATTCTCAGGAAAGCCGGCAGCTGAAGGGAGGCAGATCCAGCCGGGGACAGGCCTTCCAGCACAGCCAGGCCAAAAGGAGCAAAATACTCCCCACCGACTCCAAACAGGTTAATCTGCTTCCCTCTCCCCAATCTCCAGACCCCACCCCCCTCCTCACAGTCAGCAGACCCCCTCCCCAAAGTCATCAGCCCCCTCCTCACAGTCAGCAGACCCCCTCCTCAAAGTCATCAAGCCCCCTCCTCACTGTCTCCAGACCCCCTACTTGAATGTTATGATGTGCCAAGTGCTCATCCAGGTACTTTTTAAAGGATGTGAGGCAACCCGCCTCCACCACCCTCCCAGGCAGCACATTCCAGACCGTCACCACCCTCTGGGTAAAAAGGTTTTTCCTCACATCCCTCCTAAACCTCCTGACCCTCATCTTGAACTTATGTCCGTGACTAACTCTTCAACTAAGGGGAACAGCTGCTCCCTATCCACCCTGTCCGTGCCCCTCATAATCTTGTACATCTCGATCAGGTCGCCCCTCAGTTTTCTCTGCTCCAACAAAAACAACCCAAGTCTATCCAACCTCTTTTCATAACTTAAATGTTTCATCCCAGGCAACATCCTGGTGAATCTCCTCTGCACCTCCTCCAGTGCAATCACGTCCTTCCTATAATGTGGTGACCAGAACTGCACACAGTACTCCAGCTGTGGCCTCGCCAAGGTTCTATACAACTCCAACGTGATCTCCCTACTTTTGTAATCTATGCCTCGATTGATAAAGACAAGTGTCCTATAAGACCTACTCATGGTCTCCAAACCGTACTCCCCAACAGTCATCAAACAGCCTTACAACAGTCCCCAGGCTCCCTCTCCAAAATCCCTAGGCCCCCCTCCCATGAGCTTCAAACGACCTGACTACCACCCCCAGGCCTCCCCCACCACCCTCACGCAGCCCTGCTATCTCCCCCTCTGTCCTGCCAGGTGGCCCTGCTGTGGCTGTGGCCATCAGCCTCTCCCACCTCTCAATCTGTCTGGACCGGAAACGGAGAGCTCATGGCAGGTCCTTCGTCCAATTCGGCAGCATCTCCACCTTTCCCGGGTGTTTCCAGGACTCCCAGGCCACTGACAGTTCCTCCCACCCTCTGCCCACCTCCCTCAAATGCCAGGGCCCTGGTCTCTCTTTGCCAATATAACTTCTAATTGAGCCCTGGACTGTGACTGCGTTTTACTGACTCTGATCACTCCCTTCAATGCAAACTCTGGGTAAAACTCCCCAACACTGCGAATGTGCAGTGTTATCAGGCGTTGAAATTCTCTGCAAGAAGGGGCTGACCTCCTAGTCAAAGATACCAGGCCTCTCACATCGAGTAGACAAGGAGGTACTTCTGGAAGTGTAGTCACTGCTGTAATGTAAGATATGTGGCAGCTGATTTGCAGACGGGCAACAGCAAATCATTGGTTCCAGCGCTGTGACCTGTGGACTGGTTATGGCTCAGTGGCGCTTGTTCCTGCAGCGCTGTCAGAGGGTTATGGGCTCAAGTTCCACTCCAGAAATTTATGCACTAAATCCACTCAGCGGAAGAAAGGGCTGAAACGCGGAATCGTGAGATTTGAAGGGTCAAGTTAGACTTGGCTTAGCACCAACTGTTGTGAAAGCCGGCTGGTCGTGTGGGCCGAAGAGGAATTTCACAACTTTCCTGTTTATCGTTTCTACAAAGACTATGTGCTGCTATAGTACGGATCGCTTTTCCTGACATTTTAACAACTTCTCAGCAAAAAGATAATTTCCTTAAACTCCACAATTCCAGAGAACCAAAACTGGAGGCCTTATATATGATGTGAGCAGAATAGTGTGATTTAAGGAACAATGTGGCATGTACTGAACAGTGTGACACACACTGAATAATGTGACATGTACTCAATAATGTGGCATGTAGTAAATAGTGTGAAAAGCACTGAATAGTGTGACGTTCTGAATAGAGGGCCGTGTACTGAATAGTGTGACATGTACTGAATAATGTGGCATTTACTGAATAGTGGGGCAAGTGCTGAATAGTGCAAAATGTACTTAAAAGTGTGACATAGAATCACAGAATTACAGAATCACACCGTGCAGAAGAGGCCCTTCGGCCCATCCAGTCTGCACCAATACGTGAGAAACACCTGAACTACCTACCTAATCCCATTTACCAGCACTTGGCCCATAGCCTTGAATGTTATGATGTGCCAAATGCTCATCCAGGTACTTTTTAAAGGATGAGAGGCAACCCGCCTCCACCACCCTCCCAGGCAGTGCATTCCAGACCCTCACCACCCTCTGGGTAAAAAAGCTTTTCCTCACATCCCCAGTAAACCTCCTGCCTCTCACCTTGAACTTATGTCCCCTTGTGACTGACCCTTCAACTAAGGGGAACAGCTGCTCCCTATCCACCCTGTCCATGCCCCTCATAATCTTGTACACCTCGATCAGGTCACCCCTCAGTCTTCTCTGCTCCAACGAAAACAACCCAAGTCTATCCAACCTCTCTTCATAACTTAAATGTTTCATCCCAGGCAACATCCTGGTGAATCTCCACTGCACCCCCTCCAGTGCAATCACATCCTTCCTATAATGTGGCGACCAGAACTGCACACAGTACTCCAGCTGTGGCCTCACCAAGGTTCTATACAACTCCAACATGACCTGCCTACTTTTGTAATCTATGCCTCGATTGATAAAGGCAAGTGTCCCATATGCCTTTTTCACCACCTCACTAACATGCCCCTCCGCCTTCAGAAATCTATGGACACACACACCAAGGTCCCTTTGTTCCTCAGAACTTCCTAGTGTCATGCCATTCATTGAATACTTACTTGTCAAATTATTCCTTCCAAAGTGCATCACCTCACACTTTTCAGAGTTAAATTCCATCTGCCACTTATCTGCCCATTTGACATCCCGTCTATATCTTCCTGTAGCCCAAGACACTCAACCTCACTGTTAACCACCCGGCCAATCTTTGTGTCATCCGCAAACTTACTAATCCTACCCCCCACATAGTCATCTATGTCGTTTATATAAATGACGAATAATAGGGAACCCAGCACAAATCCCTGTGGTACGTGGACACTGGCTTCCAGTCACTAAAGCATCCTTCTGTCATCACCCTCTGTCTCCTACAACTAAGCCAATTTTGAATCCACCTTATCAAATTACCCTGTATCCCATGTACCTTTGCCTTCTTTATAAGTCTCCCATGTGGGATCTTGTCAAAGGCTTTGCTGAAATCCGTATAAACTACATCAATTGCACTACCCTCATCTACACACCTGGTCACCTCCTCAAAAAATTCACTCAAATTTGTTAGGCATGACCTCCCACTGATCAAACTTTGCCTCTCCAAGTGGAGATAGATTCTCTCCTTCAGAATTTTCTCCAATAGTTTCCCTACCACTGACGTGAGACTCACTGGCCTGCAGTTCCCTGGCTTATCTCTACAAACCTTCTTAAATAGCGGAACCACATTAACTGTTCTCCAGTCTTCTGGCACCTCCCCCGTGACCAGAGAGGAATTAAAAATTTGGGTCAGAACCCCTGTGATCTCCTCCCTTGCCTCCCTCAACAGTCTGGGACACAAATCATCCGGACCTAGAGATTTGTCCACTTTTAAGCCTGCCAACACCTCCAATACCTTGTCACTCCCTATATCAATTTGCTCAAGAACCTCTCAATCTCTCTCCCTGAGTTCGATACCTTCATCCTCATTCTCTTGGGTGAAGATGGATGTGAAGTATTCGTTCAACACTCTACCAATGTCCTCTGGCTCCACCCATAGATTGTCCCCTTGGTCCCTAATGGGCCCTACTCTTTCCCTGGTTATCCTCTTCCCATTGATATACTTATAGAATATCTGGGGATTTTCCCTGCTTTTACCAGCCAGAGCTTTCTCATATCCCCTCTTTGCTCTCCTAATTGCTTTCTTAAGCTCCACCCTTCACATTCTGTACTCCACTAATGCCTCTGCTGATTTGCTCCCTTTTTACCTGCTAAAAGCCTCTCTTTTCCTTCTCATCGTATCCCAAATATCTCTGGTCATCCATGGTTCTCTGGGCTTGTTACTCCTTCCTATCACCCTAGAGGGAACATGTTGAGCCTGTACACTCCCCATTTCCTTTTTGAATGCCTCCCCATGTATCTTCTGTAGATTTCCCCACAAGAAACTGTTCCCAGTCTATCTTGGCCAGATCCTGCCTTATTTTACTAAAAGCTGCTCTCCCCCAATCCAGAATATTTTTTTGCAACTTGTCTATTTCTTTGTCCATAACAAACTTAAACTGTACCATATTGTGGTCGCTATCACTAAAATGCTCCCCCACCACCACCTCAGTCACCTGTCCGGCTTCATTCCCCAGAATTAGGTCCAGCACTGCGCTGTCCCTTGTTGGACCCTCTACATATTGACCTAAAATGTTCTCCTGTACACATTTCAAGAAATCCACTCCTTCCAAGCCCTTAACACTATGTCTATCCCAATTAATGTTGGGAAAGTTGAAATCACCTAATATAATTACCCTCTTGTTATTGTTTTCACACACAAGCGGGACAGTCTACATCTGAATCACAGTGAGACTAAAATCCTTGCAGGCGGGTTTGCTAGTGTTGTTGGGAGGAGTTTAAACTAATTCAGCAGGGGGAGGGGACACAGAATGTTAGCAGAATAGGGACACATCATAATACAGTAAAACAATCAAGTTACAGGGAGTACAGCTGCAATAAGTTTCAAGGGAGTAAGGCAAGGCTGGATGGCCTCTACTTTAATGCCAGGAGTATTACAGGTAAAACGGATGAGTTAAGGGTGAGGATTGGCACGTGGAGTTGTGATATAGTAGCCATCACTGAGATGTGGTTAAGGGAGGGGCAGGATTGGCAGCTCAACATTCCAGGATATAGAATCTTCTTGCAAGACAGGGGAGGGGGTAAAAGAGGAGGAGGCATTGCATTATTAGTTACGGAGTCAGTTACTGCAGTAAGGAGAGATGATATCTTGGCATCGAATGAAGCTTTGTGGGTAGAGCTTAGGAATAAAAAAGGAGCAGCCACATTGTTAGGTGTTTATTATGGACCCCCAGATAGTCAGCGGGAAATTGAGGAGCAAATATGTGCACACTATTTAGTATGTTTCATACTAGTCAGCACAGGTCACACTATTCAGTACATGTCACATTATTCAGTACATG
This sequence comes from Isurus oxyrinchus, assembly GCA_026770705.1. Lineage (NCBI taxonomy): Eukaryota > Metazoa > Chordata > Chondrichthyes > Lamniformes > Lamnidae > Isurus > Isurus oxyrinchus. The sequence goes on along the minus strand of JANJGN010000031.1, from coordinate 3,921,561 downwards.
CCACACTATTCAGCACATGTCGCATTATTCAGTACATGTCTCGCAATTAGTACATTTCGCACTATTCAGGATGCGTTGCAGTATTCAGTAAATGTCACACTAATTAGAACATTTCGCATTATTCAGCACATGCCACACTACTCAGCACATGTCACACTACTCAGTACATGTCACACTATTCAGTAGATGTCACACTATTCAGCACATGTCACACTATTCAGCACATGTCACACTATTCAGCACATGTCACACTATTCAGCACATGTCACACTATTCAGTAGATGTCACACTATTCAGTACATGTCACATTATTCAGTACATGTCTCGCAATTAGTACATTTCGCACTATTCAGGATGCGTCGCAGTATTCAGTAAATGTCACACTAATTAGAACATTTCGCATTATTCAGCACATGCCACACTACTCAGCACATATCACACTATTCAGCACATATCACACTATTCAGTACATGTCACACTATTCAGCACATGCCACACTAGTCCGTACTGGTCATATTATTCAGTACATGTCACATTATTCAGTACATGTCACACTGTTCAGCTGATGTGACAGTGTTCAGTACATTTTACACGTTTCTGTACATGCCACACTATTCAGTATATGTCACACTATTCAGTACATGCCACACTTTTTAATGTGTGTCACGCTATTCACTACATATCACATTATTTGATACATTTCACACTATCCAGTACATGTCAAACCATTCAGTACATGCTACACTATGCAGTACACACTGCACTATTCAGTGCAAGCCCCACAATTCAGTCCATGCCACGCCAATCAAAACATGCCCCACTCTTCAGTACATGTCACACTGTTTGGCATAAGTCACAATTTTCAGGACAGGCCACACTATTTAGTACATGTCACACTACTCATACATGTCTCTTTATTCAAGGCATATGGCACTACACAGTACATGTCGCAATACACAGTATTTTGTGCACTATTCAGTGCATGACACACCCTTCTGCACATGCCACACTATTCAGTGCATGTCGCACTATTCGGACATGTCACGCTTTTCAGTATATGACAGATTCTTCAGAAAATGTGGCACTAATCAGTACTCACCACACTATTCAGTATATGCCACACTATCAAGTACATGTCACATTATTCAGTACATATCACACTATTCAACTGATGTGACACTGTTCAGTACATTTCACAATTTTCAATACATGCCACACTATTCAGTACATGTCCTACACTTTTGAGTACATGCCACACTATTCACCACATGTCACACTCTTCAGTACATTTCACACTATTCAGTGCATGTCACACTATTCAATACATTTCACACTACTCAGTACATGTCACACCATTCAGTACATGTCACACTAGTCAGCACATACCACACTATTCATATATGTCACAATACTCAGTACATGTCACAATATGCAGTACATGTGACAGTAATCTGCACATTTCACACTATTTGTACATGTCACACTACTCATTATATGTCAAACATTCAGTTCATACCACACTATTCAGTACATGTCACACTCTTCAGTACATGTCATACTATTTAGTACATGTCACAGTGTTCAGAACATTTCACAATGTTCAATACATGCCACACAATTCAGTACATGTCATACTATTCAGTACATGTCCCACAATTTTGAGTGCAGTTCACACTATTCACTACATATCACATGATGCAGTACATGTCACACTATTCAGTATATGGTGGACTATTCAGTACATGTCACATTATTCAGTGTAGGTCACATTATTCACTAGATGTGACACTATTCAGTACATGTCACACTATTCAATACATGCCACACTATTCAGTATATGCCGCACTCTTAAGCACATGCTCCACTCTTCAGTACATGCCATACTATTCAGTACATGTCACACTATTCAGTACATGTCACACTACTCAGCACATGTCAAACATTCAGTACATATCACACTATTCGGTACATGCCACACAATTCAGTGCACGTCATAATATTCCGTACATTTCACACTATTCAGTATATGTGACACTATTCTGTACATGCCACACTATTCAATACATGCCACACTATTCAGTGTATTTCACACTATTCAGTATCTACCACACTATTCTTTACTTCACCCACTATTCAGTACATGTCACACCATTCAGTAAATGTAACAATAAATGTGACAGTGTTTAGTACATGTCACATTATTCAGTACCTGCCACACTATTCAGTACATGCAAACTATTCAGTACATGTGACAGCTGTCAGTACATGACACACTATTCAGCACAAGTCCATAAGTGTCGCAATGTACTGAATAATGTGACATGTACTCAATAATTTGACATGAATTGAAAAGTGTGACATGTGCTGAATAATATGACATGTACTGAATAGTGTTACATGTACTGAGCAGTGTGATGTATACTGAATAGTGCAATAAGTGCTGAAAACTGTGGCCTGTCCTGAATAGTGTGACATGAATAGTGCGACACTTACTGAATAATTTGACATCTAATTAATAGTACGACAAGTACTGCATAGTGTGCGATTTACTGAATAACCTGACATATGCTGAATAGTATGACGTGGACTGAATAGTGTGGTATATATTGAATAATGTGACATTAACTGATTAGGGCGACATGGACTGAATACTGTGACATACACTGAATAGTGTGACATGTACTAAGTAATGTGACATGTGCTGAATAGTGTGACCTGTACTGAATAATGTGGCATGTACCAAATAGTGTGATATGTACTGAATGTTTGACATTCACTGAATGTTTGACATGTGCTGAGTAGTGTGACATGTACTGAATAGTGTGACATGTACTGAATAGTGTGACATGTACTGCATAGTGTGACATGTACTGCATAGTGTGACATGTACTGAATTGTGTGACATGTACTGATTACTGTCACATGTACTGTGTAATGACATGTAATGAATAGTGTGAAATGTGCTGAATATTTTGGCATGTACTGAAAAGTGTGACATCTACTGCATAGTGTGACATGTACTGAATAGTGTGACCTATACTGAATAGTGCGATGTGTACTGAATATTGTGACATGTACTGAATCATGTGACATGCATTGAATAATGTGACATGAACTGAGTTGTGCTACATGTACTGAATAACATGATATGTACTGAATTGTGTGACATGTACAGAATAATGCGACATATACTGAATAATGTGACATGTACTAAATACTGAGGCATATCCTGAAAGTGCGACATATACTGAATAATGTTAAATGTACTCAATGATGTGACATGTACTGAAAGCGTGACATTTACTGGATAGTCTGACATGTACTGAATAGTGTGACATGTACTACATAGTGTAACAAACATAGAAACATAGAAACTAGGAGCAGGAGTAGGCCATTCGGCCCTTCGAGCCTGCTCTGCCATTCATTATGATCATGGCTGATCATCCAACTCAATAGCCTGCTCCCACTTTCTCCCCATATCCTTTGATCCCTTTCGCCCCAAGAGCTATGTCTAACTCCTTATTGAAAGCATACAATGTTTTGGTCTCAACTACTTTCTGTGGTAGTGAATTCCACAGGCTTACCACTCTCTGGGTGAAGAAATTTCTCCTCATCTCAGTCCTAAATGGTCTACCCCATATCCTCAGACTGTGACCCCTGGTTCTGGACTCCCCACCATCGGGAACATCCTTCCTGCATCTACCCTGTCTAGTCCTGTTAGAATTTTATAGGTTTCTATGAGATCCCCCCTGATTCTTCTGAACTCCAGCGAATAAAATCATAATCAACTCAATCTCTCCTCATATGTCAGTCCCACCATCCCAGGAATCAGTCTGGTAAACCTGCGCTGCACTCCCTCTATAGCAAGTACATCCTTCCTCAGATAAGGAGACCAAAACTGCACACAATATTCCAGGTGTGGTCTCACCAAGGCCCTGTACAATTGCAGCAAGACATCCCTGTTCCTGTACTCGAATCCTCTGGCTATGAAAGCCAATATACCATTTGCCTTTTTTACCGCCTGCTGCACCTGCATGCTTACCTTCAGCAACTGGTGTACAAGGACACCAAGGTCTCATTGCACATTCCCCTCTCTCAATTTATAGCCATTCAGATAATAATCTGCCTTCCTGTTTTTGCTACCAGAGTGAATAACCTCACATTTATCCACATTATACTGCATCTGTCATGCATTTGCCCACTCACTCAGCTTGTCCAAATCACACTGAAGTATCTCTGCATCCTCCTCACAGCTCACCCTCCCACCCAGCTTTGTGTCATCTCCAAATTTGGAGATATTACATTTAGTTCCCTATCTAAATCACTAATATATATTGTGAATAGCTGGGGTCCTAGCACCAGTCCCTGCGGTACCCCACTAGTCACTGCCTGCCATTTGGAAAAAGACCCATTTATTCCTACTCTTTGTTTCCTGTCTGCCAACCAGTTTTCTATCCATCTCAATACATTACCCCCAATCCCATGTGCTTTAATTTTACACGCTAATCTCTTATCTAAAGCCTTCTGAAAGTTCAAATAAACCACATCCACTGGCTCCCCCTCATCAACTCTACTAGTTACTTCCTCAAAAAATTCCAGTAGATTTGTCAAGCATGATTTCCCTATCGTAATCCATGCTCACTCTTTCCGATTCTGTCACAGTTTTCCAAGTGCTCAGCTATTAAATCTTTTATAATGAACTCTAGAATTTTCCCCACTACCAACGTCAGGCTGACTGGTCTATAATTCCCTGTTTTCTCTCTACCTCCCTTTTTAAATACTGAGAATACATTAGCTATCCTCCAATCTGTAGGAACTGTTCCAGAGCCTATAGAATCTCGGAAGATGACCATCAATGCATCCACTATTTCTAGGGCCACTTCCTTACGTACTCTGGCATGTAGATTATCTCTTCCTTAAGTACTGTGGGATGGGGATTTATCAGCCTTCAATCCCATCAATTCCTCCAACATCATGTCCCTACTAATACTGATTTCTTTCAGTTCCTCCCTCTCAATGAACCCTGTGTTCCCCAACATTTCTGGTATGTTATTTGTGTCCTCCTTTGTGAAGATGAAACCAAAGTATGTATTTAGTTGGTCAGCCATTTCTTTGTTCCCCATTATACATTCCCCCCGTTTCAGACTGTAAACGACCTACATTTGTCTTCACCAATCTTTTTGTGAATAGTGTGACATGTACTAAATTGAGTGAAATGTACTGCATAGTGTGACATGTATTGAATAATGTGGCATCGAGTGAATAATGCTACATGCATTCAATGGTGTGACATAGACTGAATAGTGTGACACATCATGAAGGCTGCGACAATCACTGAATCATGCAGGACATGTTGAATAATGCAACATGTACAGAATAATGTGACATGTATGGAATAGTGTGACCTGTCCTGAAGAAAGGGGCATGTACTGAATAGTATGACATTTACTGAATAATGTGGCATGAACTGAAACATGTCACGTGTGCTGAATAGTGTGGCATGTACTGAAAAGTGTGGCATATAATGAATAGTGTGACATGTACTGAGTATTGTGGCCTGCACTGAAAATGGTGGCATATACTGAACAGTGTCACAAGCACCGCAAAATGCAACATGTACTGAATAGTGGGACATGTACTAAACATTGTGACATGTACTGAATAGTGCGGCATATACTGAATAGTGTGACATTTACTATAAAGTGCAACATGTGCTGAATAATGTGACATGTACTGAATACTGTGACATGTAATGAATAGTGCGACAAGGAATCAATATTGGGGCATGTGCTGAATTGTATGGTATTTGAGAAACAGTGTGCCTTGTACAGAATAGTGTGGCATGTACTCAATAGTGTAATATTTACTGAATTATTCGGCATATACAAAATAGCGTGACATGTGCTGAATAACGTGACATGTACTGAATAGTATGACATTTAATGAATAGTGTGAAATGTACTGAATAGTGTGACTTTTACTCAATAGTGTGACATGTATTGATTAGTGCACCATGTACTGAATAATGTGACATGTGCTGAATAGTGTGGCTTTTACTCAATAGTGTGACAAGTACAGAATAGCGTGACATCTACTGACTACTGTGATGTGTAATCAATAGTGTGACATATAGTGAATAATGTGATATGCACTGAATAGTGTGACATCTATTAAATAGTGTGACATGCATAGAATAATTTGACATGAACTGAATAGTGTAGCCTGAAATGAATATTGCAACAAGTACAGAATAGTGTGAGATCTACTGACTAGTGTGATGTGTAATCAATAGTGTGGCATGTATTGAATAGTGTGACATGCCCTGAATACTGCGGAATGTGCTGAATAATGTGACATTTTCAGAAATGTTTGGCATGTACTGAATAGTGTGGTATTTACTGACTAGGGTGACATGTTCTCAATAGAGTGACATGTACTGAATAGTGGGGCATGTACTGCATGGTGCGACATTTACTGAATAATGGAACATGTACTGAATATTTTGGCATGTACTGAAATGTGTGACATATACTCAACAGTGTGACATGTACTGAATAGAGTGACATGTCTTGAATAGTGTGATTAATGTGACATGTACTGAATAATGTCATGTGCTGAATAGTGTGACATGTACTGAAAAGTCACATGTATTGAATTGTGTGATATGTAATGAAAGCGTGACAAGAAATGAATTGTGTGACACGTAATGAATAATGTGACATGTACTGAATAGTGTAACATTTGCTGAATAGTGTGACATGTATTGAATACTGCGACATGTACTGAATGATGTGGCATGTACTAAATAGCGTGACATGTACTGAATACTGTTACCTGTACTGAATAGTGCAACAAGTACTGAATAGTGTGACATGTACTGAATAATGTCACATGTACTGAATTTTGTGATATGTAATGAATAGTGCAACAAGGAATGAATTCTGTGACATGTAATGAATAATGTGACATGTACTGAATAGTGCAACATGTTTTGAATAATGTGGCAGGTACTGAATAGTGTGATATCTGCTGAATACTGTTAAGCGTACTGAATAGTGGTACAAGTACTGAATAGTGTGACATGTCTGGAATAGTGTGACACGTACTGAAAAGTGTGAAATGTATTGAATACTGCCACATATACTCAATAATGTGATATGTAATGAATAGTGTGGCTTTCACCGGATATTGCGACATGTACTGACATATATTGAGTTATGTGACATCTGCTGAATATTGTGACGTGTAATCAATAATGTGGCATGTATGGAATAGTACGACAGTTACTGAATAGTGTGAGATGCCCTGCATACTGCAAGATGTGACATTTTCTGAAAAGTGCGACATGTACAGGATAATGTGGCATTTACTGACTAGGGCAACATGTTCTGAATAGTGTGACATGCGCTGAAGAGTTGGGCATGTACTGTCTATTGTGACATGTACTGAATAAAGTGACATGTACTGAATATTGTAGCATGTACTGAAAAGTGTGGCATACAGTGTGGCATGTACACAACAAAAGACATGTACTACATAGTATGACATGTACTGAATAGGGTGGCATCTACTGAATAGTGTGGCACAGGGTCAAAAAGATTAAAGAAGTAAATGCATAGCTCAAAGATTGGTGTGGGAGAAGTGTGTTCGAATTCATGAGACATTGGCACCATACTGGATAAGGAGGGAACTATTCCATTTGAATGAACTCCACTTGAATCATGCTGAGACCAGTGCCCTGGCGAATTGCATAACTAGGGTTGGAGCTAGCACTTTGAACTAAATAGTTGGGGGGAGGGTTCAGTGACATGTACTGAATAGAGTGACTTTTACTCAAAAGTGCAACATGTACTGAATAATTTGACATGAATTGAATAATGTGACATGTAATGAATGATTTGACGTGTATTGAATAGTGTGACAAGCCCTGAATAGTGTGACATCTACAAAATAAAGTGAGAAGTAGTGAACAGTATGTATTTACTCAATAATGTGACAGGTGCTGAATAATGCAGCATTAAACTGAACAATGTGGCATGTACTAACTAGTGTGACATGTACTAAATAGTGTGACAAGCACTGAATAGTATGATATGCACTGCATAAGATGACATGTAATGAATAGTGTGAAATGTGCTGAATATTGTGCCATGTGCAGAATAGTGTGACATGTCCTGAATAGTGTGACCTGTACTGAATAATGCAATATGTACTAAATATTGTGATATGTACTGAATAATGTGACATGCATTGAATAGTAGTGACATTTACTGGGTAGTGCGACTTGTAATAAATAATATGACATGTACTGAATCGTGTGACATGCACTGAATATTGTGAGAAGTACTGAATAGTGTGGCATTTACTGAATAGTGTTACATGTGCTGAATGCTATGACATGTGCAGAGTATTGAAACAAGTGCTGAACTGCGTCACCTGTCCTGAATTGTGCGACATTGAATAACGTGACATTTGATGCACAATGTGACATGTACTGAATAGTGTGACATGTACTTAATAGTACATGTACCATATAGTGCGACATTTACTGAAAAATATGACATCTGATTAATAGTGCGAGAAATACTGAACAGTGTGACATTTACTGAATAATGTAACGTGCTGAATAGTGTGACATGGACTGAATAATGCTACATATACTGAATAAATAGACATGTAATGAATAGTGGGGCATTTACTGAATAATATGGGATGTCCTGAAGGTGTGACATGTACTAAATAGTATGATATTTACACCAGAGCGTGCCATGTAATGAATGGTGTGGCATGTACTGAAAGTGTGACATATACCGAATAGTATGACATGTACTGAATAGCGTCACATGGACTGAATACTGTGACATATATTGAATAGTGCAACATCTACTGAATAATGTAACATGTAGTGAGTAATGTGACATGTACTGGATAGTGTGGTGTGTACTGAAAGTGTACCATATAATGAATAGTGTGACATGTACTGATTGTGTGACATCTACTGAATAGTGCGAGATTTATTGAATAGTGTGGCATGTACTGATTGCATGACATGTACTCAATAGTGCGAGATTTACTGAATAGTGTGACATGGACTGAATACTGTGACATGTACTAAATAGTGCAACATGTACTGAATAATGTGACATGTACTGAATAGTGTGACATTTACAGAATAATGTGACATCTAATCAATAGTGTGACAAGTACTGAATAGTGTGACATTCACTGAATAATTTGAGATGTGCTGAATATTATGACATGGACTGAATAATGCGATATATACTGACTAATGTGATATGTACTGAATAGAGTGGCATATGCTGAATAGTTGGAAATGTACTAAATAGTGCTACAAGCACTGAATAGTATGACGTGCACTGCATAATGTGGCATGTAATGAATAGTGTGAAATATGTTGAATAGCGTGACATGCACTAGATAGTGTGACATGTACTGAATAGTGAGATGTGTATTGAATAATGTGGCATGCATTGCATAGTGTGTCATTGCTGGGTAATGTGACTTGTAATGAATAAAATGACATGTACTGAATAGTGCAACATGTACTGAATAATGTGACATGTACTGAATAATGCAACATGTCCTGAATAGTGTGACATGTACTGAATAATGTGACATGTACTGAATAGTGCAACATGTACTGAATAGTGCAACATGTACTGAATAGTGGGGCATACACTGTATACAGTGACATTTACTGAATAGTATGGCATGTCCCGAAAGTGTGACATTTACTGAATACTGTGAAATGTACTTAATAGTGCCACATGTACTGAAAAGTGTGACATGTACTAAATAGTGTGACATGGACTGAATAATCTGACGTAGTGAAAAGTGTGAAATCTTCTGAATAGTGTGACTTGTACTGAATAGTGTGAAATGTACTAAGTTTTTTTAACATGTACTGAATAGCGTGATGTCTACATAAAAGAGTGGCAAGTACTGAATAGTGTGACACTTAATGAGTACTGTGACAGGTGCTGCATAATGTGACATAAATTGAACAATGTGACTTCTGCTAAATAGTGTGACATGTACTGAATAGTGCAACATGCAATTAATAACGTGGCATGTACTGAGTACATGTGCTGAATAGTGCGACATGTAATAAATAGAGCAACAGGCACCGAATAGTGTGACATGAACTGCATAATGTGACATGTATTAAATAATGTGACAAGTACTGAATAGCGTGGCATATACTGAATAGTGAGACATTTACTAAACTGTGCGACAAGCACTGAATCATGTGACATGCACTGCATAATGGGACATGTAATGAATAGTATCAAATGTGCTGAATAGTGCAGCATGTACAGAACAGTATGACATGTGCTGACTAATGTGACACATAACGCATAGTGTGACATGTTGTGAACAGTGTGACATGGACTGAATAATGTGACCTATACTGCACAATGTGACAGGCATTGAATAGTGTGACATTTACTGAGTAGTGTTACTTGCACTGAATAATATGACACGTACTGAAACGTGTGACATGTTCTGAATAGTGTGACATGTACTGAATAACGTGACATGTACTAAATAGTGTGACAAGTAATAAATAGTCACATGGACTGAATAATGTGACATGCACTGAATAGTGTGACACGAACTGAATAGTGGGGCATCTACTTTATACTGTGACGTTTAGTGAATGTCAGGGCAAGTCCTGAAAGTGTGACGTGTACCGAATAGTGTGAAATATACTCAATAGCGTGGCATGTACTAAATAGTGTGACATGTACTGAATAGTGTGACATGTACTGAATAATGTGACATGTATTGAATAGTGCAACATGCACTGAATAGCGGGATATGCACTGTCTACAGTGACATTTACTGAATAGTACGGCATGTCCTGAAAGTGTGACATTTACTGAATACTGTGAAATATACTCTACAGTGTTACATGTACTGAATAGTGTAGCATGTACTACATAGTGTGACATGGGCGGAATAGTGCAACATGTACTGAATAATGTGACATGTACCGAATAGTGTGACATGCACTGAGCAGTGTGGCATGTACTGAAAGGGTTCCACATAATGAATAGTGTGACATGTGCTCATTGTGTGACATGGACTGAATACTGTAACATGTACTGAATAATATGACATGTACTGAATAGTGTGACATGCAGTGAATAATGTGCCATGTACTGAATAATGTGAAATTTTCTGAACAGTGCAACATGAACAGAATCATGTAGCATTTACTGAATAGTGTGACATGTTCTAAATAATGTGACATGTAATGAATCAAGTGACATGTACTGAATCATGTGACAAGTACTGAATAATTGAAATGTACTGAATAGTTTGGCATATACTGATTAGTGTGACATGTCCTAAATGGTATGACCAGCACTGATCAGTGTGACATACAATGCATTATGTGACATTTAATGAATAGCGTGAAATGAGCTATACAGTGTGACATGTGCAGAACAGTGCGACATGTACTGAATAATGTGATATGTAGTGCATAATGTGACATGTACTGAATAGTGTGACATGTACTGAATACTATGACAGGTATTGAATAGTGTGACAGGTACTGAATAGTGTGACATGTACTGAATACTGTGACAGGTACTGAATACTGTGACATGTACTGAATAATGTGACATGTACTGAATAATGTGACACGAATTGAGTGCTGCAACATTTACTGAACAGAGCGAGATTTACTGAATAATGTAACATCTAATCAATAGTGTGACAAGTATTGAATAGTGTGACATTCACTGAATAATCTGAGATGTGCTGAATAGTATGACATGGATTGCATAATACGATATATACTGAATAACGTGATATGTACTGAATAGTGTGGCATATGTTGAATAGTGTGACATATACTAAACAGTGCAACAAGCACTGAATAGTGTGACATGCACTGCATAATGTGACATGTAATGAATCGCGTGAAATGTGCTGAATAGCGTGATATGTACTGAATAATGTGACATGTACTGAATAATGGGGCATGTACTGAATAGCATGGCATATACTGAATATTGCGACATTTATTAAACTGTGCGACAAGCACTGAATCATGTGACATGCACTAAATAGTGTGACATGTATTGAACAGTGCAATATTTACTGAATAATGTGACATCTAATTAATAATGTGACAAGTACTGAATAGTGTGACATTCACTGAATAATCTGAGATGTGCTGAATGGTGTGAAATGTACTGAATAATGTGGGATGTCCTGAGAATGTGACATGTACTAAATAGTATGATATTTACACAATAGTGTGCCATGTAATGAATAGTGTGTCATGTACTGACAATGTGATATATGCCAAATAGTGTGACATACCATACACTGAATAGCATGACATGGAACGAATACTGTGACATGTACTGAATAGTGTGACATTTACTGAATAGTGAGGCATGTACTGAAAGTGTTCCTTATAATGAATAAAGTGCCATGTACTGATTGTGTGACATGGAGCGAATATTGAAACGTGTACTGAATAATGTGACATGTACTGAATAGTGCAAGATATGCTGAATAGCGCGATATGGACTGCATAAGGTGCCATGTACTGAATAGTGTGAAATTTTCTGAGCAGTGCGACATGAACAGAATCATGTGACATTTACTAAATAGTGTGGCACATTCTAAATAATGTGATATGTAATGAATTTGTGACATGTAATGAATAGACCGACAAGTCCTGAATAATGTGACATGTACTGAATAGTTTGGCATATACTGATTAGTGATATGTACTAAATGGTATGACCAGCACTGAACAGTGTAACATACAGTGCATAACGTGACATGTGCTGAATAGTGTGACACGTACTGAATATTGTGACATGTACAGAATAGTGTGACATGTAATGAATAATGTGACATGTACTGAATAATGTGACATGAATTGAATAGTGCGACATATACTGAACAGTGCAACATATACTAAATAATCTGAGATGTGCTGAATGATATAACATGGACTGAATAATGTGATGTATACTGAATAATGTGATATGCACTGAATAGTGTGGCATGTACAGAACAGTATGATATGTGCTGAATAATGTGACAAATACTGCATAGTGTGACATGTGAATAATGTGACATGTACTGAATAATGTGACCTATGCTGCACAATGTGACAGGCATTGAATAGTGTGACATCTACTGAGTAGTGCTACTTGCACTGGATAATATGACACATATTGGAACATGAGTCATGTTCTCATTAGTGTGACATGTACTGAATAGTGTGACATGTAATAAATAGAGTCACGTGGACTGAGTAATGTGACATGCGCTGGCTAGTGTGACATGAACTGAATAGTGGGGCATCTACTTTATATTGTGATGTTTACTGAATGACGTGGCATGTCCTGAAAGTGTGACATGTACAGAATAGTGTGAAATATACTCAATAGTGTGACAGTACTGAATAGTGTGAAATATACTCAATAGTGTGACATGTACTGAATAGTGTGAAATATACTCAATAGTGTGACATGTACTGAATAGTGTGAAATATACTCAATAGTGTGGCATGAACTGAATAATGTGACATGTAATCAAAAAGGTGACATGTACTGAATAGTCTGAAATATACTCAATAGTGTGGCATGTACTGAATAGTGTGACAGGTACTCAATAGTGTGACATGTACGGAATAATGCGACATGTACTGAACAGTGCGACATGTACTGAACAGTGCGACATGTACTGAACAGTGCGACATGTACTGAATAGTTTGACACGTACTGAACAATGTGACATGTACTGAATAGTGGGGCATGTACTATATACATTGACATTTACTGATTAGTACGGCATATCCTGAAAGTATGACATTTACTGAAAACTGAGAAATGTACTCAATAGTGTCACATGTACTGAATAGTGGGGCATGTACTGTATAAAGTGACATTTACTGAATAGTACAGCATGTCCTGAAAGTGTGACATTTATTGAATACAGTGAAATGTACTCAATAGTGTGGCATGTACTGAAGTGTGACCTGGACTGAATACTGTGACATGTACTGAATAAAGTGACATGTACTGAATAGTGCAAGATGTACTGAATAGTGTGTCATGTGCTGAATACTGCCACATGTACTGAAAAGTGCAACATGTACTAAATAGCGTGACATGGAGTGAATAATGTGACATGTAGTGAAATATGTGAAATGTTCTAAATAGCGTGACAGGAACTAAATACTGTGAAATATACTAAATAGTGCAACATGTACTGAATGATGTGACATGTACTAAATAGTGTGACATGCACTGAGCAGTGTGGCATGTACTGAAAGTGTTCCACATAATGAATAGTGTCACATGTATTCATTGCGTGACATGGACTGAACACTGTAACGTGTACTGAGTACTATGACATGTACCGAATAGTACGGCATGTCCCGAAAATGTGACATTTACTGAATACTGTGAAATGTACTCAATAGTGCCACATATACTGAAAAGTGTGGCATATACTAAATAGTGTGATATGGACTGAATAGTGTGACATGTAGTGGAAAGTGTGAAATGTTCTGAATAGTGCGACATGTACTGATTACTGTGAGATGTACTGAATACTGTGAAATGTAGTGAGTTTTGTGACATGTTCTGAATAGCGTGATGTCTACATAATAGTGCGGCAAGTACTGAATAGTGTGACATTTTCTGAATACTGTGACAGGTGCTGAATAATGTGACATAAACTGAACAACGTGACTTCTGCTAAATAGAGTGACATGTACTGAACAGTGCGACATGCAGTTCATAATGTGGCATGTATTGAGTAGTGTGGTATATGCGGAATAGTGTGACATGTAAAAAATAGAGCAACAGGCACCGAATAGTGTGACATGCACTGCATAATGTGACATGTAATGAATCGTGTGAAATGTGGTGAATAGCGTGATATGTACTGAATAATGTATCATGTACTGAATAATGGGGCATGTACTGAATAGCATGGCATATACTGAATATTGCGACATTTATTAAACTGTGCGACGAGCACTGAATCATGTGACATGCGCTGCATAATGGGACATGTAATGAATAGTGTCAAATGTGCTGAATAGTGTGGCATGTAGAGAATAGTGTGAAATACAGTGAACAGTGTGACATGTACTGAATAATGTGGCATATACTGAATAGTGCAACACGTACTAAATCGTGCAACAGCACTGAATAATGTGACATGTAATGCATAATGTGACATTTAATGAATAGTGTCTGAATGTACTGAATAGTATCAAATGTGCTGAATAATGTGACATATACTGCATAGTGTGACATGTTGTGAATAGTGGGACATATACTGAATAATATGTCCTATGCTGCACAATGTGACAGGCATTGAATATTGTAACATCTACAGAGTAGTGCAACTTGCATGAATTATATGACATGTACTGATACGTGTGACATGTTCTGAATAGTGTGACATGTAATGAATAGTGTGACATGTACCGAATAATGTGACATGTATTGAGTAATGTGACATGTGTTGAATAGTGCAACAAGCACTGAATAGTGGGGCATGTACTGTATACAATTACATTTACTGAATAGTCTGGCATGTCCTGAAAGTGTGACATTTCCTGAATACTGTGAAATGTACTCAATAGTGTCACATGTACTGAATAGTGTGGCATGTAATAAAGTGTGACATCGATTGAATACTGTGACATGCACTAAATAATGTGACATGTACTGAATAGTGTCACATGTACTGAGCAGTATGGCATGTACTGAAAGTGTTCCATATAATGAAAAGTGTGACATGTACTCATTGCCTGACATGGACTGAATACTGTAACGTGTACTGAATAATGTGACATTTACTGAATAGTGCGGCATGTACTGAATAGTGTGACATGGACTGAATAATGTGCCATGTACTGACTTGTGTGACATTTTCTGAACAGTGCGACATGAACAGAATCGTATGGCATTTACTGAATAGTGTGACACGTTCTAAATACTGTGACATATAATTAATCATTTGATATGTACTGAATAGTGTGACAAGTACTGAATAATGTGACATGTAATGAATAGTTGGCTTATAATGATTGGTGTGACATGCACTAAATGGTATGACCAGCACTGAACAGTGTGACATACACTGCATAATGTGACAAGTAATGAATAGTGTGAAATGTGCTAAATAGTGTGACATGTACAGAATAGTGTGGCATGTACTGAATAATGTGATATGTTGTGCATAGTGTGACATGTGCAGAATAGTTGACCTTTGCTGAATAGTGGATATGTACTGAATATTGTGACATGTACCGAATCTTGCAACATGTGCTGAATAATGTGACATATACTGAATAATGTGACATGAATTGAATAGCGTGACCTATGCTGAACAGTGCGACATTTACTGAATAATATGACATCTAATCAATAGTGTGACATTTACTGGGTAATGTAATGAATAATTTGACATGTACTAAACAGTGTGCCATGGACTGAATAATGTGACGTGTAGTGAAAAGTGTGAAATGTTCTGAATAGTGTGACCTATACTGAATAGTGTGACATATACAAAATAGTGAATATTGTGACACGTATTGAATAGTGTAACATGTACTGAAAGTTTTCCGTATAATGAATATTGTGACATGTACTGAATAGTGCGGCATGTACTGTATAGTTTGACATGGACTGAATAAAATGCCATGTACTGAATAGTGTGAAATATTCTGAATCGTGCAACAGGAAGAGAATCTTGTGGCATTTACTGAATAGTGTGACTGGTACTGAATAATGTGACATGTACTGAATAGTCTGGCATATACTGATTAGTGAGACATGTACTAAACGGTATGCCTAGCACTGAACAGTGTGAAATAAACTGCATAATGTGACATGCAATGAATAGTGTGAAATGTGCTAATGGTGTGACATGTACAGAATAGTGTGACATGTAGTGAATAGTGCAATATGTACTGAACATTGTGACATGTACAGAATAGTGTGACATGTACTGAATAATGTGGCATGTACTGAATAATGTGACATGAATTGAATAGTGTAACATGTACTGAACAGTGCGGCCTTTACTGAATAATGTGACATATAATCAATAGTGTGACAAGCACTGAATAGTGTGAGATTCACCGAATAATATGAGTTGTGCTGAATAGTGTGACATGTACTGAATAGTGTGATATGTATTGAATAATGTGACATGCACTGAATAGTGGGGTATGTACTGTATAAAGTTGAATTAACTGAATAGTACGGCATGTCCTGAAAGTGTGACATTTAGTGAATATTGTGAAATATATTCAGTAGTGCGACATGTTCTGAATAATGTGACATGTACTGAAAGTGTTCCATATAATGAATAGTGTGACATGTACTGATTGCATGACATGGACTGAATACTGTAACATATACTGAATAATGTGACATGTACTGAATAGTGAGGCATGTACTGTGCAGTGTGACATGGACTGAATAATGTGCCATGTACTGAATAGTGCGAAATTTTCTGAACAGTGCGACATGAACAGAATCGTGTGGCATTTACTGAATAGTGTGAAAAGTACTGAATAATGTGATATGTAGTGCATAGTGTGACATGTACTGCATAGTTGACATGTGCTGAACAGTGCAATATGTTCTGAATATTGTGACATGTACAGTTTAGTATGACGTGAAATGAATAATGTGACATGTACTGAATAACATGACATGAATTTTATAGTGCGACATTTACTGCATAATGTGATATCTAAACTATCATGTGACAATTACTTGGTAATATGACATGTATTGAATTATTTGACATGTACTAAATAGTGTGACATGTACTGAATAGTGTAATATGTACTGAATAATGCGACATGTACTGAATAATGCGACATGTACTGAATAGTGTGACATGTACTGAATAGTGTGACATGTACTGATTAGTGCGACATGCACTGATTAGTGGAGCATTTACTGTATACAATGACATTTACTGAATAGTACGGCATGTCCTGAAAGTGTGGCATTTACTGAATACTGTGGAATGTACTCAATAGTGCCACATGTATTGAAAAGTGTGACATGTATTAAAGAGTGTGACATGGACAAATAATGTGACATGCACTGAATAGTGTGAAATGTTCTGAATAGTGTGACATGTACTGAATAGTGTGAAATGTACTGAGATTTGTGACATGTTCTGAATAGCGTGATGTCTACTTAATAGTGCGACATGTACTCAATACTGTGACTGGTGATGACATAAACTGAACAATGTGACTTCTGCTAAATAGTGTTACATGTACTGAACAGTGTGACATGCAGCCAGACCTGCTGAGTTTTTCCAGGTGATTCTGTTTTAGTTATGCAATTAATAATGTGGCATGTACTGAGTAGTGTGACATTAATAAATAGTGCAACAAGCACCGAATAGTGTGAAATGCACTGCATAATGTGACATGTAATGAATCGTGAGGAATGTACTAAATAATGCGACATGTACTGAATAGCGTGGCATATACTGAGCAGTGCGAAATTTACTAAACTGTGCGACAAGCACAGAATCATGTGACATGTGTTGAATAATGTGACATGAATCCAATAGTGTGACATTTACTGAAAAGTGCGACATTTACTGAATATTGTGACATCTAATCAATAGTGTGACATTAACTGGGTAATGAGAATTGTAATGAATAATTTGATATGTACTAAATAGTGTGACATGGACTGAATAATGTAAGGTGTCGTGAAAAGTGTGCAATGTTCTGAATAGTGCAACATGTACTGATTAGTGTGACATGTACTGCATACTGTGAAATGTACTGAGTTTTGTGACATGTTCTGAACAGCGTGATGTCTACATAATAGTGTGACATGTACTGAATAGTGTGACATTTACTGAATACTGAGACTGGAGCTGAATAACGTGACATAAACTGAACAATGTGAATTCTGCTAAATAGTGTGACATGTACTGAAAAGTGCAACATGCAATTAATAATGTGGCATGTACTGAGCAGTGTGGCATATGCTGAATAGTGTGACATGTAATAAATAGTGCAACATGCACCGAATAGTGTGACATGCACTGCATAATGTGACATGTAATGAATCGTGTGAAAGGTGCTGAATAATGTGATATGTACTAAATAGCGTGACATGTACTGAATAGTGTGACATACGCTGCATAATGTGACATGTTGTGATTAGTGTGACAAGTATTGAATAATGTGACCTATACTGCACAATGTGACAGGCATTGAATAGTGTGACATCTACTGAGTAGTGCTACTTGCACTGAATAATATGACACAAACTGGAACGTGAGACATGTTCTGAATACTGTGACATGTACTGACTAACGTGACATGTACTAAATAGTGTTACATGTAATAAATAGATTCACATGGACTGAATAAAGTGACGTGCTGAATAGTGTGAAATGAACTGAATAGTGGGGCATCGACTTTATATTGTGACGGTTACTAAATGACTTGGCATGTCTTTAAAGTGTGACATGTACTGAATAATGTGAAATATACTCAATAGAGTGACATTTACTGAATAGTGTGACATGTACTGAATAGTTTGACATGTACTTAATTGTGTAACGTACTGAATAATGAGACATGTATTGAATAATGTGACATGTATTGAATAGTGTGACATGTATTGAATAGTGTGACATACACTGAATAGTGGGGCATGTACTGTATACAGTGACATTTACTGAATTGTACGGCATGTCCTGAAAGTGTGACATTTACTGAATATTGTGAAATGTATTCAATATTGTCACATGTACTGAATTTTCTGAACAGTGCAACATGAACAGAATCGTGTGGCATTTACTGAATAGTGTGACAAGTACTGAATAATCTGACATGTACTGAGTAGACTGAAATATACAGAATAGTGTGACATGTACTGAATAATGTGATATATAGTGCATAATGTGAGATGTACTGAATGGTTGACATGTGCTAAATAGTGTGATATGTACTGAATATTGTGACGTGTACAGAATAGTCTGACATGTACTGAATAATGTGACATGTACTGAATAATGTGACATGTACTGAATAGTGTGACATGTAATAAATAGATTCACATGGACTGAATAATGTGACATGTGCTGAATAGTGTGAAATGAACTGAAGAGTGGGGCATCTACTTTATATTGTGACGTTTACTGAATGACGTAGCATGTTCTGAAAGTGTGGCATGTACTGAACAGTATGAAATATACTTCAATAGAGTGACATGTACCGAATAGTCTGGCCTAAACTGATTAGTGTGACATGTATCAAATGGTATGACCAGCACTGAACAGTGTGAAATACACTGCATAACGTGACATATACAGAATAGTGTGACATGTACTGAATAATGTGATATGTATTGAATAGTGTGACATGTAGTGAATAGTTCACATGTGCTGAATAGTGCGATATGTACTGAATATTGTGACATGTACAGAATAGTGTGATATGTAATGAATAATGTGACATGTACTCAATAATGTGTCATAAATTTAATAGTGCGACATTTACTGAATAATGTGATATCTAATCTATAGTGTGACAATTATTGCGTAATATGACATGTAATGAATAATTTGACACGTACTAAATAGTGTGACATGTACTGAATAATGTGACATGTACTGAATAATGTGACATTTACTGAATCGTGCGACATGCACTGAATACTGGAGCACACACTGTATACAATGACATTTACGGAATAGTACGGCATGTCCCGGAAGTGTGACATTTACTGAATACTGTGAAATGTACTCAATACTGCCACATGTACTGAAAAGTGTGGCATGTACTAAACAGTGTGAAATGGCCTGAATA
This sequence comes from Isurus oxyrinchus, assembly GCA_026770705.1. Lineage (NCBI taxonomy): Eukaryota > Metazoa > Chordata > Chondrichthyes > Lamniformes > Lamnidae > Isurus > Isurus oxyrinchus. Next base: position 3,900,674 of record JANJGN010000031.1, on the reverse strand, counting down.
ACGTGATATGTACTGAAAAGTGTGAAATGTTTTGAATAATGTGGCATGTACAGATTAGTGTGACATGTACTGAATAATGTGAAATGCACTGAGTTTTGTGACATGTTCTGAATAGCATGATGTCTCCATAATAGTGTGACATATACTGAATACTGGTGCTGAATAATGTGACATAAACTGAACAATGTGACTTCTGCTAAATAGTGTTACATGTACTGAATAGTGCGACATGCAATTAATAATGTGGCATGTACTGAGTAGTGGGGCATATGCTGAATAGTGCGATATGTAATAAATAGTGCAACAAGCACTGAATAGTGTGGCATGCACTGCATAATGTGACATGTACTGAATAATGTGACATGTACTGAAAGTGTTCCATATAATGAATAGTGTGACATGTACTGAATAATGTATCCTATGCTGCACAATGTGACATGCATTGAATAATGTGACATCTACTGAGTAGTGCTACTTACACTGAATAATATGCCACATACTGAAACGTGTGACATGTTCTGAATAGTGTCACATGTATGGAATAACGTGACATGTACTGAATAGTGTGACATGTAATAAATAGTGTGACATGGACTGAATAACGTGACCTATACTGAACAATGTGACAGGCATTGAATAGTGTGACATCTACTGAGTAGTGCTATTTACACTGAATAATATGCCACATACTGAAACGTGTGACATGTTCTGAATAGTGTCACATGTATGGAATAACGTGACATGTACTGAATAGTGTGACATGTAATAAATAGTGTGACATGGAATGAATAACGTGACATGCGCCGAATAGTGTGACACGAACTGAATAGTGGGGCATCTACTTTTTGTGACGATTACTGAATGACTTGGCATGTCTTAAAAGAGTGACCTGAAATGAATAGTGTGAAATATACTCAATAGTGTGGCATGTACTGAATAGTGTGATATATACTGAATAGTGTGACATGTACTAAATAATGCGACATGTATTGAATAATGTGACGTACAGAATAATATGATATGCATTGAATAATGTGACGTATTGAATAGTGCGACATGTACTGAATAGTGTGACATGCATTGAATAGGGGGGCATGTACTGTATAAAGTGATATTTACTGAATAGTACAGCATGTCCTGAAAGTGTGACATTTACTGAATACTGTCAAAGGTACACAATAGTGTCACCTGTACTGAATAGTAAGGCATGTACTGAAAGTGTGACATGGATTGAATACTATGACATGTACGGAATAATGTTAATAGTCTGGCATATACTGATTAGTGCCACATGTAATTAATGGTATGACCAGCACTGAATAGTGTGACATACACTGGATAATGTGACATGTAATGAATAGTGTGAAATGTGCTAAATTGTGTCACATGTACAGAATAGTGTGATATGTACTGAATAATGTGATATGTAATGCATAGTGTGCATGTATGGAATAGTTGACATGTGCTGAATAGTGCGATATGTACTGAATATTGTGACATGTACAGAATTATGTGATATGAAGTGAATAATGTGACATGAATTGAAGAGTGCGAGAGATAGTGAACAGTGCAACAATTATTGAATAACGAAAAATCTAATCAATAGTGTTACATTTCCTGGTAATACGATTTGTAATAAATAATATGACATGTACTAAATAGTGTGTGACATGTACTCAATAATGCCACATGTACTTAATAGTATGACATGTACTGAATAATGTGACATATACTGAATAATGTGACATGTACTGAATAATGCGACATGCACTGAATAGTGGGGCATGTAGTGTATACAGTGACATTTACTGAATAGTAAGGCATGTCCTGAAAGTGTGACATTTACTGAATACTGTGAAATATATTCAATAGTGTCTCATGTACTGAATAGTATGGCATGTACTGAAAGTGTGACATGGACTGAATACTATGACATGTACTGAATAGTATGACATGTACTGAATAGTGCGAGATGTACTGAATAGTGTGACATGTGCTGAATAGTGCCACATGTACTGAAAAGTGTGACATGTACTAAATCGTGTGACATGGACTGAATAATGTGACGTGTAGTGAAAAGTGTGAAATGTTCTGAATAGTGTGACATAGACTGAATACTGTAACATGTATTAAATAGTGTGGCATGCACTGAATAATGTGATATGTAGTGCATCTAGTGACATGTACTGAATGGTTGACATATGCTAAATAATGCGATAGGTACTGGATATTGTGACATGTACAGAATAGTCTGACATGTACTGAATAATGTGGCATGTACTGAATGATGTGACATGAATTGAATAGTGTGACATGTACTGAACAGTGCAACATTTACTGAATAATGTAACATCTAATCAATAGTGTGACAAGTACTGAATGGTGTGACATTCACTGAATAATCTGAATGTACTGGAAGTGTGACATGGACTGAATACTATGACATGTACTGAATAATATGACATGTACTGAATAGTGCGAGAAGTACTGAATAGTGTGACATGTGCTGAATAGTGCCACATGTACTGAAAAGTGTGACATGTACTAAATCGTGTGACATGGACTGAATAACGTGATGTGTAGTGAAAAGCGTGAAATGTTCTGAATAGTGTGACATATACTGAATAGCGTGACATGGACTGAATACTGTAACATGTATTAAATAGTGTGACATATACTGAATAATGTGATATGTAGTGCATAGTGTGACATGTACTGGATGTTTGACATGTGCTAAATAGTGCAATAGGTACTGAATATTGTGATATGTACAGAATAGTCTGACATGTACTAAATAATGTGACATGTACTGAATAATGTGACATGAATTGAATAGTGCGACATGTACTGAACAGTGCAACATTTACTGAATAATGTGATATCTAATCAATAGTGTGACAAGTACTGAATGGTGTGGCTTTCACTGAATAATCTGGGATGTGCTGAATAGTGTGACATGGACTGAATAATGCGATATGTACTGAATAATGTGATATGTACTGAATAGTGTGGCATATGCTGAATAGTGTGACATGTACTAAACAGTGCGACAAGCACTGAATAATATGACATGTACTGCATAACGTGACATGTAATGAATAGGGTGAAATGAGTTGAATACCGTGACATGTCCAGAATAGTGAGACATGTACTGAATAATGTGTCTTGTACTAAACAATGTGGCACGCATTGAATAGTGTGACAGTTACTGAGTAGTGCTACTTACCGTGAATAACATGACATGTACTGAAACGTGTGACATGTTCTGAATAGTGTGACATGGACTGAATAGTGAGGCATCTACTTTAAATTGTGACATTTACTGAATGATGTGGCATGTCCTGAAGGTGTGACATCTACTGAATAGTGTGAAATATATTCAATAGTGTGACATGTACTCAATAGTGTGACGTGTAGTGAAGAAGGTGACATGTTTTAAATAGTGCAACATGTACTGAATAATGTGACATGTACTGAATAGTGCAAGATGGACTGAATAGTGTAACATGTGCTGAATAGTGCTACATGTATTGAAAAGTGTGATATGTCCTAAATACCGTGGCATGGACTGAATAATGTGATGTGTAGTGAAAAGTTTGAAATGTTCTGAATAGTGTGACATATACTGAATAGCGTGGCATGGACTGAAAACTGTGACATGTACAAAATAGTGCGACATGTACTGAATAATGTGACATGTACTGAATTGTGTGACCTGTACTGAGCAGTGTGGCATGTACTGAAAGTGTTCCATATAAAGAATAGTGTGACATGCCCTCATTTCGTGACATGGACTGAATACTGTAACGTGTACTGAATAACGTGGCATCTACTAAACACTGCGGCATGTACTGTGCAGTGTGACATGGACTGAATAGTGTGCCATGTACTTAATGGTGTGAAATTTTCTGAACAGTGCGACATGAGCAGAATCGTGTGGAATTTACTGAATAGTGTGACACGTTCTAAATAATGAGGCATATAGTGAATAATGTGACATGTGCTGAATAGTAGGACAAGCACTGAATAGTGTGACAAGTACTGAATAAAGTGACAGGTACTGAATAGTGTGACATGTAATGAATAGTGTCACATGTACTGACAAGTGCGACATGTACTAAATAGTGTGACATGGACTGAATAATGTGACGTGTAGGGAAAAGTGTGAAATGTACTGAATAGCGTGACATGGACTGAATAGTGTGAAATGTACTAAATAGTGCGACCTGTACTGAATAATGTGACATGTACTGAATAATGCATCATGCGCTGAATAGTGTGACATGTACTGAATAATGTGACATGTACTGAATAATGCATCATGCACTGAATAGTGTGACATGTAATGAATAATGTGACATCTACTGAATGGTGTGAAATATACTCAATAATGTGACATGTACTGAATAACACGATATATAGTGAATGGTGTGACATCCACTGAATAGTGGGGCACGTACAGTATAAAGTAACATTTACTGAATAGTACGGCATGTCCTGAAAGAGTGACATTTACTGATTACTTTGAAATGTACTCGGTAGTGCCACATGTACTGAATACAGTGACAGGTACTGAAATGTGACGTGGCATGAATACTGTGACATGTACTATATAATGTGACATGTACTGAATAGTGCGGGATGTACTGAATAGTGTGACATGCTGAATAGTGTGACATGGACTGAATAATGTGACGTGTAGTGAAAAGTGTGAAATGTACTGAATAGCGTGACATGGAGTGAATAGTGTGAAATGTAATAAATAGTGCGACCTGTACTGAATAATGTGACATGTACTGAATAATGCGACATGTACTGAATAACGTGACATGTCCTGAATAGTGTGAAATGCACTGAATAGTGGAGCATGTACTGTATACAATGACATTTACTGAATAGTACGGCATGTCCCGAAAGTTTGACATTTACTGAATACTGTGAAATGTACTCAATAGTGCCACATGTACTGAAAAGTGTGGCCTGTACTAAATAGTGTGAATGGACTGAATAACGTGACATGTTGTGAAAAGTGTGAAATGTTCTGAATAGTGCGCCATGTACTGAATAGTGTGAAATGTATTGGGTTTTGTGACAGGTTCTGAATAGCGTGATAACTACATAATAGTGCGACATATACTGAATAGTGTGACATTTACTGAATAATGTGACAGGTGCTGAATAATGTGACATCAACTAACAATATGACTTCTGCTAAATAGTGTGGCATGTTTTGAATCGTGTGACATGCAATTAATAATGTGGCATGTACTGAGTAGTGTGGCATATGTTGAATAGTGCGAAATGTACTAAATAGTGCAACAGGCACCGAATAGCGTGACATGCACTGCATAATGTGATTCGTAATGATTCGTGTGAAATGTGCTGAATAGTGTGAAATATACTAAATAGTGTGACGTGTACTGAATAGTGTGACATGTACTGCATAATGTGACATGTAATGAATAGCGTGAAATGTGTTGAATAACATGACATGCACTAAATAATGTGACATGTAATGAATAGTGAGACGTATTCTGAATAGTGGAGCATGTACTGTAGACTGTGACATTTACTGAATAGTATGGCATGTCCCGAAAGTTTGGTATTTACTGAATACTGTGAAATATACTCAATAGTGCCACATGTACTGAAAAGTGTGGCCTGTACTAAATAGTGTGACATGGACTGAATAACGTGACATGTTGTGAAATGTGTGAAATCTTCTGAATAGTGCGCCATGTACTGATTAGTATGACATGTACTGAATAGTGTGAAATGTACTGGGTTTTGTGACATGTTCTGAATAGCGTGATAACTACATAATAGTGCGACATGTACTGAATAGTGTGACATTTACTGAACAATATGACTTCTGCTAAATAGTGTGGCATGTTTTGAATCGTGTGACATGCAATTATTAATGTGGCATGTACTGAGTAGTGCGGCATATGCTGAATACTGCGAAATGTACTTAATAGTGCAACAAGCACCGAATAGCGTGACACGCACTGCATAATGTGACTTGTAATGATTCGTGTGAAATGTGCTGAATAGTGTGACATGTACTGAATAGTGTGACATGTAATGAATAGCGTGAAATGTGTTGAATAACGTGACATGCACTAAATAACGTGACATGCACTAAATAACGTGACATGTACTGAATAGTGAGACGTGTATTGAATAACGTGACATGTAATGAATAGTGTGAAATGTGTTGAATAACATGACATGCACTAAATAATGTGACACGTACTGAATAGTGAGACGTGTATTGAATAATGTGACATGTAATGAATAGGGTGAAATGTGTTGAATAGCGTGACATGTCCGGAATAGTGAGGCATGTACTGAATAATGTGACATATACTAAATAGTGTGACAATTACTGAATAATGTGACATGTACTAAATAATGCGATATGCGCTGAACAGAGTGACATGTACTGAATAATGTGACATGTACTGAATAGTGGGGCCTGTACTTTATACAATGACATTTACTGAATATTATTGCATGTCCCGAAAGAGTGACATTTAGTGAATACTGTAAAATGTACTCAATTGTGCCACATATACTGAAAAATGTGGCACGCATTAAACAGTGTGACAAGGACTGAATAACGTGACATGTAGTGAAAAGTGTGAAGTGTTCTGAATAGTGCAACATGTACTGAATAGTGTGAAATGTGCTGAGTTTTGTGACACGTTCTGAATAGCGTGATGCCTACATAATAGTGCGACAAGCACTGAATCGTGTGACATGCCCTGCATAATGGGACATATGATGAATAGTGTCAAATGTGCTGAATTTTGTGACATGTACAGAATAGTGTGAAATACACTGAACACTGTGACATGTACTGAATAATGTGGGATATACTGAAAAGTGCAACATGTACTAAATCGTGCAACAAGCACTGAATAATGTGACATTTAGTGAATAGTATCAAATTTGCTGAATAGTGCAGCATGTACAGAACAGTATGACATGTGCAGAATAATGTGACATATACTGCATAGTGTGACATGTTCTGAATAGTGTGACATGTACTGAATAATGTGACCTATACTGAACAACGTGACATGCATTCAATAGTGTGACATTTACTGAACAGTGCTACTTGCACTGTATAATATGACACGTACTGATACGTGTGACATATTCTGAATAGTGTGACAGGTACTGAATAACGTGACATGGACTGAATAATGTGACATGTGCTGAATAGTGAGACGTGAACTGAATAGTGGGGCATCTACTTTATATTGTGACGTTTAATGAATGACGTGGCATGTCCTGAAAGTGTGGCATGTACTGAATAGTGTGAAATACACTCAATAGTGTGACATGTACTGAATAATGCGACATGTCCTGAATAATGCGACATGTAGTGAATGGTGTGACATGCACTGAATAGTGCGACATGCACCGAATAGTGGAGCATGTACTGTATACAATGACATTTACTGAATAGTACGGTATGTCACGAAAGTGTGACATTTACTAAATACTGTGAAATGTACTCAATAGTGCCACATGTACTGAAACATGTGGCGTGTAGTAAATATTGTGACTTGGATTGAATAACGTGGCCTGAAGTGAAAAGTGTGAAATATTCTGAATAGTGTGACATGTACTGATTAGTGTGAAATGTACTGGCTTTTGTGACATGTTCTGAATAGCGTGATGACAACATAATAGTGCGACATGTACTGAATAGTGTGACAATTGCAGAATACAGTGACAGGTGCTGAATAATGTGACCTAAACTGAACAATGTGACTTCTGCTAAATAGTGTGACATGCAATTAATAATGTGGCATGTATTGAGTAGTGGGGCATATGCTGAATAGTGCGACATGTACTAAATAGTGCAACTGGCACCGAATAGCGTGACATACACTGCATAATGTGACTTGGAATGAATCATGTGACATGTGTTGAATAGCGTGACATGCACTAAATAACATGACATGTACTGAGTAGTGAGACGTGTACAGAATAATGTGACATGTACTAAATAGTGCGACAACCACTGAATAGTATGACATGCACTACACAATGAGACATGTAATGAATAGGGTGAAATGTGTTGAATAGCGTGACAAGTCCGGAATAGTGAGACATCTACTGAATAACGAGCCATGAATAGTGTGACATGTACTGAATAATGTGACATGTACTGAATAATGCGACATGTAGTGAATAATGCGACATGTACTGAATAGTGTGAAATGTACTGGCTTTTGTGATATGTTCTGAATAACGTGATCTCTACATGATAGTGCAGCATGTACTGAATAGTGTGACATTTAATAAATACTGTGACAGGGGCTGAATAATGTGACATAAACTGAACAACGTGACTTCTGCTAAATAGTGTGACATGTACTGAATAGTGTGACATGCAATTAATAATGTGGCATGTACAGAGTAGTGTGGCATATGCTGAATAGTGCGAAATGTACTAAATAGAGCAACAGGCACCATATAGCGTGACATGCACTGCATAATCTGACTTGTAATGATTCGTGTGGAATGTGCTGAATAGCGTGACATGTACTGAATAATGCAACATGTCCTGAATAATGTGACATGTACTAAATAATGCGAAATGTGCTGAATAGGATGACATGTACTGAATAATGTGATGTGTCCTGAATAATGTGACATGTACTGAATAGTGCGACATGCACTGAATAGTGGTGCATGTACCATATACAGTGACATTTACTGAATAGTACGGCATGTCCTGAAATTGTGACATTTAACGAATACGGTAAAATGTACTCAATAGTGCCACAAGTACTGAATAGAGTGGCAGGTATTGAAATGTGACTTGGCATGAATACTGTGACATGTACTATATAACGTGACATGTACTGAATAATACATGTACTGAATAACGTGACATGTCCTGAATAGTGCGACATGTACAGAATAGTGGGGCATGAACTCTATACAGTGACATTTACTGAATAGTACGGCATGTCCTGAAAGTGTGCCATTTACTGAATACTGTGAAATGTACTCTATAGTGCCACAGGTACTGAAAAGTGTGGCATGTACTAAACAGTGTGACATGGACTGAATAACGTGATATGTAGTGAAAAGTGTGAAATATTCTGACTAGTGTGATGTGTTCTGAATAGCGTGATGTCTACATAATAGTGCGACATGTACTGATTAGTGTGGCACTTACTGAATATTGTGAAATGTACTAAATAGTGTGACATGCACTGGATAGTATGACATCCACTGCATAATGTGACATGTAATGAATAGGGCGAAATGTGTTGAATAGCGTGACATGTCCGGAATAGTGAGATATGTACTGAATAATGTGACATTCACTGAATAGTCTGACAAGTACTGAATAGTGTGACGTGTCCTGAATAATGTGACATGTACTGAATAGTGCGACATGCACTGAGTAGTGGGGCATGAACTGTAATACAGTGACATTTACTGAATAATATGACGTCCCGAAAATGTGACATTTACTGAATACTGTGAAATGTACACAATAGTACCACAATTACTAAAATGTGTGGCATGTACTAAATAGTGTGAATGGACTGAATAACGTGACATGTATTGAAAAGTGTAAAATATTCTGAATAGTGTGACATGTACTGATTAGAGTGACAAGTACTGAACAGTGTGAACTGTACTGAGTTTTGTGACATGTTCTGAATAGCGTGATGCCTACATAGTAGTGTGACATGTACTGAATAGTGCGATATTTTCTAAATAGTGCAACGAGCATTGTATCATGTGACATGCCCTGCATAATGGGACATAAAATGAATAGTGCCAAATGTGCTGACTTTTGTGACATGTACAGAATAGTGTGGAATGCACTGAACAGTGTGACATGTACTGAATAATATTGCTTACACTGAATAGTGCAACATGTACTAAATCGTGGAACAAGCACTGAATAATGTGACATGAAATGCATAATGTGTAATGAACAGTGTCAAATGTGCTGAATAGTGCAGCATATACAGAATAGTATGACATGTGCTGAATAACGTGACATATACTGCTTATTGGCACATGTTCAAAATAGTGTGACTTGTACTGAATAATGTTACCTATACTGAACAATGTGACATGCATTGATTAGTGTGACATTTACTGAGTAGTGCTATTTGCACTGAATAATATGACACGTAGTGATACGTGTGACATGTTCTGAATAGTGTGACATGTACTGATTATTGTGACATGTTCTGAATAGCGTGATGTCTACATAAAAGTGCGACATGTACTCAATAGTGTGACTTCTGCTAAATAGTGTGACATGTACTGAATAATGTGACATGTAATGAATAGTGTGAAATGTGTTGAACAGCTTAACATGCACTAAATAATGTGACATATACTGCCTGGTGAGACATGTACTGAATAATGTGACATGTACTAAATAGTGCGACAATCACTGAATAGTATGACATGCACTGCATAATGTGACATGTAATGAATAGGGTGAAATGTGTTGAATAGCATGACATGTCCAGAATAGTGAGACATGTACTGAATAATGTGACATATACTGAATAATGCGACATGTGCTGAATAGGGTGACATGTACAGAATATTGTGATATGCATTGAACAGTGTGACATGTACGGAATAATGTGGCATATAATGAATAGTGCAACATGTACTAAATCGTGCACCAAGCACTGCATAATGTGACATTTAGTGAATTGTATCAAATGTGCTGAATAGTGTGGCATGTACAGAATTGTATGTCATGTGCTGAATAGTGCGACATATACTGCATTGTTTGACATGTTCTGAATAGTGTGACATGTAGTGAATAATGGGACCTATACTGAACTATGTGACATGCATTCAATAGTGTGACATTTACTGAGTAGTGCTACTTGCACTGAATAATATGACACGTAGTGATACATGTGACATATTCTGAATAGTGTGACATGTACTGAATAACGTGACATGGACTGAATAGTGTGACTTGCACTGAATAGTGGGGTATGTATTGTATACAGTGACATTCACCGAATAGTATGGCATGTCCTGAAAGTGTGACATTACTGTGAAATGTACTCAATAGTGTCACACTGAATAGTGTGGCAGGTACTGAAAGTGTGACTTGGCATGAATACTGTGACATGTACTATATAATGTGACGTACTGAATAATGGAAGATGTACTGAGTAGTGTGATGTATGCTGAATAGTGCCACATGTACTGAAAATTGCGACATGCACTAAATATTGTGACATGGACTGACTAATGTGACGTGTAGTGAAAAGTGTGAAATATACTGAATACTGTGACATGTACTAAATAGTACGACTTGTACTGAATAATGTGACATGTCCTGAATAGTGAGACATGGACTGAATAATGTGGCATGTACTGAATAATGTGACATACATGAATGGTGTTCCATTTACTGCGTAATGTAGCTTGTAATGAATAATGTGACATGTACTGAATAATGCAACTTGCACTGAATAGTGTGACATGTACTGAATAGTGTGACATGTACTGAATAGTGCGACATGTACTGAATAGTGCGGGCATGTACTGTATACAGGGATATTTACTGAATAGTACGGCATGTCCTGAAAGTGTGACATTTACCAAATACTGTGAAATGAACTCAATAGTGTCACATGTACTGAAAAGTGTGGCATGTACTAAATAGTGTGACATGGACTGAATAACGTGGCATGTAGTGAAAAGTGTGAACTGTTCTAAATAGTGCGACATGTATTGATTAGTGTGACATGTACTGAATAATGTGAAATAAACTGAGATTTGTGACATGTTCTGAATAGCGCGATGTCTACATAATAGTGCGACATGACTGAAAAGTGTGAAATATACTGAATACTGTGACATGTACTAAATAGTGCGACTTGTACTGAATAATGTGACATGTCCTGAATAGTGAGACATGGACTGAATAATGTGACATACATGAATGGTGTTCCATTTACTGCGTAATGCAGCTTGTAATGAATAATGTGACGTACTGAATAATGCAACTTGCACTGAATAGTGTGACATGTACTGAACAGTGTGACATGTACTGAATAGTGTGACATGTACTGAATAGTGCGACATGTACTGAATAGTGCAGGCACGTACTGTATACAGGGATATTTACTGAATAGTACGGCATGTCCCGAAAGTTTGACATTTACTGTATACTGTGAAATGTACTCAATAGTGCTACATTACTGAAAAGTGTGGCATGTACTAAATAGTGTGACATGGACTGAATAACGTGGCATGTAGTGAAAAGTGTGAACTGTTCTAAATAGTGCGACATGTATTGATTAGTGTGACATGTACTGAATAATGTGAAATAAACTGAGATTTGTGACATGTTCTGAATAGCGCGATGTCTACATAATAGTGCGACATGACTGAATAGTGTGAAATTTACTGAATACTGTGACAGGTGCTGAATAATGTGACATAAACTGAACAATGTGACTTCCGCTAAATAGTGTGACATGTACTGAATAGTGTGACATTTACTGAATACAGTGACATGCAATTAATAACGTGGCATGTACTGAGTAGTGCGGCATATGCTGAATAGTGCGACATGTACTAAAAAGTGCAACAGGCATCGGATAGCGTGACATACACTGCATAATGTGACTTGCAATGATTTGTGTGAAATGTGCTGAATAGTGTGAAATGTACCAAATAGTGTGACATGTACTGAATAGTGTGACATGTAACGAATAGTGTGAAAATGTGTTAAATAGCGTAACATGCACTAAATAATGTGACATGTACTGACTAGTAAGACTTGTACTGAATAATGTGACATGTACTAAATAGTGCAACAACCACTGAATAGTATGACATGCACTGCATAATGTGACATGTAATGAATAGGATGAAATGTGTCGAATAGCGTGACATGTCCGGAATAGTGAGACATGTACTGAATAACGTGCCGTGTCCTGAATAATGTGACATGTACTGAATAGTGGGGCATGTACTGTATACAGTGACATTTAATGAATAATACAGCATGTCTAGAAAGTTTGACATACATTGAATAGTGTGACATTTACTGGGTAATGAGGTTTGTACTGAATGATATAACATGTACTGAATAATGTGACATGCACTGAACAGTGTGACATGTACTGAAAAATGTGACATGTACTGAATAATGTGACGTGCACTGAACAGTGTGACATGTACAGAATAATGTGACATGTACTGAATAAAGCGACATGCACTGAACAGTGTGACATGTACTGAATAATGTGACATGCACTGAACAGTGTGACATGTACTGAATAATGCGACATGCACTGAACAGTGTGACATGTACTGAATAATGCGACATGTACTGAATAACCTAACATGTCCTGAATAGTGTGACATGAACTGAATAGTGGAGCATGTACTGTATACAGTGACATTTACTGAATAGTACGGCATGTCCCGAAAGTTTGACATTTACTGAATACTGTGAAATGTACTCAATAGTGCCACATGTACTGAAAAGTCTGGCACGTACTAAATATTGTGACATGGACTGAATAATATGATGTAGTGAAAAGTGTGAAATGTTCTGAACAGTGTGACATGTACTGATTAGTGTGACGTCTACTGAATAGTGTGAAATGTACTGAGTTTTGTGACATGTTCTGAATAGCGTGATGCCTACATAATAGTGCGACAAGTACTGAATAGTGTGGCATGCACTGCATAATGTCACAAGTAATGAATAGTGTGAACTGTGTTGAATGACGTGACATGTCCGGATTAATGAGACATGTACTGAATAATGTGACATGTACTGAATAACGTGACATGCACTGAATAGTGCGACATTTACCGAATAGTGGAGCATGTACTGTATACAATGACATTTACTGAATAGTACGGCATGTCCTGAAAGTGTGACATTTACTGAATACTGTGAAATGAACTCAATAGTGCCACATGTACTGAAAAGTTTGGCATCTTCTAAATAGTGTGACATGGACGGAATAAGGTGACATGTAGTGAAAAGTGTGACATGTACTTACTAATGTGACATGTACTGAACAATGTGACATGTACTGAATAATGCGACATGTACTGAATAACGTGACATGTACTGAATAATGTGACATGTCCTGAATAGTGTGGCATGTACTGAATAATGTGACATGTACTGAGTAAAGTGACATGTACTGACTAATGTGACATACATTGAATAGTGTGACATTTTCTGGGTAATGCAGCTTGTAATGAATGATATGACATGTACTGAATAATGTGACATGTCCTGAATAGTGTGACATGTACTGAATAATGCAACATGTACTGAATAATGCGACAGCACTGACCAGTGTGACACGTACTGAATAGTGTGACATGTACTGAATAATGCAACATGTACTGAATAACGTAACATGTCCTGAACAGTGCCACAAGCACTGAATAGTGGAGCATGTACTGTATGCAGTGACATTTACTGAATAGTATGGCATATCCCGAAAGTTTGACATTTACTGAATACTGTGAAATGTACTCAATAGTGCCACATGTACTGAAAAGTGTAACATGTACTAAATAGTGTGACATGGACTGAATAATTTGACATGTAGTGAAACATCTGCAATCTCCTGAATAGTGCGAAATGTGCTCAATAGTGTGAAATGTACTGTGTTTTGTGACATGTTCTGAATATCGTGATGTCTACATAATAGTGTGACATGTACTGAATAGTGTGACGTGTACTGAATAGTGTGGAATGTACTGAGTTTTGTGACATGTTCTGAATAGCGTGATGTCTACATAATAGTGTGACATGTACTGATTAGTGTGATGTCTACTGAATAGTGTGAAATGTACTGAGTTTTGTGACATTTTCTGAACAGCGTGATGCCTACATAATAGTGCGATATGCAATTAATAGTGTGGCATGCACTGCATAATGTCACACATAATGAATAGTGTGAAATGTGTTGAATAACGTGACATGTCCGGAATAGTAAGACATGTACTGAATAATGTGACATGCACTGAATAGTGTGACATGTACTGAATAGTGTGACATGTACTGAATAAAGTGGCATGTACTGAAAAGTGTGAAATGCTCTGAATAGTGTGAAAAGTACTGAGTTTTGTGACATGTTCTGAATAGCATGATGTCTACAAAATAGTGTGACATTTACTAAACAGTGTGACAAGCACTGAATCGTGTGACATGCACTGCATAATGGGACATGTAATGAATAGTGTCAAATATGCTAAATAGTGTGACATGTACTGAATAATGTGGCATATACTGAATAGTGCAACATGTACTAAATCGTGCAACAAGCACTGAATAATGTGACATGCAATGCATAATGTGACATGTAGTGAATAGTATCAAATGTGCTGAAAAGTGCAGCATGTACAGAACAGTATGACATGTGTTGAATAATGTGACATATACTGCATAGTGTGACATGTACTGATTAGTGTGACATTTACTGAATAGTGCGACATGCACTGAATAGTGGGGCATGTACAGTATAAAGTGGCATTTACTGAATAGTACGGCATGTCCTGAAAGTGTGACATTTACCAAATACTGTGAAATGAACTCAATAGTGTCACATGTACTGAAAAGTGTGGCATGTACTAAATAGTGTGACATGGACTGAATAACGTGGCATGTAGTGAAAAGTGTGAACTGTTCTAAATAGTGCGACATGTATTGATTAGTGTGACATGTACTGAATAATGTGAAATAAACTGAGATTTGTGACATGTTCTGAATAGCGCGATGTCTACATAATAGTGCGACATGACTGAAAAGTGTGAAATATACTGAATACTGTGACATGTACTAAATAGTGCGACTTGTACTGAATAATGTGACATGTCCTGAATAGTGAGACATGGACTGAATAATGTGACATACATGAATGGTGTTCCATTTACTGCGTAATGCAGCTTGTAATGAATAATGTGACGTACTGAATAATGCAACTTGCACTGAATAGTGTGACATGTACTGAACAGTGTGACATGTACTGAATAGTGTGACATGTACTGAATAGTGCGACATGTACTGAATAGTGCAGGCACGTACTGTATACAGGGATATTTACTGAATAGTACGGCATGTCCCGAAAGTTTGACATTTACTGTATACTGTGAAATGTACTCAATAGTGCTACATTACTGAAAAGTGTGGCATGTACTAAATAGTGTGACATGGACTGAATAACGTGGCATGTAGTGAAAAGTGTGAACTGTTCTAAATAGTGCGACATGTATTGATTAGTGTGACATGTACTGAATAATGTGAAATAAACTGAGATTTGTGACATGTTCTGAATAGCGCGATGTCTACATAATAGTGCGACATGACTGAATAGTGTGAAATTTACTGAATACTGTGACAGGTGCTGAATAATGTGACATAAACTGAACAATGTGACTTCCGCTAAATAGTGTGACATGTACTGAATAGTGTGACATTTACTGAATACAGTGACATGCAATTAATAACGTGGCATGTACTGAGTAGTGCGGCATATGCTGAATAGTGCGACATGTACTAAAAAGTGCAACAGGCATCGGATAGCGTGACATACACTGCATAATGTGACTTGCAATGATTTGTGTGAAATGTGCTGAATAGTGTGAAATGTACCAAATAGTGTGACATGTACTGAATAGTGTGACATGTAACGAATAGTGTGAAAATGTGTTAAATAGCGTAACATGCACTAAATAATGTGACATGTACTGACTAGTAAGACTTGTACTGAATAATGTGACATGTACTAAATAGTGCAACAACCACTGAATAGTATGACATGCACTGCATAATGTGACATGTAATGAATAGGATGAAATGTGTCGAATAGCGTGACATGTCCGGAATAGTGAGACATGTACTGAATAACGTGCCGTGTCCTGAATAATGTGACATGTACTGAATAGTGGGGCATGTACTGTATACAGTGACATTTAATGAATAATACAGCATGTCTAGAAAGTTTGACATACATTGAATAGTGTGACATTTACTGGGTAATGAGGTTTGTACTGAATGATATAACATGTACTGAATAATGTGACATGCACTGAACAGTGTGACATGTACTGAAAAATGTGACATGTACTGAATAATGTGACGTGCACTGAACAGTGTGACATGTACAGAATAATGTGACATGTACTGAATAAAGCGACATGCACTGAACAGTGTGACATGTACTGAATAATGTGACATGCACTGAACAGTGTGACATGTACTGAATAATGCGACATGCACTGAACAGTGTGACATGTACTGAATAATGCGACATGTACTGAATAACCTAACATGTCCTGAATAGTGTGACATGAACTGAATAGTGGAGCATGTACTGTATACAGTGACATTTACTGAATAGTACGGCATGTCCCGAAAGTTTGACATTTACTGAATACTGTGAAATGTACTCAATAGTGCCACATGTACTGAAAAGTCTGGCACGTACTAAATATTGTGACATGGACTGAATAATATGATGTAGTGAAAAGTGTGAAATGTTCTGAACAGTGTGACATGTACTGATTAGTGTGACGTCTACTGAATAGTGTGAAATGTACTGAGTTTTGTGACATGTTCTGAATAGCGTGATGCCTACATAATAGTGCGACAAGTACTGAATAGTGTGGCATGCACTGCATAATGTCACAAGTAATGAATAGTGTGAACTGTGTTGAATGACGTGACATGTCCGGATTAATGAGACATGTACTGAATAATGTGACATGTACTGAATAACGTGACATGCACTGAATAGTGCGACATTTACCGAATAGTGGAGCATGTACTGTATACAATGACATTTACTGAATAGTACGGCATGTCCTGAAAGTGTGACATTTACTGAATACTGTGAAATGAACTCAATAGTGCCACATGTACTGAAAAGTTTGGCATCTTCTAAATAGTGTGACATGGACGGAATAAGGTGACATGTAGTGAAAAGTGTGACATGTACTTACTAATGTGACATGTACTGAACAATGTGACATGTACTGAATAATGCGACATGTACTGAATAACGTGACATGTACTGAATAATGTGACATGTCCTGAATAGTGTGGCATGTACTGAATAATGTGACATGTACTGAGTAAAGTGACATGTACTGACTAATGTGACATACATTGAATAGTGTGACATTTTCTGGGTAATGCAGCTTGTAATGAATGATATGACATGTACTGAATAATGTGACATGTCCTGAATAGTGTGACATGTACTGAATAATGCAACATGTACTGAATAATGCGACAGCACTGACCAGTGTGACACGTACTGAATAGTGTGACATGTACTGAATAATGCAACATGTACTGAATAACGTAACATGTCCTGAACAGTGCCACAAGCACTGAATAGTGGAGCATGTACTGTATGCAGTGACATTTACTGAATAGTATGGCATATCCCGAAAGTTTGACATTTACTGAATACTGTGAAATGTACTCAATAGTGCCACATGTACTGAAAAGTGTAACATGTACTAAATAGTGTGACATGGACTGAATAATTTGACATGTAGTGAAACATCTGCAATCTCCTGAATAGTGCGAAATGTGCTCAATAGTGTGAAATGTACTGTGTTTTGTGACATGTTCTGAATATCGTGATGTCTACATAATAGTGTGACATGTACTGAATAGTGTGACGTGTACTGAATAGTGTGGAATGTACTGAGTTTTGTGACATGTTCTGAATAGCGTGATGTCTACATAATAGTGTGACATGTACTGATTAGTGTGATGTCTACTGAATAGTGTGAAATGTACTGAGTTTTGTGACATTTTCTGAACAGCGTGATGCCTACATAATAGTGCGATATGCAATTAATAGTGTGGCATGCACTGCATAATGTCACACATAATGAACAGTGTGAAATGTGTTGAATAACGTGACATGTCCGGAATAGTAAGACATGTACTGAATAATGTGACATGCACTGAATAGTGTGACATGTACTGAATAGTGTGACATGTACTGAATAAAGTGGCATGTACTGAAAAGTGTGAAATGCTCTGAATAGTGTGAAAAGTACTGAGTTTTGTGACATGTTCTGAATAGCATGATGTCTACAAAATAGTGTGACATTTACTAAACAGTGTGACAAGCACTGAATCGTGTGACATGCACTGCATAATGGGACATGTAATGAATAGTGTCAAATATGCTAAATAGTGTGACATGTACTGAATAATGTGGCATATACTGAATAGTGCAACATGTACTAAATCGTGCAACAAGCACTGAATAATGTGACATGCAATGCATAATGTGACATGTAGTGAATAGTATCAAATGTGCTGAAAAGTGCAGCATGTACAGAACAGTATGACATGTGTTGAATAATGTGACATATACTGCATAGTGTGACATGTACTGATTAGTGTGACATTTACTGAATAGTGCGACATGCACTGAATAGTGGGGCATGTACAGTATAAAGTGGCATTTACTGAATAGTACGGCATGTCCTGAAAGTGTGACATTTACCAAATACTGTGAAATGAACTCAATAGTGTCACATGTACTGAAAAGTGTGGCATGTACTAAATAGTGTGACATGGACTGAATAACGTGGCATGTAGTGAAAAGTGTGAACTGTTCTAAATAGTGCGACATGTATTGATTAGTGTGACATGTACTGAATAATGTGAAATAAACTGAGATTTGTGACATGTTCTGAATAGCGCGATGTCTACATAATAGTGCGACATGACTGAAAAGTGTGAAATATACTGAATACTGTGACATGTACTAAATAGTGCGACTTGTACTGAATAATGTGACATGTCCTGAATAGTGAGACATGGACTGAATAATGTGACATACATGAATGGTGTTCCATTTACTGCGTAATGCAGCTTGTAATGAATAATGTGACGTACTGAATAATGCAACTTGCACTGAATAGTGTGACATGTACTGAACAGTGTGACATGTACTGAATAGTGTGACATGTACTGAATAGTGCGACATGTACTGAATAGTGCAGGCACGTACTGTATACAGGGATATTTACTGAATAGTACGGCATGTCCCGAAAGTTTGACATTTACTGTATACTGTGAAATGTACTCAATAGTGCTACATTACTGAAAAGTGTGGCATGTACTAAATAGTGTGACATGGACTGAATAACGTGGCATGTAGTGAAAAGTGTGAACTGTTCTAAATAGTGCGACATGTATTGATTAGTGTGACATGTACTGAATAATGTGAAATAAACTGAGATTTGTGACATGTTCTGAATAGCGCGATGTCTACATAATAGTGCGACATGACTGAATAGTGTGAAATTTACTGAATACTGTGACAGGTGCTGAATAATGTGACATAAACTGAACAATGTGACTTCCGCTAAATAGTGTGACATGTACTGAATAGTGTGACATTTACTGAATACAGTGACATGCAATTAATAACGTGGCATGTACTGAGTAGTGCGGCATATGCTGAATAGTGCGACATGTACTAAAAAGTGCAACAGGCATCGGATAGCGTGACATACACTGCATAATGTGACTTGCAATGATTTGTGTGAAATGTGCTGAATAGTGTGAAATGTACCAAATAGTGTGACATGTACTGAATAGTGTGACATGTAACGAATAGTGTGAAAATGTGTTAAATAGCGTAACATGCACTAAATAATGTGACATGTACTGACTAGTAAGACTTGTACTGAATAATGTGACATGTACTAAATAGTGCAACAACCACTGAATAGTATGACATGCACTGCATAATGTGACATGTAATGAATAGGATGAAATGTGTCGAATAGCGTGACATGTCCGGAATAGTGAGACATGTACTGAATAACGTGCCGTGTCCTGAATAATGTGACATGTACTGAATAGTGGGGCATGTACTGTATACAGTGACATTTAATGAATAATACAGCATGTCTAGAAAGTTTGACATACATTGAATAGTGTGACATTTACTGGGTAATGAGGTTTGTACTGAATGATATAACATGTACTGAATAATGTGACATGCACTGAACAGTGTGACATGTACTGAAAAATGTGACATGTACTGAATAATGTGACGTGCACTGAACAGTGTGACATGTACAGAATAATGTGACATGTACTGAATAAAGCGACATGCACTGAACAGTGTGACATGTACTGAATAATGTGACATGCACTGAACAGTGTGACATGTACTGAATAATGCGACATGCACTGAACAGTGTGACATGTACTGAATAATGCGACATGTACTGAATAACCTAACATGTCCTGAATAGTGTGACATGAACTGAATAGTGGAGCATGTACTGTATACAGTGACATTTACTGAATAGTACGGCATGTCCCGAAAGTTTGACATTTACTGAATACTGTGAAATGTACTCAATAGTGCCACATGTACTGAAAAGTCTGGCACGTACTAAATATTGTGACATGGACTGAATAATATGATGTAGTGAAAAGTGTGAAATGTTCTGAACAGTGTGACATGTACTGATTAGTGTGACGTCTACTGAATAGTGTGAAATGTACTGAGTTTTGTGACATGTTCTGAATAGCGTGATGCCTACATAATAGTGCGACAAGTACTGAATAGTGTGGCATGCACTGCATAATGTCACAAGTAATGAATAGTGTGAACTGTGTTGAATGACGTGACATGTCCGGATTAATGAGACATGTACTGAATAATGTGACATGTACTGAATAACGTGACATGCACTGAATAGTGCGACATTTACCGAATAGTGGAGCATGTACTGTATACAATGACATTTACTGAATAGTACGGCATGTCCTGAAAGTGTGACATTTACTGAATACTGTGAAATGAACTCAATAGTGCCACATGTACTGAAAAGTTTGGCATCTTCTAAATAGTGTGACATGGACGGAATAAGGTGACATGTAGTGAAAAGTGTGACATGTACTTACTAATGTGACATGTACTGAACAATGTGACATGTACTGAATAATGCGACATGTACTGAATAACGTGACATGTACTGAATAATGTGACATGTCCTGAATAGTGTGGCATGTACTGAATAATGTGACATGTACTGAGTAAAGTGACATGTACTGACTAATGTGACATACATTGAATAGTGTGACATTTTCTGGGTAATGCAGCTTGTAATGAATGATATGACATGTACTGAATAATGTGACATGTCCTGAATAGTGTGACATGTACTGAATAATGCAACATGTACTGAATAATGCGACAGCACTGACCAGTGTGACACGTACTGAATAGTGTGACATGTACTGAATAATGCAACATGTACTGAATAACGTAACATGTCCTGAACAGTGCCACAAGCACTGAATAGTGGAGCATGTACTGTATGCAGTGACATTTACTGAATAGTATGGCATATCCCGAAAGTTTGACATTTACTGAATACTGTGAAATGTACTCAATAGTGCCACATGTACTGAAAAGTGTAACATGTACTAAATAGTGTGACATGGACTGAATAATTTGACATGTAGTGAAACATCTGCAATCTCCTGAATAGTGCGAAATGTGCTCAATAGTGTGAAATGTACTGTGTTTTGTGACATGTTCTGAATATCGTGATGTCTACATAATAGTGTGACATGTACTGAATAGTGTGACGTGTACTGAATAGTGTGGAATGTACTGAGTTTTGTGACATGTTCTGAATAGCGTGATGTCTACATAATAGTGTGACATGTACTGATTAGTGTGATGTCTACTGAATAGTGTGAAATGTACTGAGTTTTGTGACATTTTCTGAACAGCGTGATGCCTACATAATAGTGCGATATGCAATTAATAGTGTGGCATGCACTGCATAATGTCACACATAATGAATAGTGTGAAATGTGTTGAATAACGTGACATGTCCGGAATAGTAAGACATGTACTGAATAATGTGACATGCACTGAATAGTGTGACATGTACTGAATAGTGTGACATGTACTGAATAAAGTGGCATGTACTGAAAAGTGTGAAATGCTCTGAATAGTGTGAAAAGTACTGAGTTTTGTGACATGTTCTGAATAGCATGATGTCTACAAAATAGTGTGACATTTACTAAACAGTGTGACAAGCACTGAATCGTGTGACATGCACTGCATAATGGGACATGTAATGAATAGTGTCAAATATGCTAAATAGTGTGACATGTACTGAATAATGTGGCATATACTGAATAGTGCAACATGTACTAAATCGTGCAACAAGCACTGAATAATGTGACATGCAATGCATAATGTGACATGTAGTGAATAGTATCAAATGTGCTGAAAAGTGCAGCATGTACAGAACAGTATGACATGTGTTGAATAATGTGACATATACTGCATAGTGTGACATGTACTGATTAGTGTGACATTTACTGAATAGTGCGACATGCACTGAATAGTGGGGCATGTACAGTATAAAGTGGCATTTACTGAATAGTACGGCATGTCCTGAAAGTGTGACATTTACCAAATACTGTGAAATGAACTCAATAGTGTCACATGTACTGAAAAGTGTGGCATGTACTAAATAGTGTGACATGGACTGAATAACGTGACATGTAGTGAAAGTGTGAAATGTTCCGAATAGTGTGACATAGACTGAATAGTGAGATATGTACTGAATAATGCAACAAGCACTGAAAGTGTGACATGTACTGAATAACGTCACATGTACTGAATAATGCAACATGTACTGAATAGTGTGACAAGTACTGAATAATGTGACATGTACTGAATAATGTAACATGTACTGAATAATGCGACATGTACTGAATAATGTAATATGTCTTGAACAATGCAACATGCACTGAATAGTGGGACATGTACTGAATAATGTGACATTTACTGAATAATGTGACATGTCCCGAAAGTTTGACATTTACTGAATACTGTGAAATGTACTTAATAGTGCCACATGTACTGAAAAGTGTGGCATGTACTATATAGAGTGACATGGACTGAATAGTTTGACATGTAATGAAACATCTGCAATCTCCTGAATAGTCTGAAATGTACTGAATGATGTGAAATGTACTGAGTTTTGTGACATGTTCTGAATAGCATGATGCCTACATAATAGTGCGACATGTACTGAATAGTGTGACATGCACTACATAATGTCACGCGTAATGAATAGTGTGAAATGTGTTGAACAACATGACATGTCCGGAATAGTGAGACATGTACTGAGTAACGCGACATGTGCTGAATAGGGTAACGTACTGAATAACGTGACATGTACTGAAAAGTGTGAAATGCTCTGAATAGTGTGAAATGTACTGAGTTTTGTTACATGTTCTGAATAGCGTGATGCCTACTACATAGTGCGACCTGTACTGAATAGTGTGGCATTTACTGAATACTGTGACAGGTGCTGAACAATGTGACATGTACTGAATAGCGTGGCATATACTGAATAGTGTGACATTTACTAAATAGTGCGACAAGTACTGAATCGTGTGACATGCACTGCATAATGGGACATATAATGAATAGTGTCAAATGTGCTAAATAGTGTGACATGTACTGAATAATGTGGCATATACTGAATAGTGCAACATGTATTAAATCGTGCAGCAAGCACTGAATAATGTGACATGCAGTGAATAGTATCAAATGTGCTGAATAGTGCAGCATGTTCAGAACAGTATGACACGTACTGATTAGTGTGACATTTACTGAATAATGCGACATGCACTGAATAATGGGGCATGTACTGTATAAAGTGACATTTACTGAATAGTACGGCATGTCTTGAAAGTGTGACATTTACTGAATACTGTGACATGTACTCAATAGTGCCACATGTACCGAAAAGTGTGAAATGTTCTGAATAGTGTGACATGTACTGAATAGTGTGAAACCTACTGAGTTTTGTGACATGTTCTGAACAGCGTGATGTCTACATGATAGTGCGACAAGTACTGAATAGTGTGACATTTACTGAATACGATGACATGTGCTGAATAATGTGACATAAACTGAACAATGTGACTTCTGATAAATAGTGTGAGATGTACTGAATAGTGTGACATGCAATTAATAATGTGGTATGTGCTGAGTAGTGTGGCATATGCTGAATAGTGCGACATGTACTAAATAGTACAACAAGCACCGAATAGCGTGACATGCACTGCATAATGTGATTCGTAATGATTCGTGTGAAATGTGCTGAATAGTGTGACATGTACTAATTAGTGTGACATGTACTGATTAGTGTGTCATGTACTGCATAATGTGGCATGTGCTGAATAGTGTGACATATATTGAATAAGGAGTCATTTACTAAATTGTGCGACAAGAACTGAAACGTTTGACAAACACTGCATAATGGGACATGTACTGAATAGTATCAAATGTGCTGAATAGTGCAGCATGTACTGAAGAGTATGACATGTACTGAACAATGTGACCTATACTGAACAATGTGACATGCATTGAATAGTGTGACATTTACTGAGTAGTGCTACTTCCACTGAATAATATGACACGTACTGAAACATGTGACATGTTCTGAATAGTGTGACATGTACTGAATAATGATGACATGTACTCAATAGTGTGACATGTAATAAATAGAGTCACATGGACTGAATAATGTGACATGCGCTGAATAGTGTGACACGAACTGAATCGTGGGGCATCTAATTTATATTGTGACCTTTACTGAATGTCGTGGCATGTTCTGAAAGTGTGACATGTACTGAATAGTGTGAAATATACTGAATAATGCAACATGTGCTGAATAATGCGACATGTACTGAATAGTATGACATGTACTGAATAATGTGACATGTAATGAATAGTGCGACATGCACTGAATAGTGGGGCATGTACCATATACAGTGACATTTACTGAATAGTATGGCATGTCCTGAAAGTATGACATTTACTGAATACTCTGAAATGAACTCAATAGTGTCACATGTACTGAATCATATGGCAGGTACTGAAGTGTGACTTGGCATGAATACTGTGACTTGTACTAAATAATGTGACATGTACTGAATAGTGCGAGATGTACTAAATAGTGTGAAATGGACTGAATAATGTGATGTGTAGTGAAAGGTGTGAAATGTACTGAATAATGTGACATGGACTGAATACTGTGAAATCTACTAAATAGTGCAACATGTACTGAATAATGAGACATGTACTGAATAGTGTGACATGTACTTATTGTGTGACATGGACTGAATACTGTAACGTGTACTGAATAATGTGACATATACTGAATAGTGCGGCATGTACTGAATAGTGTGACATGGAGTGAATAAGGTGCTATGAACTGAATAGTGTGAAATTTTCTGAACAGTGCGACATGAACAGAATCATGTGGCATTTACTGAATAGTATGACACGTTCTAAATAATGTGACATGTAATGAATCATGTGACATGTACTGAATCGTGTGACAAGTACTGAATAATGTGACAAGTACTGAATAGTTTGTCATATACTGATTAGTGTGACATGTACTAAATGGTATGACCAGCACTGAACAGTGTGACATACACTGCATAATGTGACATTTAACGAATAGTGTGAAATGTGCTAAATGGTGTGACATGTACAGAATAGTGAGACATGTACTGAATAATGTGATATGTAGTGCATAGTGTGACATGTACTGAATAGTTGACATGTACAGAATAATGTGACATGAATTGAATAGTGTGACATGTACTGTACAATGCAAAAATAGAATAAAATAATCTAACCCTGTGTTTTTGAAGCGGGACGTGTACTGAATAGTGGGGCATGTAGTGTATACATTGACATTTACTGACTAGTATGGCATGTCCCGAAAGTGTGACATTTACAGAATACTGTGAAATATACTCAATAGAGCCATATGTACTGAAAAGTGTGACATGTACTAAATAGTGTGACATGGACTGAATAATTTGACATGTAGTGAAAAGTCTGCAATGTTCTGAATAATGTGACATGTATCTGATTAGTGCTAAATGTACTGAAGAGTGTGAAATGTACTGAGCTTTGTGACATGTTCTGAATAGCATAATGTCTACATAATATATACTGAATAATGTGACATCTAATCGATAGTGTGACAAGTACTGAATAGTGTGACATTCACTGAATAATCTGAGATGTGCTGAATAGTATGACATGGACTGAATAATACGATATATACTGACTAATGTGATATGTAATGAATAGTGTGACATATGTTGAATAGTGTGACATGTACTAAACAGTGTGACAAGCATCCCTCAAGTTCTGTCGAAGGGTCATGAGGACTCGAAACGTCAGCTCTTTTCTTCTCCGCCGATGTTGCCAGACCTGCTGAGTTTTTCCAGGTAATTCTGTTTTTGTTTTGGATTTCCAGCATCCGCAGTTTTTTTGTTTTTATCTCTAGTGTTTAATTGACTGCCACTGCTCTTCAAGAAATGCCTACCTCGTTGAAGAAGTTCTGTTCTTCTCTGCGACAAGATTTCCGTACCTTTCTTTTGCCCTGCTCACCTTCATTGCTTTCCATTTCCCTCACTCAAGTTCTGTTGAAGGGTCATGAGGACTCGAAATGTCAACTCTTTTCTTCTCCGCCGATGCTGCCAGACCTACTGAGTTTTTCCAGGTAATTCTGTTTTTGTTTTGAACAGTATGACATGCACTGCATAATGTGACATGTAATGAATAGCGTGAAATGTGTTGAATAGAGTGACATGCACTAAAGAATATGGCCAGTACTGAATAGTGAGACATGTATGGAATAATGTGACATGTACTAAATAGTGCGACAGACACTGAATAGTATGACATGCGCTGCATAATGTGACATGTAATGAATAGGGTGAAAAGTGTGAATAGGGTGAAGCGTGACATGACCTGATTAGTGAGACATGTACAGAACAATGCAACATATACTGAATAATGTGACATGCATTCAATAGTGTGGCACTAACTGGGTAATGCGGCTTGTAATGAATAATATGACATGTACTGAATAATGTGAAATGTACTGAATAGTGCAACATGCACTGAATAGTGTGACATGTACTGAATAAGGTGACATGTACTGAATAAGGTGACATGTACTGAATAAGGTGACATGTACTGGATAGTGCGACTTGCACTAAATAGTGGAGCATGTACTGTATAAAGTGACATGTACTGAATCGTACAACATATCCCGAAAGTGTGACATTTAGTGACTACTGTGAAATGTACTCAATAGGGTCACTTGTACTGAATAGTGTGACATGTACTGAAAATGTGACATGTACTGAATAATGTGACAAGTACTGAATAGTGTGACATGTACTGAATAATGCGACATGCATTGAATAGTGTGACATGTACTGAATAATGTGACATGCACTTAATAATGTGACATGTCCTGAATAGTGCAACACGCAATAAATAGTGGGGCATGTACTGTATACATTGACATTTATTGAATAGTATGGCATGTCCCGAAAGAGTGGCATTTACTGAATACTGTGAAATGTACTCAACAGTGCCACATGTACTGAAAAGTGTAACATGTACTAAATAGTGTGACATGGACTGAATAATTTGACATGTAGTAAAACATCTGCAATCTCCTGAACAGTGCAAAATATACTGAATAGTGTGAAATGTACTGAGTTTTGTGACATGTTCTGAATATCGTGATGTCTACATAATAGTGTGACATGTACTGAATAGTGTGACGTGTACTGAATAGTGTGGAATGTACTGAGTTTTGTGACATGTTATGAATAGCGTGATGCCTACATAATAGTGTGACATGTACTGAATAGTGTGGAATGTACTGAGTTTTGTGACATGTTCTGAATAGCGTGACGTCTACATAATAGTGTGACATGTACTGATTAGTGTGACGACTACTGAATAGTGTGAAATGTACTGAGTTTTGTGACATGTTCTGAACAGCGTGACGTCTACGTAATAGTGTGACATTTACTGAATAATGTGACAGGTGCTGAATAATGTGACATCAACTGAACAATGTGACTTCTGCTAACTAGTGTGACATGTTCTGCAAAATGTCCGACATGCAATTAATAATGTGGCATGTACTGAGTAGTGTGGCATATGATGAATAGTGCGACATGTACTAAACAGTGCAACAAGCACCAAATAGCGTGACATGCACTGCATAATCTGACATGTAATGAATCATGTGACATGTACTGAATAGTGTGACATGTACTGAATAGTGTGACATGTACCGAATAGTGTGATATGTACTGAATAGTGGGGCATCTGCTTTTTTTTGTGACGTTTACTGAATGACGTGGCATGTCCTAAAAGTGTGACATGTACCGAATAGTGTGAAATATACTCAATAGTGTGACATGTACTGAATAGTGTGATATGTACTGAATAGTGGGGCATCTACTTTACATTGTGATGTTTACTGAATGACGTGGCATGTCCTGAAAGTGTGACATGTACCGAATAGTGTGAAATATACTCAATAATGTGACATATACTGAATAATGCGACATGTACTGAATAGTGCGACATGCACTGAATAGTGGGGCATGTACCGTATAAAGTGACATTTACTGAAAAGTGCGACAAACACTGAATAATATGACATGCACCAAATAATCTGAGATGTGCTGAATAGCATCACATGATCTGAATAATGTGACATATACTGAATAATGTTATATGTACTGAATAGTGTGGCAAATGTACTGAATAGTGTGGCATGTGCTAAACAGTGCGACAAGCACTGAATAGTATGACATGCACTGCATAATGTGACATGTAATGAATAGGGTGAAATGTGTTGAATAGCGTGACATGTCCTGAATAGTGAGACATGTACTGAATAATGTGATATGTACTGAATAGTGCGGCATGTACTGAATACTGTGACACAGAGTAAATAAGATGCCATGAACTGAATAGTGTGAAATTTTCTGAACAGTGCGACATGAACAGATTCGTGTGGCATTTACTGAATAGTGTGACACGTTCTAAATAATGTGACATGTAATGAATCATGTGACATGTACTGAACCGTGTGACAGGTAATGAATAATGTGAAATGTACTGATTAGTCTGGCATGTACTGATTAGTGTGACATGTACTAAATGGTATGACCAGAACTGAACAGTGTGACATACACTGCATAATGTGAAATGTGCTAAATAGTGTGACATGTACTGAATAATGTGACCTATGCTGCACAATGTGACATGCATTGAATAGTGTGACATTTACTGAGTAGTGCTACTTCCACTGAATAATATGACATGTACTGAATAGTGTGACATGTAATAAGTAGAGTCACATGGACTGAATAATGTGACATGTGCTGAATAGTGAGACGTGAACTGAATAGTGGGGCATCTACTTTACATTGTGACATTTGCTGAATAACATGGCATGTCCTGAAAGTGTGACATGTACCGAATAGTGTGAAATATACTCAATAGTGTGACATATGCTGAATAGTGTGACATACTGAATAATACGACATGTACTGAATAATGCGACATGTACTGAATAATGCGACATGTACTGAATAATGCGACATGTACTGAATAATGTGACATGCACTTAATAATCTGAGATGTGCTGAATAGTATGATATGGACTGAATAATGTGATAAATACTGAATAATGTGATATGTACTGAATAGTGTGGCATATGCTGAATAGTGTGACATGTACTAAATAGTGCGACAAATACTGAATAGTATGACATGCACTGCATAATTTGACATGTAATGAATAGGGTGAAATGTGTTGAATAGCGTGACATGTCCTGAAAAATGAGACATGTACTGAATAATGTGACATGCATTGAATAGTGTGACATTTACAGGGTAATGCAGCTTGTAATGAATAATATGAAATGTACTGAATAATGTGACATGCACTGCATAATGTGTCAGGTAATGAATAGTATCAAATGTGCTGAATAGTGCAGCATGTACAGAATAGTATGACATGTGCTGAATAATGTGACATATACTGCATAGTGTGACATGTACGGAATAGTGTGACATGTACTGAATAATATGACGTACTGAAAATTGCGACATGTACTGAATAGTGTATCATGTGCAGAATAATATGACATATGCTGAATAGTGCGACATGTACTGAATGGTGTGACATGTACTGAATATTATGACATGTAGTACATAATGTTGCATGTACTGATTAGTGCGGCATGTACTGAATAATGTGACATGTTGCAAATCATGTGAAATGCACTAAATACTGTGGCATTTACTGACTCGTGTGACATGTACAAGAGTGTGACAAGTACTAAATGGGGTGAAATGTACTGAATAATGTGACATATAATGAATATTGCGACAAGAAATGCCTATTGGGACATGTACTGAATAATGTGAAATTTAATGAATAATGTTACGTGTATTGAATAGTGTGACATGTACTGAATAGTGTGACATGTACTGAATAGTGTGACATGTATTAATAGTGTGACATGCTCTAAATAGTGTCATCATTTCAGAATAATGCCACATGTACTGAATAGTGGGACATGTAGTGATTAATGTGACATACACAAAATAGTGTGAGATGTATTGAATGATGCTACATTTACTGGATAATGTAACATGTACTGAATAGTTGGGCATGTACTGTCTACAATGACATTTACTGAATAGTATGGCATGTCCTGAAAGTGTGACATGTACTGAATAGTGTGAAATGTACTCAATAGTGTCACATGTACTGAATGGTGTGGCATGTACTGGAATGTGACATGGACTGAATACTGTGACATGTACTGAATAATGTGGCATGCACTGAATAGTACGAGATGTACTGAATAGTGAGACCTGTGCTGAATAGCGCCACATGTACTGAATAATGTAACATGTAGTGAAAAGTGTGAAATGTTCTGAATAGTGCGACATATACTGATTAGTAGGGCATTTCATGAATAGTGTGGCATGTACTGAATAATGTGAAATGTACTGAGTTTTGTGACATGTTCTGAATAGCGTGATGTCTACATAGTAGTGCGACATATACTGAATAGTGTGACATTTACTGAATACTGTGACAGGTGCTGAATAATGTGACATAAACTGAACAATGTGACTTCTGCTAAATAGTGTGACATGTACTGAATAGTGCGACATGCACTGAATAAAGTGGCACGTACTGAGTAGTGTGGCATGCACTGCATAATGTGACATGTAATGAATAGAGTGAAATGTGCTGAATAGTGTGATATGTACTAAATAGTGTGACATGTAATAAATAGAATCACATGGACTGAATGATGTTAAATGTACTGAATAGTGTGACATGTACTGAATAGCGGGGCATCTGCTGTATACTGTGACATTTACTGAATAGTGTAGCATGTCCTGAAACTGTGACATGTACTGAATAGTGTGAAATATACTCAATAATCTGATGTACTGAATAGTGTGTCATACACTGCATAGTTTGACATGTACTGAATAGTGTGGCATGTACTGAATAGTAGAATATGCACTGAATAGTGGGACATGTACTGAATAGTGTGACATGTACTGAATAATGGGATATGTACTGAGTAATGTGACATGCACAAAATATTGTGCCATGTATTGAATAATGCTACATGTACTGCATTGTGTGACATGTACTGAATAGCATGACATGGACTGAATACTGTGACATGTACTGAATAGTGCGACATGTACTGAATAATGTGACATGTTGAAAATCGTGTGACATATACTGAATAGTGTGATGTGTACTGAATAATGCTACAAGTACTGAATATTGTGACATGTACTGAATAGTGTGACATGTACTGAATAGTGTGACATGTACTGAATAGTGTGACATGTACTGAATAATGTGACATGTACTGAATAATGTGACATGTACTGAATAGTGTGACATGTACTGAATAGTGTGACATGTACTGAATAATGTGACATGTACTGAATAATGTGACATGTACTGAATGGTTGGATGTGTACTGAGTAATGTGGCATGTACTGAATAGTGTGACATGTGCTGAATTGTGTGACTTGTACTGAATAGTGTGACATGTATTGAATAATGTGGCATGTACTGAATAGTATGAAATGCTCGAAATAGTGTCATCTTTTCAGAATAGTGCAACATGCACTGAATAGTAGGACATGTACTGAATAGTGGGACATGCACTGAATAGTGTGACATATATTGAATGATGCAACATGTACTGGATAGTGTGACATGTACTGAATAGTGGAATATGTACTGAATAGTGAGACATGTACTGAATATTGGGATATGTATTGAATAATATGACATGTACTGAATAGTGTGACATCTGCTGAATAGTGTGGCATATATTGAATGGTGCCACATGTACTGAATAATGTGACATGTACTGAATTGTGTGACCTGTACTGAGTACTATGGTATATACTGAATAGTGCAACACGTGCTAAATAGTGTGACATGCACTGAATAATGTGAGATGTACTGAATATATTAATGTACACTGAATAGTGTGACATGTACTGAATAATGCGACATATAATGAATAATGTGACATGTACTGAATAATGTGACATGTGCTGAATTCAGTGACAGATTCTGAATAATGTGACCTGTATTGAATAATGTGACATGTACTGAATATATCAATGTACACTGAATAGTGTGACATATACTAAATAGTGTGACAAGAACTTAATAGTGTGAAATGCACTGAATAAGGTGACATGTACTGAATAGTGTGGCATATACTGAATAGTGCAACATGTACTAAATAGTGTGATATGCACTGAATAATGTGACGTGTACTGGATAATGTGACATGTGCTGAATAGTGAGGCATATGCTAAATAGTGCGACATGTACTAAATAGTGTGACAAGCACTGAATAGTGTGAAGTGCACTGAATAATGTGACATGTACAAAATAGTGTGGCATATACTTAATTGTGCAACATGTACTAAATAATGCAACAATTACTGAATAGTGTGACATTTACTGAATAATGTGACTTGGGTTGAACAGTGTGACATGTACTGATTAGTGCGAATTGTACTGAATAATATGAAATGTACTGAATTGTGTGATATGTACTAAATAGTGTGACAAGCACTGCAAAATGTGAACTGTACTGAACAGTGTGACATATAGTGAATAGTGTGACATGTTCTGAATAGCGTGATGTCTACATAGTAGTGCGACATATACTGAATAGTGTGACATTTACTGAATACTGTGACAGGTGCTGAATAATGTGACATAAACTGAACAATGTGACTTCTGCTAAATAGTGTGACATGTACTGAATAGTGCGACATGCACTGAATAAAGTGGCACGTACTGAGTAGTGTGGCATGCACTGCATAATGTGACATGTAATGAATAGAGTGAAATGTGCTGAATAGTGTGATATGTACTAAATAGTGTGACATGTAATAAATAGAATCACATGGACTGAATGATGTTAAATGTACTGAATAGTGTGACATGTACTGAATAGCGGGGCATCTGCTGTATACTGTGACATTTACTGAATAGTGTAGCATGTCCTGAAACTGTGACATGTACTGAATAGTGTGAAATATACTCAATAATCTGATGTACTGAATAGTGTGTCATACACTGCATAGTTTGACATGTACTGAATAGTGTGGCATGTACTGAATAGTAGAATATGCACTGAATAGTGGGACATGTACTGAATAGTGTGACATGTACTGAATAATGGGATATGTACTGAGTAATGTGGCATGCACAAAATATTGTGCCATGTATTGAATAATGCTACATGTACTGCATTGTGTGACATGTACTGAATAGCATGACATGGACTGAATACTGTGTGACATGTACTGAATAGTGCGACATGTACTGAATAATGTGACATGTTGAAAATCGTGTGACATATACTGAATAGTGTGATGTGTACTGAATAATGCTACAAGTACTGAATATTGTGACATGTACTGAATAGTGTGACATGTACTGAATAGTGTGACATGTACTGAATAATGTGACATGTACTGAATAATGTGACATGTACTGAATGGTTGGATGTGTACTGAGTAATGTGGCATGTACTGAATAGTGTGACATGTGCTGAATTGTGTGACCTGTACTGAATAGTGTGACATGTATTGAATAATGTGGCATGTACTGAATAGTATGAAATGCTCGAAATAGTGTCATCTTTTCAGAATAGTGCAACATGCACTGAATAGTAGGACATGTACTGAATAGTGGGACATGCACTGAATAGTGTGACATATATTGAATGATGCAACATGTACTGGATAGTGTGACATGTACTGAATAGTGGAATATGTACTGAATAGTGAGACATGTACTGAATATTGGGATATGTATTGAATAATATGACATGTACTGAATAGTGTGACATCTGCTGAATAGTGTGGCATATATTGAATGGTGCCACATGTACTGAATAATGTGACATGTACTGAATTGTGTGACCTGTACTGAGTACTATGGTATATACTGAATAGTGCAACACGTGCTAAATAGTGTGACATGCACTGAATAATGTGAGATGTACTGAATATATTAATGTACACTGAATAGTGTGACATGTACTGAATAATGCGACATATAATGAATAATGTGACATGTACTGAATAATGTGACATGTGCTGAATTCAGTGACAGATTCTGAATAATGTGACCTGTATTGAATAATGTGACATGTACTGAATATATCAATGTACACTGAATAGTGTGACATATACTAAATAGTGTGACAAGAACTTAATAGTGTGAAATGCACTGAATAAGGTGACATGTACTGAATAGTGTGGCATATACTGAATAGTGCAACATGTACTAAATAGTGTGATATGCACTGAATAATGTGACGTGTACTGGATAATGTGACATGTGCTGAATAGTGAGGCATATGCTAAATAGTGCGACATGTACTAAATAGTGTGACAAGCACTGAATAGTGTGAAGTGCACTGAATAATGTGACATGTACAAAATAGTGTGGCATATACTTAATTGTGCAACATGTACTAAATAATGCAACAATTACTGAATAGTGTGACATTTACTGAATAATGTGACTTGGGTTGAACAGTGTGACATGTACTGATTAGTGCGAATTGTACTGAATAATATGAAATGTACTGAATTGTGTGATATGTACTAAATAGTGTGACAAGCACTGCAAAATGTGAACTGTACTGAACAGTGTGACATATAGTGAATAGTGTGACATGTTCTGAAAAGTGTCACATTTACTGAATAGTGTGACATGCACTGAAAAACAGGACATGTAATGAATATTGTGACTAGCACTGAATAGTGTGACATGTACTGAATAATGCAGCTTGCACTGAATAGTGTGACATGTACTAAATAGTGTGACCTGTACTGAAAAGTATGACATGAACTAAATAATGTGACATGTGCTGAATCATGCAATGTGTACTGAATAGTGTGGCAAATACTGAATGTTGCAAAATATACTAAATAGTGCGGCAAGTACTGAATAGTTGACATGTACTGAATAATGTGACATGTACTGAATAGTGTGAAATGTGCTGAATAACTTGACATGTTCTGAATCATGTGAAATACGCCGAATGGTGTGAAATGTGCAGAATAGTGCGACTTGTTATGAATCACGAGACGTACTGAATAATGTGATGTACTGAATAATGTGACATATACTGAATAATGTGACTTGGACTGAATAGCGTGACATGTCACTGAATACTGCGGCATCTACTGAATAACGTGACGTGCTGAAAAGTGTGACAAGTGCTGAATATTGTGAAATGTACTGAATATTGTGACAAGCACTGAATTATGTGACATGTATACATAATGTGACATGTACTGAATAGTGTGATATGTACTGTATAATGTGACATCTACAAAATAGTGGAACAAGTACTGAATAGGACGACATGTACTGAATAGTATGACATGTTCTGAATAGTGTCACCTTTTCTGAATAGTATGTCATGTACTGAAGTGTGTGATACCTACTGAATAATGTGTCATGCGACAAGGAATGAGTAGTGGGCCATGTACTGAGTAATGTGACATGTACTGAATAGTGTGACATTTGCTGAATAGTGTGACATGTACTGAATAGTGTCACATGTACTGAATAATGTGACATGCACTGACTAGTGTTACATGCACTGAATACCGTGACATGTACTGAATAGTGTAACAAGTACTGAATAATGTGACATTTAATGAGTATGGTGGTATATACTGAATAGAGTGATATGTGCTGAATAGCGTGATATATACTGAATTGTGTGACATGCACTGAATAGTGTGATATGTACTGAAAAGTGTGGCATGTACTTTATATGTAACATGTTTGAATAATGTGAGATGTATTGAATAGTGACTTACTGAATAGTGCAACATGTACTGAATAGTGTGACATGTATTGAATTATGTGACATGTACTGAATTGTGTGGCATGTACTGAATTGTGTGGCATGTACTGAACAATGTGCCATTCACTGAATAGCGTGACATACACCTCAATCATGTCCCCCTCAATTTCCTCTCCTCCAGGGAAAATAACCCCAATCTATCCAATCTCTCCTCATAACTAAAACTCTCCAGCCCAGGCAACATCCTGATAAATCTCCTCTGTACTCTCTCTAGTGCAATCACATCCTTCCTATAATGCGGATTCCATAACTGCAAACAATACTCTAGCTGTGGCCTAACTAGCGTTTTATACAGTTCCAGCATAACATCCCTGCTTTTATATTCTATGCCTCAGCTAATAAAGGCAAGTATCCCATATGCCTTCTTAACCACCTTATCTACCTGTCCCACTACCTTAAGGGACTGGTGCACATGTATACCAAGGTCCTTCTGATCCTCGGTACTTCCCAGGGTCCTACCATTCATCATGCATTTCCATGCCTTGTTTGTCCTGCCCAGGTGCATCACCTCACACTTATCTGGATTAAATTCCATTTGCCACTGATCAGCCCATCTGACCAGCCCGTCTATATCCTCCTGTAATCTAAGGCGATCCTCCTCACTATTTACCACACTGCCGATTGCCGTGTCATCCACGAACTTACTGATCAGCTCTCTCACATTCAAGTCTAAATCATTTATATATACCACAAACAGCAAGGGACCCAACACCGATCCCTGTGGA
Source organism: Isurus oxyrinchus (assembly GCA_026770705.1). Classification (NCBI taxonomy): domain Eukaryota; kingdom Metazoa; phylum Chordata; class Chondrichthyes; order Lamniformes; family Lamnidae; genus Isurus; species Isurus oxyrinchus. Next base: position 3,862,517 of record JANJGN010000031.1, on the reverse strand, counting down.
ACCCCACTGGACACAGACATCCAGTCACAAAAACACCCCTCGACCATCATCCTCTGCTTACTGCCACTCAGCCAATTCTGGATCCAATTTGCCAAATTGCCTTGGCTCTCATGGGCTCTTACCTTCGTTATCAGTCTCCCATGTGGGACCTTATCAAAAGCCTTGAAGTCCAAATACATTGCCCTCATCTACACACCTGGTCGCCTCTTCAAAATATTCAATCAAATTGGTCAGACATGACCTCCCCTTAACAAAGCCATGCTGACTGTCCTTGATTAATCCCTGCCTCTCCTAGTGTAGAGTAATTTTGTCCCTCAGAATTGCTTCCAATAGTTTCCCCACCACTGAGGCTAGACTGACTGGCCTGTAGTTCCCTGGTTTATCCCTTCCTCCCTTCTTGAATAACAGTACCACATTGGCTGTCTTCCAGTCCTCTGGCACCTCTACTGTGGCCAGGGAGGTATTGAAAATTATTGCCAGCGCCCCTGCTATTTCATCCCTTGTCTCACTCAACAGCCTGGGATACATTTCACCCGGGCCTGGAGATCTATCTACTTTTAAGCCTGCCAGACCACTTAGAACCTCCTCCCTTTCTATGCTAATTCCTTTAATTATATCACAGTCGTTCTGCCTGATTTCCATACCCCCGTTGTCCCTCTCACTTGTGAACACCAACACAAAGTATTCATTTAGAACCCTACCTACATCTTCAGGCTCCACACACAAATTACCACTATGGTCCTTAATGGACCGTACACTTTCCCTAGTTATCCTCTTACTCTTAATGTACTTGTAAAATAACTTTGGATTTTCCTTTATTTTACCTGCCAATGCTTTTTCATGACCCCTTTTTGCTCTCCTAATTTCCTATTTAAGTTCCCCACAACACATTCTATACTCCTCTAGGGCTTCCGCTGTTTTGAGCCCTCGGTATCTGCCATAAGCCGCCATTTTTCTCTTTATCCAATCCTGTATATCCCTCAACATCCAGGGTTCCCTGGATTTGTTGGTCCCACCCTTTATCTTTACTGTAATATGTTGGCCCTGTACTCTCCCTATTTCCTTCTTGAATGAGTCCCGCTGCTCTGATGCAGATTTACCTTTAAGTAGCTGCTCCTAGTCCACTTTGGCCAAATCATATCTGATCTTTTTAAAATCGTCCTTCCCCTAATTTAGAACTCTGATTTCTGGCCCATCCTTGTCCTTTTCCATAACAACCTTGAATCTAATGGAATGATGATTACTATCTGCAAAATGCTCCCCGACTGATACCTCTACCACTTGCCTGGCTTCATTCCCTAAAATTAAGACCAGGACCACCCCCTCTCATGTAGGACCTTCTACATACTGGCTTAAAAAGCTCTTCTTGATGCATTTTAAGAATTCTGCTCCCCCTAAACCTATCACACTATGACCAACCCAGTTAACGTTGGGGAAGTTGAAATCCCCCACTATTACTCCCCTATTATTATTACACTTCTCTGAAATTTGCCGACATATCTGCTCTCCTATTTCTCCCTGACTGTTTGGGGGCCTATAGTACACTCCAAACTATGTGATTGCTCTCTTTTTATTTTTCAGTTCTACCCATATGGCTTCATTTGAGGAGCCTTCTAAGATGTCATGCCTCCTTACTGCTGTAATTGATTCCTTGATCAATATTGCGATACCCCCTCCTCTTTAACCTCCTTCCCTGTCTCCCCTGAAGACCATATATCCTGGAATATTGAGCTGCCAATCCTGCCCCTCTCTCAACCATGTCTCTGTGACAGCAATGACATCATACTTCCATGTGTTAATTTGTGCCCTCAACACATATGCCTTATTTGTCAAACTCCTTGCATTTAAATAAATGTCATCCAACCTTGCCAAACTCCCTTGTGCCTTAACTGGCCTATAATTTTCATGCATTCCAGACTCACTTGTTCTCTCTTCTAATTTTGGCTGTGCATCTGCCCCTGTTGAATCTCCACTCAGGATCCCATCCGTCTGCCAAGTTAGTTTAAACCTCCCCAACAGCACCAGCAAACCTCCCCGCAAGGATGTTGTTCCCGTTCCAGTTCAGGTGCAACCTGTCTGCCTTGTACAGGTCCCACCAACCCCAGAAATGGTCCCAATGTCCCAGAAATCTAAAGCCCTCCCTCCTGCACCATCTTACCAGCCACACACTCATCTAGACTAACCTCCTATTTCTACATTCACTAGCGCATGGCACTGAAATTAATCCAGATATTACTACCTTTGAGGTCCTGTTTTTTAATCTGCTTCCTAGCTCCCTAAATTCTGCTTGCAGAACCTCATCTCTCTTTCTACCTATGTCTTTGGTACCAATATGCACCACAATCTCTGTCTGTTTGCCCTCCCCCTTTAGAATGCCCTGCAGCCGTTCAGTGACTTCCTTGACCCTGGCACCAGGGAGGCAACACACCATCCTGGAGTCACGTCTACGACCGCAGAAATGCCTGTCTGTTCCCTCTACTATCTAGTCTCCTACCATTATTGCTCTTCCCCTCTTTTTCCTCCCACCCAGTGCAGCTGAGCTACTCACAGTGACATGAGTGTGGCTGCACTCCCCAGAGGAACCATCACTCTCACTGTTTTCCAGCACAGAAAAATGGTTCTCATGTGAGATGCACCCTGGGGATTTCCTGACTACCTGCCTGAAACCTTTCTCCTGACTGGTGGTCACCATTCCCTCTGTCTGCACTTTCATTAGCTGTGGGGTGACCACGTCTAAAAACGTGCTATCCATGAAACTCTGCCTCGCGGTTGCACCTCAGTGCCTCCAACTGCCACTCAAGCTCCAAAACATGGAGCTCAAGTAGCTGCAGCTGGTGGCCCTTCCTGCACATGTGCTCGGTCAGAGCGCAAGGAGCATCTAAGTCTTCCCACGTGTCGCAGGCGATACATAACATGGGACTGAGCTGCACTGCCTCTAGTTGAAAAAAAGAGCCCTTAGTTTAAGTTAAATACAGTAAAAAAAGCTAAATTATTTGCGTGTTTTAAATAAAAACTAGAACTCTTACCTTTCCTTAGCTTAATCTATATTAAACTGGAGAAAAGATCTGGAGAAAAACATTTACCCACTACTCACCAATCAGCTCTCATCTTTGTGCTGACATCACTTTTTGAAGTGACTGTTTCACCATGATGCTGACTGCACTCTCCCCAGACATGCACTGAATAGTGTGACATGTACTTAATAGTGTGACAAGTACTAAATAATGTGACATGTACTGAATAATGCAACATGTACTGAATAGTGCAGCATATCTTGAACAATGCGGCCTGTCCTGAATAGTGCAACATGTACTCTATAGTGTAGCATGTACTGAATCATGTGGCATGTATGAATAGTATGACCTGTACTGAATAGTGTGACATATATTAAATAATGTGATATGTACTGATTAGTGTGGCATGTACTGAATAGTGTGACGTGTACTGAACTGTGTGACATGTACTGAGTTGTATGGCATGAACTGAATAGTGTGACATGTACTGAATAGTGCGGCATTGTGCTGAATAGTGTGACATGGACTGGATAGTGTGACATGCTCTGAATAGTGTAATGTACTATATAGTGTGATATGTACTGAATTGTTTGGTATGTACTGAATAGTGCAACAAATACTGAATAGTGTGACATGCTCTAAATAGTGTGACATGATGGGATATCGAGCACCACAGGTCTAACAATGATCCTTTTTCTATGGAATTACTCCCTGGTCTCTGTCTCCTGGTCAACGAGGTTGACTCTATTTGACCCTGAATAAAGCCCACCCTGTCAGATCCTCCCCACACGGCCGGATCCTCACCCACTCTGCACATGGTCGTTGAGGCAGCTTTTGTGGGGAAGAGACTGTTGTCCACCTCCTTCTGGAATGTGCCTTTGCAAAGAAGGTCTGGAGGAAGATGCAGTTATTTTTGTCCAGCTGCTCGGTGATACAGGACTCTGTGCTCTACGGGCTGTTCACAGGCTCACACACTGAGAGAAACATCAACTCGGTGAAAGTAGCTCTTTGGTCTGCCCAAAACCTGTTGGTCTTCCAGTGCAAAGAGTTGTTGCTGACCGAACATTGCAGACTGGCACATTCCACAGTCTGGGGCTATGTGCTGATGGACGCACTAAAGCTTGGGACAGCCACCACTGAGGCTCAATGGGGAAAGGGCCACTGTCTAAGGTCTTTGAGCCACAGTTCACCAAGGGGTTGGAAGCCGTATGTTGAACCCCTTGGGCTGTATGCCTGACATGGAATGTACATTCCAAGCATCAGGAGTGTTGAAACTGTATTGAGGCACCTCAGAGAGGAGCATCCCAAAAGGAGAAAAGTTAAATTCTAATGGACGTTCTGGAATATTCACATTGAAATGTTCTGGAATGTACTTTTACAATTTTTATGAATAAAGTATATTTTTGAAAAAAAAGTCCTTTTTGACCCTCAGCTGAGCTTCCAGAATCCTTTCCATCACTAAGACTTCCTACTTCCATCTCTGTTACTCTGCCCAACTCCACCCCTTCCTTCTGCTGCTGAACTCCTTGTCCATGCCCCTTTTAAAACTCCAGACCTGACTATTCCAATGCTCCCGCTTGGCTGGACTCCCATCTTCCATCCTCCATAAGCTTGAGCTCATCCAAAACTCTGTTGCCCCTATCATAACTCGTAACGCGTCACGTTCTCCCACCACCCTGCGCTCCTTGGTCTGCAATAGTTCCTGGTCCAGCAACATCTCAATTTTAAAATTCTCATCCTCAGGTTCAAATCCCTCCATGGTCTCACCCCTCTGTATCTGAGAGCGCAACATCTGGACCTAAACTCCAAGGTTGTGACTGAGGGAATGCTGCATTGTTGGAAGGGCCATCTTTTTAACAAGACGTTAATCCAGAGACCCTGTATTGTCTTCTCAGCTAAGAAATCGTGTGGCCCTATGTCGGAGGAGAGCAGGGGAGTTTTTTTCCCGTTGCCTTGACCAATATTCATCCCTTAACTAACATCGCTGAAAGCAGATTACCTGGTCATTACCACATTGCTCTTTGTGGGATCTTGCTATGCATACATTGGCTGTCATGTTTCCTGCATCACAATAGTAACTACACTTCAAAAGTACTTCATCTACTGTATAGCGTCTTGGGACTTTCCCTGGGTCATGGAAAGCTTGATCTTGATGTGGGGGTGATGGTGGTGTAATGGTAAAGTCACTGGATCAGTAACCCACAGTTCCCAAGCTAATATTCTGGGGAAATGGGTTCAAATCCCATCATGGCAGCTGGTGAAATTTAAATTCAATTAATAAATCTCAGTAATGGTGACCATGAAAACATTGTCAATTGCTTTAAAAATCCATCTGGTTCACTGATGCCCTTTCAGGAAGGAAATCTGCCATCCTCACCTGGTCTGGCCTCCATGTGACTCCAGACCCACAGCAATGTGGTTGGATCATAACCACCCTCTGAAATGGCTCTAGCAAGCCACTCTATTCAAGGGCAGTTAGGGATAGGTAACAAATGCTGACCTTGCCAGGAAGGCTCACACGAGAGAGGAAGAATAAGTGCAAGTTAATTTTCTTTCTTTTTTATAGGTAACTCCTATTTCATGCCAGCATGGTTGGTTGACTCTTATATGTCCTCTGAGGTGGCCAAGGAAGATAAATCAAACGGCGACAACGAATAACAAGACATTCTCCACACCAAAAGCAGCAGCTCACGAAGCCTCACCACCAACCCTCAGGACAATAAGTGTTGGGCAAGAAATGCCGGCCTTGGCAGTGATTCCTGCTTCCAAGAAGAAATATTAAGAAAAGAACCGACGCCATTGGTTGAGCCCTGCCGGATAGCGTCAGTCCACCAGACCAGACAGTGAAGGAAACAAGGGCCTTGGGGGCTCCGGTTACACAGAGAGACCACCCAAGCTGAACTTGTTCTCCTTTGAGCAGGGAAGGTTAGCGCTGTTCAACGTCATGAAGGGATTTGGTAGAGTTGAAAGGGGATAAACTGCTCCCACTGGCAGAAGAGTTGGTAACCAGGGGACACAAACCGAAGATAATTGGTACCAAATCCAGGAGGTATTGAGGAGAAATCTACTTACCCGTTGGAGTTGCTGTGTGATCTGGAATGTGAAAGCAGATTCAAAAAATAATTTTTGAAAGTGAATTGGATAAATACTTGAAAGGGAGAGATTTGCAGGGCTACAGGGAAAGAGCCGGGGTCGGCACTAATGTAGTAGTTCATCCAAAGAGCTGGAAAAGGCACAATGGGCCAAATGGCCTCCTTCTGTGCTGCATGATTAGTGTTATGTTCTGAGTGTGCATTTCAAAGGCACCCACTCAAAATGAGGCGGTGATAAATGGACTCAAGGATAAAAATTGACGGCTGAGGGGTGAACTGATAGAGGCTGTTAAAATTATGAAGGGGTTTGATAAGGCATCAAACATGACATGAAGAAGATGTTTCCCCTGGTGTGGGGAAGGCAAGAACTCGGAGCTATAGATAGAAGATAGTCACCAATAAACATAATTGGGAATTCAGAGGAAACCTCTTTACCCAGAGGGTGGCGAGAATGTGGAACTCGCTTCCAAGGGAGAGAATAAGGAGTAAAGAATAGATGTATCTAAGGGGAGGGGAAGGATGAGCTGAGATGTGAGATGAAGAGGGGTGAGGCAGAGCATCAATGGTGACACAGACCAATTATTCTATGGCCTCAATGTAAAACTCAGCTAAAAACTCACCAGGTACATCTTCAAGAATTCTTCACCTGATCCTTCTTCTTGCTTTTGCCTCTGTTACTATCTTCATCACAAAGGATATTTTCTTGGAGCTGGGCTTAAAGGCAATCGAAGAAAACCAAATGGCTGCTGGTTCCCATAGCTGCCATTTTGTAACTCTTATGGATGCTCCTACTGAGCCTTCTCAAATGAGTGATGTCACGTTCGCTCCATGAGGCTGCTCCATAGGCGGCACACTTAGCCAACCACATGAGCATTGCACATTGAGGAGGAGATGGTGGTGTAGTGGTAATGTGGCTGAACTAGCAATCCAGAGGCCTGGACATGGGTTCAAATCCCATTCTGGCAGCTGGTGGAATTTAGATTAAATTAATAAATCTGGGATGCCATCAGTAATGGTGATCATAAAACTATTAGCAATTGTTGTAATAGACCCATCTGATTCATTAATGTCCTTTAGGGATGGATATCTGCCATCCTTACCCGGTCTGGCCGACATGTGACTCCAGACCCATAGCAATGTGGCTGACTCTGAAATGGCCCAGCAAGCTGCCCAGCAGGAGCAAAGAGGGGTGGGCAACAAATGCTGGCCTTGCCTGTGATGCCCACATCCCATGAAAGAATAAAAAGCATCTGCTCATCCCTTAACCTTTGACTTTTATTTTGAGAATTATTCCAAAAATGAAGGAGAAAGAAGTGTAGCCATTGAAGCAAAGAGCAGTTCCAAGGGGAGTGTCGCTTGAACCTACACCAGTCTTGGCTTGGTCATTCCACACAACTGAAAGAGCAAAAGCTTCACTCAACATTTTCCCTTTTTGTGATGCAAACTAATTTTGGCATCATGCTCAAGATGTTCACTCACTAAGCTGGGCTGTAAGATTGGTTCTTACAATGCAAAGGCTGTCCGTTGAGGAGAGATTGAGTATAATGGGTCGATATTCTCTTCGAGGGCTTGACAGGGTAGATGCTGAGAGACTGTTACCCTCTGTCTGGAGAACCTGCAACACTGGGGGCATAATAAGGCGCCGGACATTTAGGACTGAGATGGGGAGAAATTTCTTCACTCAGGAACTTGTGAATATTTGAAACTCTCTACCACAGTGGTTGCGTATGCTCGAGAATGAGGTTGATTGATATTTGGACTCCGAAGGAATCAAGGGATATGGGGAGTGGGCAGGAAGGTGGAGTTGAGGTAAAATATCGGCCATGATCATATTGAATGGCGGAGTGGGCCCTGGAGGCTGGTGGCCTACTCCAGCTCTTATTTTCTTTCTGTCTTTACGTTCTTATGATTGCTTGGTTCCACAATTTGGAATGTGCAGCCAAGCCCTCTCTGTCATTCCTCCTCACCCACTAGTTTTCGAACTCCAGGCTGCCAAGTACTGGAAACAATTGAGCAATGGGTATTTAAATGCTTTAGATAATTTTGTAGGGAAAATTCCAGGCACCATCAACACTTAAAGATTTGGCACACGAATGCAGTGATTGAAATAAAGGGCTGTTTCTGGCAAAGAGCCAGGAGGGAGGAGTTCTGAGGGAACAGAAGAGAAGGTATCTGTCATAGAATAATGGGAGCAGAGGAGCTGAGTTCTGAACTTGGTCATGCAGGGAAGAGCAAAGGTCCATCCCAGGCAACAACAATTGCTGGCATTTCGACAGAATATTTAATGTAGTGGAGCCCCCAAGGCACCTCACAAAAGCGTTAATGGGCAACGTGAGTCACCGAGCTGCAGAGGGAGATATTAGGGCTGTTGGCCAAATGTTTGGTCAATGAGTCAGGTTTTCAAGAGCTTCTTAAAAGAGGAGACAGAGTTCAAGAGGTTGAGATGTTTACAGAGGGAATTCCAAGCCACCAATGATGAAGCAATTATAAATAAGTAAAATCCTGCAGATGCTGGAAAACTGAAATAAGAGCGAAACATTCTGGAAAACCTCAGCAGGTCAGGCATGATCTGTGCAGAGGGAATCAGAGTTAACGGGCGGAATCTTGCTGAGGTGTCAGGATCACAGCTGCCGGCTGGAGAGCTGGCGAGAGACCCTCGCTGCCTCTTTTCAGGAAGGCCCGCCAAACCACAAGCCAATCAGGCAGTGGTGCAGCCTTCCGCCCCCAGTAATCAAGACCCCAGGGGCGGGAGTCTCCCCTTCCGAGAGCTGCCAGCCAATCAGAGGCCGGCATCTCCTGTGGCCAGCAGCCCCACCGAGGAGGCCATGGCTGCTGCTGGGAGGACAGGCACTGGAGTCTCAGGATCACCGAGTGACCCAGGCTACAGGTAAACAATGTGTAGGGGGGGTGGGGGAAGGGGTTTCGTAGGATGGTGGGGTTGCCGGGGGGAAGGTTAGCAGGGGGTCGGCAGCCACTGAGGTGGGATGGCTCTCAGCTGGTTCCCCCCCCCAACCCTCACCCTCCCCTCCCCCCGCACCCCTGACACTTCCCAATGTCCAGCCCCTCACTCAGGGATACGCGGCCCACCCCCCAGAAGTGTCAGGCAACCCACGCAGGTTTACTTGTCATACACGGCGCTTAGCGACAGGCCCATCTGCAGGTGGATTGATACCAATGGGTTAATACCAATTAATAAATCTTCCCCCCCCCCAACTAGGGCCATCTGTCACTTGTTCATGTTGTTCTTTCCAGAGTGCTTACCCTGGTCCGGCTATTAACACATCCTGCTTTCTACTCTTAATGCCACCATTAGCACCTCCTTTAGCCAGTGCCACCACCATTAACAACCCTTTGACCTTTTATTCATGACATCTTTGTCAATCTCTCCATTGTCTCCACCTACCACAGGCCTTCTAACCAGCTTCACCTACTCCACCGCCCCCTTAAACAGTATAAATTTCATCACATTTTTACTTCTCTTTAGCTCTGAAGAAGAGCCATATGGACTCGAAACGTTAACTCTGTTTCTCTCTCCACAGAAGCTGTCAGACCTGCCGAGTTTTCCCAGCATTTTCTGTTTTTGTTTCAGATTCCCAGCATCCGCAGGATTTTGCTTATAACCAAGGCAATAACTGAGATTTAGATAGCGCCCTTAAAGTAAGAAAATGCTTCACAGGAATGTTCTCTCAAAGCGAAAATTTGACATAAAGCCGCGGGGGGAGGGGTTAGGACAGACGGCCAATGAGGTAGGTTTGAAAGAGAAGCTTCAGGAAGGAAAGTGAGGTGACGAGGCCGGGAGGACTGAGGAGGGAATTCTGGAGCTTAGGGGCTGGCGAACTGAAGGCGTGGCCCAGGTGAGGGAGAGACCGAGAAAGTGGTTCTCCCAGGACGAGTGCGACTTGCGATTCTTCCGGTTTCATTTGACTTCCTTGGTGTGGGCTTTGACCTTTCACCCTGTTGGTGTTGGGGCTGCCACGTGGGTGTAAATATTTGTGCTGGTTTGGGCCTCGGAGCTAGAAGCTTGAAGCAACTGCTCCAACAAACAGCCGAGCGCCAAACCAGGGGCTGTGTAACAGCGTGAGGGTGGCAGTGAAATGCGGTGAAGGAGGCAAAGTTATCAAACCCCCTCCTCTTCAGTAGGCCAGTCCTTTTCGAATGCTGGTTGGTTTGAAGCTGTGGACATCTGCAGGATTTCCCCAGCGGTGGGAACTTTGAAGTGACCATTAAACACATCTTGGGATGTGCGGAATTCCTCAAGTCTTCAAGGAGTGAAGAAGCCTGGTGTTGCTGCTGATCTTCATGGTGGAGCCACTGTTGACACTGCTGTCGCATTGGAGCCATTGGATGACTGTCCTGTAGTGGGTGTGTTCACCTTCCTCACCAATCGAGGTTATCGGGAAGGGCGCTGAGGTCAAGGGTCCCTTCAGGATTTTGAACGGCAACAAGGAAGACAAGGCGACCTTGAAGGTGAATGGCCAGTGAGCCATCCTGTGGCCTCCCTTCAGCTTTGCTATCAGGGGAATTTGGGGCTACTTAGCCACCACAGGGGCAGAGTCTGTCGCAGCTGCAGCAAGTCTGGCCTCGCTCCGGTCAACTGCAGCTCCGCCTTCTGTAAGAGCAGCAAGCGGGAAGGGCAAATGGCTGCACACAGGCTCAGTGCTGCAACCTGTGCGGAGCAGCAGGTCACCCCTACAAGACCCGTCCCAAACACTGCCCCAGTCACAGTCGGGCGGTGGAAGCCAAGCAGGGGGCACGGGGAAGGACTGACACACAAGGACTGAGACCAGCATCAATCCCACCGCCAAGTGTCCCAGTGAAAGAGGGACAGGGAGGGGAAAGGAGGAGGAGGAGGAAAGGGTTCTGCAGCAGGACTGACCTCTGAGCATCCCCCTCAGCAGAGCGGAGCGAGGATCCAGCAATACGTAAGAAATGGGAGCAAGGAGTAGACCATTCAGCCCCTCAAGCTCACTCCACCATTCGATGAGATCACGACTAACCTTCTACTTCAACACCATTTCCCCGCACTATCCCCGTATCCTTCGATGTTTTAAATATGTGGGAATCTATCGATCTCAGTCTTGAACATACTCAACAACTAAGTCTCCCCGGCCGTGTGGGCTAGAGAATTCCAAACATTCACCACCCTCTGAGTGAAGAAATTCCTCCTCATCTCAGTCCTAAATGATCTGCCCTTTACTCTGAGACTGTGTCCCCTGGTTCTAGACACCCCGCGCCCCCCCCCCCCCCCCTCCCCCCCCCCCCCACCACCCACCTCTCCCACCAACCCCCCCCCCCACTCCAGCCAAGGGAAACATTCTTCCTGCATCTACCCTGTTGTTCCCTGTAAGAATTCTGTATGTCTGAGTGAGATCATCCCTCATTCTTCTCTGGAAGAGGGGTAGCCGGCTGAGTTACTAAGGAAACTGCAAAGAAGAGGACCAGAGAAAGGGCTCAAGCCAACTCCCCGAACAACGGCAAGAGGCAGGTCATGCCTGAAATGGATAGAGTGGCGGCTCCTCCTCGGATGAGGAAGGACAAGGTGGTTGATACCCGGTAAAGAAGCAAAAAAGCGCTAAGGGGCTGGGGGAGAAGACCCCATGCTGTCCTTCCTCCCCATCCCCAGAAGCATTGGAAGCAGCAAAGGGTCCAGCGCACTCCAACCCCAAAGTGCCGAGACGCTGCGAGATGCCCAGAGTACCCCAGCTCCGGAATACCGGGAAGGCAACATCCTCGAGAGGGAAGAGAGTGAAAGATGTATGACAGCACCAGCGCTACACCACCCCACCCACTGCGCCTCCCAAGCAGAACAACACTAGCAGGGCAGCACCAGGACTGATTTCTCAGCCCAGCAACAGCGTAAGTATTTGTGAATTGTATATGAAACAACATACACAAGGGCCGGGTCTATCACATAATGACACAGTTTTAACGGGCCTGAAGGTTGCCTCCATTAACGTGCATCTCACTAAGTCTATGACGCAACATGTTTTGAACTTGGGGTACCGTGCCAAGGTCAAAGCTGACCTGCTGTTTCTGCAGGAGTGTGTGATACCGTGCCTCAGCTCCTGCAGGCGATGGTCACAAAGATGGTCCCATGGGCCATCGATCTAGTCAGGAGGAAACAATGCCTGTTCCTCCAGCCTGGGTAGGAACAGGAAACAAAGGGTAATGGTCAATGGATGTTTCCAGTGGTGCTCCACAGGGCTCAGTGTTGGGCCCTTGATGTTTGTTGTATATATTAATGATTTAGACCTAAATGTGGGAGGTACGATTGGGAAATTTTCAGATGACACAAAAATTGGCCGTGTAGTTGATGGTGAAGAGGACAGCTGTCGACTCCAGAACGTTATCAATGGTTTGGTTGAGTGGGCAGAAAAGTGGCAAATGGAATTCAATCTGGAAACGTGTGAGGTAATGCATTCAGGGAGGACAAACAAAGCCAGGGAATACTCAATAAACAGGAAGTTATTGAGAGGGGTTGAGGAAGTGAGAGACCTTGGAGTGCATGACCACAGGTCCCTGAAGGTGGCAAGGATGTAATACTGGAACTGTATAAAACGCTGAGTAAGCCACAGCTGGAACTTTGTGTACAGATCTGGTCACCACATCACAGGAAGGACATTATTGCTCTGGGGAGAGAGTACAGAGAAGATTTACAAGAATGCTGCCAGGGTTTGAAAATTGCAGCTATGTGGAGAGATTGGATAGGCTGGGGTTGTTTTCCTTAGAACTGAGGAGGCTGTGGAGTGACCTAATTGAGGGGTACAAAATTATGAGGGGCCTACACAGGGTGGACAGGAAAGACTTGTTTCCCCCAGTTGAGGGGTCAATTACCAGGGGGCATAGATTTAAGGTGATTGGTAGAAGGGGGAATGAGGAAAAAACCTTTTCACTCAGAGGGTGGTGTGTGTCTGGAATTCACTGCCTAAGCTAGTGGTTGAGGCTGAAATGCTCGACTCATTTAAACGGTACCTGGATCTGTATCTGAAGCACTGTAACCTGCAAGGCAATGGACCGGGTGCTGGAAAGTGGGATTAAGATGAGCGGCTAGTTTCTTTTTGCTGGCCAGTGCAAACAGGATGGGCTGAAATGGCCTCTTTCTGCACCGTAACTTTTCTATGGCTCTGGGTATTCTGCTGCGGGGAGGCAACTTCACCTTTTCTGAAGTGGGGCAAGAAAGGAGGCTGGAAACTGTGTAGAACCCCTCATGCTATTTGCCTGACATGGAGTGCAAGAACCAGCGAATGTTTGATATGAAATGTAAATATATATTGCAAATTTAACCAGTGAGCAACTTTACGTTCTGTATTGAAAGAAGCGCATCTGTATTGCACTTTATGTAATGTCAATTTGAACTGCCGTAGAACTATAAAAAAGTTACAGCACAGAAGGAGGCCATTGGGCCCATCTTGTCCATGCCAGCACGAGGACACCTTTCTAATCCCACCTTCCTGCACCCGGCCCATAGCCCTGCAGCTTACAGCACTTTAGGTGCAGATCCAGGTACTTTTTAAAAGAGTTTAGAGTTTCTGCCTCTACCACCAACTTGGGCAACGAATTCCAGACAGTCACTACCTTCTGTGTAAAAAAGTTCTTCCTCATGTCCCCCCTACACATTCTGCCACTTATCTTGAATTTATGTCCCCTGGTTCTAGAATTCTCCACCAAGGGAAACAATGTATCTATTCCCCTCATAATTTTGTACACCTCACTCAAGTCACCTCTCAACCTTCTTTGTTCTAAAGAAAATAACCCCAACCTATCCAATCTCTCCTTGTAGCTACACTTTTCTAACCCTGGCAACATTGTTGTAAACCTCCTCTGCACTCTCTCCAGAGCTATTACGTCCTTCCTGTAATGTGGTGACCAGAACTGCACACAATACTCCAGTTGTGGCCTCATCAGTGTTTTATACAATTCCAACATTATATCCTTACTTTTATATTCTATACCTCTGCTAATGAAGGAGAGCATTCCATATGCCTTCTTTACAACCTTGTCTACTTGAACTGCTGTCTTCAGGGACCTGTGTACTTTTACGCCAAGATCTCTCACTTCATCTACTCCTCTTAGTATATTCCCATTTATTGTGTAATCCCTGTAACTGTTTGATCTCCCTAAATGTATGACCTCACGCTTCTCTATGTTAAAATCCATCTGCCACTTTACCGCCCACTCCACCAACCCATCTAACGCACTTTTACAAATGTTATGAATGAAGTATATTTTTGGAAAAATGGTGATAAAAATTGCGGTTATTCAAGAGGCCAGAAATAGAGGAGCACAGATATGTCGGAGGCTTGTGGGACTGGAGGAGCTTACAGAGATAGGGAGAGGGTGAGGTCGTACAGGGATTTGTGTATTGAGCCTTTGCTGGACCGGGGGCCAATGTAGGGTTGCGAGCAGAGGGGTGAATGAGGCTTGGGGCAAGGATGTGAGCAGCAGAATTTTGGATGACCTCAAGTTTACAGGTGCTGGAAGATGATAGATGGGCGAGGAGAGCATTGGAATTATTGAATTTGTGCTGACTTAGTTAACTTCCACCTGGTTGATGTTGTTGATGGTGATGGCTTGGTGGTATTATCACTGTCTAGTTTTCCAGCAACCCAGGATAATGCTCTAGGAAACCAGGTTCAAATCCCACCACAATGAAATTTGAATCCAATATAAGTCCAATGACAATCATGAAACCTTTGCTGATTATCATAAAGAGCCATCTGGTTCACTAATGCCCTTTAGAGAAGGAAATCTTCTGGTCTGGCCTACATGTGATTCCAGACCACACAGCAATGTGGTTGACTCTTAGCTGCCCCTCTGAAATGGCCCAGCAAGCCACTCAGTTCAAGGGCAATTAGGGATGGGCAACAAATGCTGGCCTTGCCAGTGACACCCACATCCTATGGAAGAATAATAAAAAAACACAGAACTGGGTAACTATGTAATATACCTGCAACCTGTCACTAAGAGGAAACCAGCCTTTCAGGTGCCTCCTTTCTTTCTGCATCTCCCTCTGCCCATCTCCCCCAGCCTCCCATCTCCTCTTTCGTTGGCCCTGTTTTGATTATCCTGCCAATCACAGAGCTTCCCTTCCCGGGCCAGGAGCTCACGTTGTAATTGGTTCCTCTTCTCAGCTACTGCCCATCTTGCTTTCAAAACACAACCAACCACCTCCCTTCTCAAAAGCCCCTTGTCTGTCCTTATTGTCATATCTTCCACCTTTCTTTGTTCCCCCAAATATGTTGGCGCTGCCCAAATCCATGCCCATTTTCCCTTTGAGGCCATGTTTGAATCCCTGCAATTATGGCCGTAATTTTCCAGCCCCATCCCACCGATCTTCTGGTCCCACCGAAGCCAACGGACATTTGAATAGCTCGCCACATCCA
The DNA here is from genome assembly GCA_026770705.1 of Isurus oxyrinchus. NCBI lineage: Eukaryota > Metazoa > Chordata > Chondrichthyes > Lamniformes > Lamnidae > Isurus > Isurus oxyrinchus. The sequence continues at coordinate 3,847,028 of JANJGN010000031.1, read as the reverse complement.
CTGGAGCCGGGGCAGGGTGGGGGGAAGGGTGGGGGTGGTTGGGAACCAGCCATGGAGGACCCAGAAAATTCCAGCCTCAGCTGCAGCACAGAAACAACCATTACAGAAATATAAATTATATCCTTGTTTCTATCATCAAGGTATATTCTCCTTTCTCATCCACTTTAACCTCGCTTAAGCTTTGGCATGATTGACCACTCAATCGTCCTCCAACAGATCATCTGGTTGAATGGGGATGCTCTTGTTAGTCTCTAATCGTATCTCAGATGAAGGCTTCAAATCCCTTTAAACTCATGACTCACCCAAGGATCTAACCTTGGCCTCTCCTCTTTGTTACCTATATGTTAACCCTCAACAACATCACCTGAAGGCCTGTACACAGGCAACTGAGGCGCACCCCCCCCCCCCCCTCCCCCACCAAACTCTACCTCCCCACCATCTCTCTTGAGCTCTCCACCTCTATTGTGTCACACTGCTTGTCCAACATGCAGTCTTGGATGAACCACAACTCCAATTAAACACTGGGAAGACCAAAGTCAATAAGACCACCTCACCGCTAGCTCCATATCCAAGTCACTGAACCTGGCTTCTCAGTTCAGCAATATTTTTTGTGGCCATTGTGTCACTCTTGTGATATCGTATACATGCCAACGCAGTTCAGAGAAGGTTTACTAAACTAATACCAGGAATGGGTGGGTTTTCTTATGAGGAAAGGTTGGACAGGCCAGGCTTGTATCCACTGGAGTTTAGAAGAGTAAGAGGCGACTTGATTGAAACATATAAGATCCTGAGGGGACTTGACAGGGTGGATGTGGGGAGGATGTTTCCTCCTGTGGGAGAATCTAGAACTAGGGGTCACTGTTTCAAAATGCCCATCTAGAGCAGGGAGGGAGACATTTTTTTTTCTCTGAGGGCTGTGAGGCTTTGGAATTCCTTTCCTCAAAAGGCGGCTGAGGCAGAGTTCTTGAACATCTTTAAGGCGGAGGTAGATAGATTCTTGATAAGCAAGAGGGTGAAAGGTTGTCAGGGATAGGCAGGAATATGAGGTTAGAATCAGATCAGCCATGATCTCATTGAATGGAGGAGCAGGCTCGAGAGGCTGAGTGTTCTACTCCTGCTTCTATTTCATTTGTTTGTATGTTCCTATATAATGACATGTACCTTTAAGGAGTTGTATAGTGACATCACTGTGACATTACAGTGTGTGAATCTGGTACAACCCCGTGTTAAATGCTCACTACTGCCTGTGACCCAACAGTCGCCAACCCCAAACTGGACCTTGTCTTCATCACCAAGCCCAACATCTCCCACGATTCCTGAGGCCCCCCCTGTTCCCCCTCACTGATGGCCATCCATTCAGACATCCAGGCCCCACATTGGAATTCTGTGCCTGAATCCTGTTGTAGAGTGTTGGATACTATTCAGTAGGTTTTGCTGAAGCCTTGATAGTCTAAATTGGGTTAACTGTATGTATTTATTAACTATAAGGGCTACGTACATGCATACAGTAAAGGGTTCAGGCTCAGAGATGTCTCCACGCTTGCTTGTACACACAGCTCAGTCTAACACTAGACTGACCCCTGGGTGCAGGTCTTGTGTTCTTTTACATCATTGTGTTGGTGGTACTGTACTCAGTCCCACGTTAACCCTATGTGTGCCAGACCCTTATACTACAAACCTCTGTTTCTCCACATCCCTCTCTTCCCTTACACATCCTTTAAAACCCATCTCTTTGATCGAACCTTTGCTCACTCCCCATGATGTCTTCAATCTTTCACTTTATATCGATCTTTCGTCTGATTAAACCTCTAGGAAATACCTCTAGGGGCTTCTTTTGTGTTGAATGTGTTCCACAGGAACAAGTTCTTGTAGTTGGCTGGCTGCGTGATCTTGCCATTCATCAGTTGGCTTCCTTAATATTTGCCAACCTGACCATGGTAACTCCACTTTGAAAACAACTCCTCAGTTGCAAAGCACCAGCTGTGGCATGGCGGGCTGCACACTTGCCTCTGAGTCAGAAAGTTGTGGGTTTAATCCCCATGTCATGAGACAGAGGCACAAAATCAAGCCTGAGCCCCCTGTGCATTCCTGAGGGAGTGCCACACTATTGGAGGTGCTGTCTTTTGGTTGGTACATTCGGCCTGCTCGCCCTTAGCTGGATATAAAACAGTGACAGGAGTTTATTGGCTGTAAAATGTCCAGGGGCATCCTGGAGGCTGCGAAAGGTGCTATCTAAATGCAGATTTCTTGCAGTAAGACATCCCATGGTTACGAAAGGCAAATTAATTTTCTCTGGCTGGGCTAGATTCCAGCCCCTGTCCTAATAACAAAACAACAGTGTTTGCAGGACTGGCAGTTCAGCCTGACTCCGAAAATTGGCTTCGTACACTGAATTTGTTGCTGCAATTTAACAAGGCGTAACAACAGAGTTCTTCCTATTGTTTATTTGTGCTAAAATCAACTGTTTATACCAGTCAGAACGTGTAGAGATCCAGATGTTTGATCTGGCAAGCTTTGCAATGATTTCTGACACAATCTGCAAAACTTATATATTTATGACTAAACATTGTTTTTTATGGACTGTATATCTTATTGGGAAGACAGATATAAGCTTTTCCAAATGTCACTGTTTTGCTGATTCAGCTTGTACCAGCAAAGCATCAGATAGTATTCTAGGTTATCCAGTCCTGACCTTCATCTCAATGATTCAGGTCAATCGTTCTGCTCCATTACCTTTTTTTGACTCTGATCAGCAGTTGGGGCATGAAAACATAAGAAATTGGAGCAGGAGTGGGCCATTCGGCCCCTTGAGCCTGCTCCACCATTCAATAAGATCATGGCTGATCTGATTGTGGCCTCAACTCCCACTTTCCTGTTGACTCTCGTAACCTTTCACTCCCTTGTCTATCAAAAATCTAACTCAGCCTTGAATATATTCAATGACCCAGCCTCCGCTGCTCTCTGGGGTAGAGAATTCCAAGTGTTGAGAGTAGAAGTTCCTCCTTATCTCCATCTTAAATGGGAGACCCCTTACTCTGAAACTATTCCCCTAGTTCTGGATCCCACCGCCCCCCCCCACGAGGGGAAACACCCTCTCAGCATCTCCCCTGTTAAGCCCCCACAGAATCTTTTACGTTTCAATAATCATTCCAAACTCCGATGAGTATAGGCCCAACCTCCTCCATGGGTGGAGTATTACGGCCTCCTCCGAAGGCAGGGTTTTCCAGTCCCGCTGAAGTCACTGGGCTTTTGAACAGCTCGCCACTTTATATGGCACGCCCCTCCCACCACAATGGGGCCGCAAAATTCCGCCCAACATTTCCTCATAAGACGACCCCTTCATCCAAAGAATCAATCCAATGAACTCCTCTGAACTGCCTCCAACGCAAGTATATCCCTCGCTAAATAAGGTAACCAAAACTGAACACAGCACCCTGGGTGCAGACTCACCAAAGCTTTGTACAGTTGTAGCAAGATTTCCCTACTTTTATACCCCAAACCTCTTGCAATAAAGGCCAGCATTGCACTTTCCCTCCCAATTTGAGGTTCCAGTACTTATCCTTGAGTAACTCCACTTGTTACAGTTTGCCAACCTGAAAATGCCCAATTTATCCCAGCTCTCTGCTTCCTGCTAGTTCACCAATCATCTAGCCATGCTAATATATCATCCCCAACACCATGAGTCCTTACCTTGTGTGTTAACTTTTTTGCATGGCACCTTATCGAATGCCTTTTGGAAATCCAAATATGGTACATTACTGATTCTCCTTGATCCCCTTTATGCTTGTTACACCCTCAAAGAACACTATTAAATTTGCCATACATGATTGCTGTTTCACAAAACTATGTTCACTCAGAATCACAGAATCACACAATGCAGAAGAGGCCCTTCGGCCCATCAGGTCTGCACCGACACATGAGAAACACCCGACCTACCTACCTAATCCCATTTACCAGCACTTGGCCCGTAGCCTTGAATGTTATGACGTGCCAAGTGCTCATCCAGATACTTTTTAAAGGATGTGAGGCAACCCACCTCCACCACCCTCCCAGGCAGTGCATTCCAGACCGGCGCCACCCTCTGGGTAAAAAAGTTTTTCCTCACATCTCCCCTAAACTTCCTGACCCTCCAGTGCATAATGTGGCGACCAGAACTGCACACCGTACTCCAGCGGTGGCCTCACCAAGGTTCTATATAACTCCAATATGACCTCCCTGCTTTTGTAATCTATGCCTCGATTAATAAAGGCAAGTGTCCAATATGCCTTTTTCACCACCCCACTAACATGCCCCTCCGCCTTCAGAGATCTATGGACACACACACCAAGGTCCCTTTGTTCCTCACTCTTCGTTCACTCGACTTGATCATGTAAGAATTGACAGGTATCAAGTTTTATCTCCACCAGATCTTGTGTTCAGTGTGATCGCCTATCCTAAATCATCGTTTATCACATTCATCTTCCACTCAATGACCCTGTGTCCTACACTAGAGGCCTGAGGCCTAACCCTTCACTTTAGTCCAGTATGCGGGTGGGTGCACATGTCAGTCATTGCTGTGAAGACATGCTTATGCCAACTATTCATTTTTAATCTCACCAGCCAGTTTCATGCTTGGGACCGCTTAAAACCGAAACAAGGACATTGACTGAAGCTAAAGATGGCTGCCAATTCACATCACTATTTAGCCATATTCCATTTCATTGGGATGAAGATTCCATGAAAGCCCTATACCCCGGTGAGTGTGGGGGTGGGAGAGAGCACAGAAAATAGGGTGGTGGCAGGTGCCCACCCCACCACCTTCTTGCCCACCCCTGAGCCTCACCCTTGGGCACCAAAACCAGCAGTGTGCCCGCCATATTTAAATAACTAATCAAGGTTCAATTAGGCTTGTTGCCAAGTTAATTGACCCTGATAATGTACTGGCCTCGCCATAAAATGTTTGGCATGGGCAGCCGGGCAGGGGTGGACAGCCTTTCTCATTTGCATGTTTAAAGAGCGAGAAGGAAGGGATGTAGTCGCTGTCTTATGATGGCCCCCTAAGGTTGAGCCCCCCACCCCCCCGTCCTTCCTACCTGCTCCCTCCCCCATGCCTAACCTACCCAGACCCTCCCGGCCCAAAGACCCCGGACTTACCTCTCCGGGGGTCCGTTGTCCTTGGCCTTCTTCTTCTGCAATCCCGGCAGTGGCCACTGACGCTCTCTTGGTGCTGTCGGGGCTGATGGAGCTGCCGGTCAATCGGATTGGTCAACAGCTCCAGAGAGGGGGACGTCCTCCCCAGGGAGGGGCGGAGGTTTCACTCGGCCCTCATTAAATCGTCCCGGAGCATTTTGTGGCTGCAGGGTGGGTCGGCGCGGAGCATGTTGGCTCCACAGCAACTTTATTTCCGGGAGTGTTTGCCATCCCACCATATTATTCACCCAATGGCTTTCCAGCAGAGGTGTAAATAACCTCCTTCCTACCTTATCAAAAATGGAGATCCGTTGTATTCAACTCTGGAAGAATGAACCATTCAGAAGCTAATTGTCTGGACATTAGAGTTAATCACTTCAGCAGTAACACACAATGGTAACACACAGTGAACAATACAGACATGAATTGATCAAAGCTACCTTTTGGAATATAAAATGAACTTTTTGAACTTCTGTTGGCAAGATGAAGAGAGGCCATATGACATAACTCTTTGTGTGTGGACTTGGACATGGGCTGGCAGAATGTGCCAGCAGGCATGAGGAGAAGCTTGCTTGCTCTCTCTTTCTCTCTCCCTCCTCTATGTTTGAACCCTGTTTCACTAATTTGGACTGTGTCACAGCTATCGGAGAATTCTACAGAGAGACTTCAATTTCTGCAGCAGCATCTCCAGAAAGAGAGGGACATACTAGTTACAACATTAAAACGACCACAGCTGAGAACACCGACCTCCAGGCCTACAACCTGTGAACCCTTGTCTTTTATTTCTTTTGAAACTTAACTTGGCCAAAGTTAACCCTCTTTACTCTGTAACTTGTTTTTCTCCGTGCTTACATTTTTAATATTTTTTTGGCCTGTGTGGGTTTTAGCACAATAAAACTAACTCCTTACTTGTTTAGTTCAAGAAACCCTGAGTGGGGAAAGAGGGGAGCCATTCCACCACTTCTTAAAATATTTTTTCATGGGATGGGACATCATTGGCCTTTGTTGCCCATCCCCAAATGCCCTTGAACTGAGTGACTTACTGGGCCATTCCAGACAACAGTTAAAAGTCAACCATAATGCTGTGGGTTTGGAGTAACACATAGGCCAGAGTAAGGATGGCAAATTTCTTTTCCTGAAGGACAAGAGTGAACCAGAATGTCTTTTTTTTTTACAACAATTAACGATACCTTCACAGTCACCATTACTGAGAATAACATTCAATTTCAGATTTATTAATTGAATTTAAATTCCACCGGCTGCCCTGGTGGGATTTGGACCCAGATCCCCAGAGCCTTAGTCTGGGCCTCTGGATTACTAGCCCAGTGACATTACCACTACAACACCATCTCCTTTACCATAGCAGTCATGTTGACTAACCAATTATTTTAAGGTGCACATACTCTGTCTGATTTCTTGGACTGACTTCGATCGATTGAGTGAGTCGGAGAGGAATTTTTGAGAGTAGTTATCCCCTTATTGGCCCTGAGGTATTGTTCTCTGACTTCTTTGGCCTCGCTCAGGAGATTATATTTCTAAAGGAAGGCTGTGGGGGCAGGGGGGTGCTATAATGGGATATTTACTCATGATTTAGTCAGGATGATTGTGGGGCAGGTTAGATGGTCTTTTCCTATGCGCCATTTTCATATATTCAGACTGGCACATCAATATTGTTGCCATGTCAACATGTGTTGACCAAGACTGATATGTTTGTCATCTCCACTTCTTTGGCTAAAAGTCATCTCAGCGGATCTGGAAATTGCAAATTTCCATGATTTTCATAGGCTCAGGATGGATCATCAGCTTTTCATGTTTTTTCCATTGGATTCAGAAGGGCCCAAAAGGGGCAGATTTGGCCCTAATATAAGAACCTCACCTACACGTCTTTCACTGATTTTCAATACCTTCTGACCTCATCGCCAATGATGGAGCAGAGTGCTGGGGCATAGAAAGCATCCCTCGGGAGTCATCCAGAAACATGAAACAGTTCAGCCTATGTTCCATCGTGCCCGCTTGGAAGAGGGAATGGATGTCTTCCATGGTCAGTGGGAGCGCAGTCCAGCAAGGGTCTGTGTGTTCAGGAACTCAGGGAGGAGAGAGCTGCTACAATTAAACATACTTTCTAAAATGGATGGAACTATCTTCGAAACAGATCAGAGAGGATTTCAGGAATTTAGCATCAGGTACAGTCCGCTCTGAGACCAGAAGATAGTAGGTAAAAGCCTTGCTGCAGAACATGAGTGTAAAATTTGGGCTGACGCTTCAGTGCAGTACTAAGGGAGAGCTGCTCTGCCGTCTGTTGGATGAGATGCTAAACTGAGAGCTCCTTTGCCTGTTCATCCTGTAACCCTACTCGAAGAAGAGCTGCCATCTCTCTTGGCTCCTGGGCAACACAAGCGGAAATCGATGATCTGACCATCGATTTGTTTACTGTTAGGCGACCTAGCACAGCACAAGCTGGCCACCATGTTCACTTCCATTACACAATGGATAATTTCATTTACTTGTTCTGAAATGCTTTGGATGAGAGGCTGTACTAATGCAAGATCTTTCCAATTCACTGAAAGCTCCAAGCTACTTAACAACCAGAACTTTTAGATCACCATTGCATGACACTTTGATCACCATTGCTAAACAGCTGGAAGCAGTGGTATTTTAACTTGGCATGGAGAAGTCCAGAGGGACCAAAAAAACTGCATATAAGTGGTTGTTGCAGCATTGTTTCCAGTAACCTGATGAGAAGTTGCACATTAAATTCCAGGGAAAAGGCACCAACCGTAAAGATTGTTCACACACAAGCTTTCTTTGGTGGCTATATTTCCCAATTAAATTTCCCCTCCTCTTTACCACACCTTAGTAAACTGCTGATCGAAACCTTCCTGGGAATGGAACCCAAATTCTTCCTGTTCGTTAATTGGAACCCAGTTCGCTAATGACTGACTAAGTTTTTGTGTTCACCTCAACACGTGGGCGTCACTGGCACGTCCCCATTGAGCATCCAATCCTATTTGCCACCATAACTGGTAATGTCTGGTCTTCTTCTTGAGCCACCACAGTCCCCTGTAGCGATGGGACTCCTACAGTGGGTGTTAAGTAAGGAATACGTGTCCAAAGGATACATGTCCAAATCCAGGATAATGGAGATGATTGTATTTCCAAAATTCGCTTGATCTAGCCCAAAGGGATTTTCCCTGTGGGCTTTTGATTAATGCATCCTTTCATATTTCTCAACTGCCACTCATTACTTTACTGTTCAGGTGCCTGATGCATCAGACTCAAAGCCACCTATTAGATTTTAAGTAATAGCTTCATAGCAATATCCCCTGTGCCAGGGATTTCACATTCAGCATACATTATACAAACCTGTCCAACTGGCTCTGATCCCTGGCATTAGCTGAGGAACAACCGATGGGAATATTCCATTCTTTCAGCTTTTTCGTTAGAGTTGAGCAAGTTTTAAATTGAGAGCCATTTGACCCGTTAAGCCCTCAATGGCTGATAGCCTCAACTCCACTCCAACAGAAGATTGTGGGTTCAATTCCCATGTCAGATCTTGAGCTTAAAGTCTCGGCTGGTCCTTCAGTGCAGTGCTGAGGGAGTGCTGCACAATCAGAGGTGCTATGTCTCAGGCAAGATGATAAACTCTCTCACGTAAAAAAAAAAAGACCCTGTGGCACTATTTCAAAGACGCACAGGGGAGTTATTCTCAGTGCCCTGGTTAATATTTATCCTTCAATCAACATCACTAAAAAACAATGATCTGGTCATTATCACATTGCTGTTTGTGGGAGCTTGCTGTGCACAAAATGGCTGCTGCATTTCTACATTACAACAGCGGCTACATTTCAAAAGTGCTTCATTGGCTGTATAGAACTTTGGGACAACCTGAGGTTGTGAAAGGTGCTATATAAATGAAAATCTTTCTTTCTCTCCATCCAGGGCCCACACAGGAATATATGAGCTCCTCCTGCACCTGCCACTGCCATCTACTCATTCTTCCTTCAATAAATACTAGATGCTAACTGCTGTGGAACAATGGTGGTGTAGTGGTAACATCACTGGACCTAGTAATCCAGAATTCTGACTAAATACTCTGGGGGCATGGGTTCAAATCCCACCATGGTAGCTGGTGGAGTTGAAATTCAATTAATAAGTCAGAGGTAATCAATAAGTCTCAGTAATCTGGCCATGAAACTGGTGCCAATTGTTGTAAAAACCTATTTGGACTGTAATTCTGATGAAAAGGTAGAATTTTACAGCCCTTCCCACCAATGGGATCTTGCGTTCCCACCAAAGTAAATGAATTTTTATAATATCCTGCCCATGAAACTCTGTTTCTCTCTCCACAGATGCTGTCAGACCCGACTTGAGTGGCTCCAGCATTTTTGGGTTTTATTGTGAACTATCACCTGCTTTGAGATTCCAGAACACAGCAGCGTATCTTAGAATTGGAGCCAGGCTGTACAGGGGTGATGTCAGGAAGCACTTCTTCACACAAAGGGGAGTGGAAACCTGGAACGCTCGCCCCCAACAAAAGGAGGGGCTGAGGTTGACCAAGCCTGGTGGAGGGGCTGCAGTCAGGAGGTCAACTTGAAAAACATTTTAAAATGCAGATTGATTGAGTTCTGTTCTTACTTTACAACGGTGACAACACTGCAAAAATACCTCATTGGTCGTAAGGCACTTTGGGATGTTTAATGGTCATGAATGTCGCTACATAAATGCAAGATTTTCTTTCTTTTTAAGGGTGTTGTCAGGAAGATATAATAATGCCCATAATGCTCTTGGATTTTATTGTAAAACAGGGTCTGTGTCTATGTGTATATGTGTGTGTGTGTGTGTGTGTGTGTGTGTGTGAGAGAGAGAGAGAGAGAGAGAGAGAGACTTAATTGAATTAGAGGCAGCTGGTCTGGGTGTTTTGATGTAAGAAGAGAAGTTAGGTTTGGAAATGTTAATTAGGTAAACATGGGGGTGGTTTAGAAACATAGGTGTCAAGGGAACGTTTGCATTTTTAAATAAACTAGACCAGATTGTTTTCAAAAGAGGGAGTGAAATGTGTGACCTAGCCAGGTGAAGTTTAGAAAGAATGTGTTTATTTTTCCCAAAGATCACTGGTAAAACTTAGTGCTATGAGAGATTTTTATTCTCAGAAAGATAAAGTCCAAAGACATAGTGAAACAATAGGTATTTGCATTCAAAGGAGAAAATATGTATGAAGGAGTGAAGGCTGTGTGTAAGGGATGGCAGTCTAAGACTCAACAAGTGTGAAATGCCTTCAACCTGTATGTACCAAACTGCTGCCTCCAGGGACTAAAGTTAAGATAACTCACTTTGAATTTCATTGTTCAGGGTATCGTTTACTTTGCCTGGGTCTTTTAAAAATAGGTGTCTTACTTTTGCCTTAACGAAAGTGTAACTGGGAGTTAAATTAATTAAGGGATTTAGAAGTTATTATAGTAGTAATTTGTAGACATATGTGTGTGCTTAAAAATCATTTATCTTGTTAATAAATGTTTAATTTAGTTTTCTAAAACCTCTTAAGACTTGGTGGTCTTATGATTACTGAATTCAAAGCCCGCATCTCGAAACATACAAATCGAGAATTAGTTGTGACAGTTGTTTCAAGTTTCTCTCTGGGATTTGAACAGCTCAGCCTTTAACATCTGCTATGTCATAACAGTGTTAATATATAGGAAAAGAAGCTGAGTAAATGGGGTTAAAATATAGACTAACCACCATCCCAGTGAGTGGCAGGACAGGCTTGAGGAGCTGAATGGTATTCTCCTGGATGTGTGAAGGATCTCTTTATCAGCAAAGATATGTTGGTAGCTGACCTGGGGATGTCTGGTTCACAGGTCAATCCTTTTATGAACATTAGTTAAAATTCCATTTGCAATCTGCTGGTCCTCACTCAAACATTCTGTATCTCTATTTTCAGTATTGAAAATGCTTTCTAAAATATCACTAATCTTTTTTATTCTATTTTATTGCCCATCCCTGATTGCCCTTGAGAAGAGGGTGGTGAGCTGCCTCCTTGAACTACTGTGACGGGGGGGTCCCAACCTGACTCCTTGAGAGGAAGGAGCACCTGGAGGGATGTTGAGGTGCCCTGTTTCCCTCTTGTATTGCCACTGCAGGAACTCACCCATGGCTCCCGTGATGGAGCGCAGGTCTGCACACATCCCCACATTCAGCTGGATGGATTCTAATGGACATGGCTCTGCTGTGAAGCAGCTCATGGAAGGTGGGAGGTCTCCATTGATGCCTGGGGTCTGCTTCAGAGCATCACAGTCTTGGCCATGGGTTGCTACAGATGATTGATGAGGGTTGGGGTTGGGGGGAGAGGAAGGTCCAGCTGTGAGTGGGACAGGAGAGGAGTGGGAGTGGGGAGTGAAGTTGGGAGGGGGGAAATAAGGTGTCGGGGGGGGGGGGGGTGAGGCTGGGAGGGGGAGGAGTGAGGGTGTCATGGGTGTGAGGCTAAGAAGAGGAGGAATGAAGGTATCGGGGGATGAGGCTGGCGGAGGGCATTCCAGGGTGGAGGCTGTAATGGGGGAGAATTCAGCAACTGGGGAGGTAGGTGCAAGGTGGGAAGAAGGTGTTAGGGAAGGAGTTTGGAGGGGGGAAGGACTTCGGGGAGAGGAAGGACCTCGAGCGGGGGAAGAATTTCAGAGGTGGGAAAGAATCCGGGTGGAGGAAGGAGTTTGGAGGAGGGGAGAAGGAGTTTGGAAGGGGAAGGAGTCCAGGGAGAGGAAGGAACCCTGGAGAAGGAGGGAGTTAGAATGGAAGAGGGAGTAAAGGGTGGGTGACATCCAGGTGAATGTGCATGAGAGGGATTCAAGTCCCATTGCAGGTGGTGACATTTGAATGCAGTTAATAAGTCTGGAAATGAAAGCTAATCTCAGTAATAGTGACCTATTGTCGTACAAACCTATATGGTCACTGATGCCCCTTTAAGGAAGGGAATCTGCCATCCTTACCGGGTCTGGCCTACATGTGACTCCAGACCTGCAATATGGTTGCCCTCTGAAATGGCCTTGTGAGCCACTCAGTTCAAGGGCAATTAGGTATGGGCAACAAATGCTGACCTTGCCAGTGTCACCCTCATCCTGTGAAAGAATAATGACAGCACCTCCAACTCCCTCAGTGCTGCATTGGTGCTTGAGTTTCTGGAGTGAAACTTGCTCTGAATAAATTATCCTTAGGGTGATTAAATAGCTTATGAACATACAAAATAGGAGCAGAAGTAGGCCATTCGCCTCCTTGAACCTGCTCTGCCATTCAATAAGATACTGGCTGACGTGTGTGTGTTTTGAGTTCCACATTCCCATCTACCCCAATAACCTTTTATTCCCTTGCTTAACAAGAATCTATCTACCTCTGCCTTAAAAATATTCAATGACCCCGCCTCCACCACCTTCTGAGGCAGAGAATTCCAAAGTCACACAACCCTCAGAGAAAAATCCTCCTCATCTCTGTCCTAAAAGGGTGACCCCTAATTTTAAAACAGTGCCCCCTAGCTCTGGACTCACCCACAAGAGGAAACATCCTTTCCATATCCACCTTGTCAGTACCGTTCAGCATCTTATACACTTCAATCAAGTCACCCCTCACTCTTCTAAACTCCAATGGAAACAAGCCCAGTCTGTCCAAACTTTCCTCATAAGACAACCCACTCATTCCGGGTAAACCTCCTCTGAACAGCCTCTAACGTATTTACATCCTTCCCCAAATAAGGAGAGCAAAATTGCATGCAGTATTCAAGATGCGGTCTCACCAATGCCCTGTATAACTGAAGCATAACGGTTCCTCTTGTAACAAAGGAGAGCTTTCCATTAGCCTTCTTGATTACTTGCTGTACCTGCATTCTAACTCTTTGTGACTCATGCACTAGAACACCTAGATCCCTCTGCAGCTCAGATTCTGCAGCCGTTCTCCATTTAAGTAATACTCTGCTTTTTTATTCTTCCTGCCAAAGTGAACAACTTCACATTTCCCACATTATACTCCATCTGCTAGATTTTTGCCCCTTAATCATCCTATCTATATCCATCTGCAAACTCCTTATGTCTTCTTCACAACATACTTTCCTACCTACCTTTGTGTTGTCTGAATGTTTAGCTACCATGCCTTCGCTCCCCTCATCTAAGTCATTTATGTAAGTTGTAAAAAGCTGAGGTCCCAGCACAGACCCCTGCAGGACTCCACTCATCACATCCTGCCAATCCAAAAAAGACCCATTTATGCATACTCTCTGTTTTCTACCAGCCAATCTTCTATCCAGGCTAATATTTACTCCCTACACCATGAGCTTTAATTTTCCACAATAACCTTTGATGTGGCGCCTTATCAAATGCTTCCTGGAAATCCAAATACATCACATCTACAGGCTCCCCTTTATTCATAGCACATATTAATCCTTCAAATAACTCTAATAAATTGATTAAACATGATTTCTGTTTCATAAAAGCATCCTGACTCTTCCCGACTACATTGTCTTTTTTTAAGTGCCCAACTATAACCTCTTCAATGATCGACTCTAACGCCTTCCCCATGACAGACATCAAGCTAACCGGCCTATAGTTTCCTGTTTTCTGCCTCCCTCCCTTCTTGAATAGATGGGGTATATTTGCTACTTTCCAGTCTGATGGAACCTTTCCAGAATCTAGGGACTTTTGAGAAATTAACACCAATACATCTCCTACCTCATTAGCCGCCTCTTTTAAGACCCTAGGATGAAGTCCATCAGGACCGGAGACTTGTCAGCCCACAGCTCCATCAGTTTGCTCAGTACCACTTCCCTAGTGATTGTAATTTCACCAAGTTCCCCTCCCCCTTCCACCACCTGATTTACAGCTATTACTGGAATGTTTTCTGTAACCTCTATAGTGAAGACAGAGTCAAAATATTTCATCCGCCATTGCCTTATTATCTTCTATTAACTCTCCATTCTCAATCTCTGGAGGACCAACACTCACTTTACTTACTCTTTTCTTTTTAAAATACCTGTAGAAACTCTTGCTATCCGTTTTACATTTTTTGCCATCTTCCTCTCACACTCTAATTTCTTTCTTCTGATTAACATTTTAGTCAATCTCTGCCATTCTTTATATTCTGACCAATCATCTGACCTGCCTGTTAATATGGCAATCACCTTTGTTAAAAAACAATTGCTAGTTAAACAGGCGATGGGCATTGATTATCTCATCTAAATAGAATAAAAAGATACAGGTGGAATGCTTTGTGTGGAAGTTACTTGGAAGTCAGTAGCTTTGAGGGGCTGTCTTGAAAATAAACCAGTTTGAACCAAAAAGACCAGCCTGGATTAATTCTTCCACCACGATCTTTTATTGTGAGTAACATGGTAGCAGAGGATGAACTTTAAGCTTTGCTGATTGATTGCTGTGTATGAAGATTTCTGTCTCAGTCCTCTGAGGGAAATGAAGTGCACTGTTGCTGACAATTTAAGTTATGGAATGGCAGAAGGATGGTGCAAAATCACAAGCTTTGACTATGCACCAATTTTTTCTGACTCTGAACCTCATCAGCAATGGAAGGTTGAAGTTGAAATGTGGATCTGGGTTACTTCCATACCCCAGAAAGAGCCAGGTATGGCTTTGATGTTATCTTTACCAGCCAAAAGTAAGATAAGGAGTAAGGTATTTTCAGAGCGGAAAGTGGATGATTTGGGTCATCAAGAGGGATTGAACCTTCTGATACAATTTTTGGATAAGTTTTATGAAAAGGATGAGTTATTGGAAGCGTATGAAGCTTGGATGATCTTTGATAGGTTTAGGAAATCAGATGATCAGCTCATGGAAGGATATATATCAAGGCTTTAATAAATGGTACAGGAGACAACAGAGATTTGAATTTGAAATTCTAGAATTGGTATTGGCATTTAAATTACTGGACTGCACTCGCATTTCCCATGTTGATCTTCATTTAGTACTAACGGGGGTTCAGCTCCGGGGGAGAGAATCTCTCTTGGATCAAATGGCCGCTGCCCTAAAAAGTTTCTTGGGAAACAGTTGTTCCCTCTGCCATTTTTTTTTTAGCAAATGCGAACAGCTAAGCTGTAAAACAAAGGATAGAGGATTCAATGGTGGCTGAATTTCACAGTCAGCCAAATATTAGACAAAGATTCCAATACAAAAATGGGGTCAATGACAAGAGGCCTGAAAATGGTTGGAACTCTAGCCAATTTGAGAGTCGGGACAAAAAGCGTGTCTGGAATGGTGACCGGAGGCGTTTAAACCCAAAAAATGCATGGGGAATGGTTAATTGGTGTTTTTTGATGTGATTCCCAGTGTCATTACGTGATGAACCTTATTGAACAAATCACTGCTCAGTGTGAAATTTTCCTTAAATATTGCAAGACACCACCGTGAGCTGCCACGAGCCAGGGAGTTTAACAATGCAGTGGAAATGGACTTGAAAGTTTGGGACAAAGATAGGGGTATTTTTTTTATTACATTTCATTGATATGGCAACCAGATTTAGTCTATCCACTGATACATAGTAAAGACAAAAGGACCATTGTCGATAAGGTCATGGGGAAATGGGTAGGAACCGGATTAGGAACATCAGTGAAGCTCCTCACAGATAATGGTGGGGAATTCGCCAGTGAGGAATTTCGAGATATGTGTGAAAATTAAACATCATAGTTACGCACACAGCAGCTAAGAGACCGCATAGTAATGGTCTTTGACATGTTACATAAAATATTGGTTGATCAACCAGGTTGTAAATTGCAAGTGGTGCTAGCATGGGCGGTGTACACAAAACTCTCTGCAAATGGTTGGGGGGTACAGTCTGTACCAGCTGGTGTACGGAAGAAATCCAAAGTTACCTTCGGTGTTGTCAGGTGCTCCCCCTGCTCGAGTAGGAACTAACATTAGCTCCGCCTTTTCTGCTCATCTGAATGATTTGCATGTGGGCAGAAAAACTTTCAGTGAAGCTGAGGTTTCGGAGAAAATTCGGCCAACCCTACGACACTGCATAAGACCATCAGGAATACAGTTTAGACAGGGAGACATGGTACATTATAAAAGGGAAGGCTGGAAAGGACCTGGCAAGCTAATAGGAAAGTAGTAATTGTGCAGCACGGCAATCAAACTGTTAGGTTACATTCTTCACGGGTAATTGGTACTGACTCTTCCTTTACAGGTTCTGAACAGGACATAGAACGCGGGGAGGCACCATGCACTTTCCATACACTGGGTAGTTATGAGCAGCGGACGACGGCAGATACAGGGTTGACTGACTATGAACAAAGTAATACTGAGGTACAGGACAACTCTGTTCATCCAAAAGGGCAACTACCCAAAGTAGGAACAAAGGTAACATACATGCCAGAGGGGACCAGTGTGTGGAGGGATGCCAGTATCATAGGGAGAGCAGGAAAGGCCACGGGTTAAATACAAACATTGGCTAAATGTGCAGGATGAAGGACAGGAGACAAGACCTATCGATTGGCAAACCGAGGTAAAGATGTGGAAACCCAGAAAACGCAGTATGAGTTTTGACAGTGGACCAGAAAATGGTCGTGACCCTAGAGAAAAATCACGGACTTGTGAACAGGGAGAACAAACATATAGTAGCAGTCCAGAAAGGGAGAGGAATGTGAGTAAGGGCCATAGCTTAACAAGGAGGACTTGAGAAAAAGCTAGGAATCTCAATTTAAGTAGAAGTCCTTATGGCCGAGAGATTCTAGTAGCTGTTAATAAATTGGAAAATAAGCTGATAAATGAAGCCAAAAGGAAAGAGTTAGAAAGTTGGTAGGAATTTGGAATATATTCTGAAATACCTGACAGAGGACAGTCAGCTTTATCTCACAGATGGATCTGTACAGAAAAGGTACTCTCAGGCTGCACATATAAAGCCAAAGTGAGATTAGTAGCCCGAGGCTTTGAAGAGAAACTAGAGTTCAGGATGTTGGAATGGACTCACTTACTGCGGGGAAAGTGAATTTGAAGATATTTTGGCCCTTATTCCTGGGAGTGTGAATTGATTGATATAAAGGCTGCATTTTTACAGGGAAGGAGTTTCAAAAGGAAGTTTTTTGAAACCAGCCAAAGAACCCGGGGCTGTAGAAGGAAAGCCAAGGGAATTGAATAAGTGTGTTTATGGGTTGAACGATGCTTCAAGAGTTTGGTATTTTTCCATCAGCTTTGTCCTGTTGAAAACTGGTTGCAGTCAGTTAAATGCAGAGCCTGTGATGTTCTACTGGTACCATAAGGAGAGACCAGCTGGAATCTTTATCATGCATGTTGATGATTTCCTGTGGGGGGCTCCGTAGAATTTGAACAATGGGTAATTGAGAAGAGAAAGAAGGAATTCCAGGTCGGAAGTCAGGCTTCTGGGGCCTTTAAATACACAGGTTTAGACATTAAGCAGCGCAAGTTAGGAGTGACTTTGAATCAACAACCTTAACCAGAAAATGTTAATCATATCCCAATAACTCAGGTTAGATCCTCACAAAAGAGGATCCTGCTACCAAGGAACATAAGAACATGAGAACTAAGAGCAGGAGTAGGCAATTCAGCCCCCCGAGCCTGCCCCGCCATTCAATACGATCATGGCTGATCTCATTTCAGCCTCAACTCCAATTTCTAATTAAAAATCTGTCTATCTCCTTATAAGAACATAAGGAAGAAACGGAACAGTTAATAAGTTTGATTGGACGGTTGAACTGGCCCTGCACTCAGACTAGGCCTGATGCTGGTTTTGATGTGTTGGAGCTGAGTACCGTGATGAAACATGCTGCCATTCAGCACATTCTGAGAGCAAATAAAACACTTTTTTTTTTAAAAAAAAAATTAAATTCTGAGAGATGAGCGCTCAAGTTTCCAGCCTTGGGTGATCCAGAAGATATGAGGTTGGTCATTTTTAGCGATGCTTCACATGCCAGTCTTCCAGACGGGTACTCTAGCACAGCCGGGTTCATCATATTCTTCATGGGAAAGAATGAGAAATGTTGCCCGCTGGCTTGGGAGGCCAAGAAAATAAAAATAAAAAGGGTAGTGAAAAGTACCTTAGCTGCTGAAACACTGGCCTTGATAGAAGCATTAGATTTAGGGGTTTACTTATCCAATATACTGACTATAGTATATACTATACTATATTACATAAGGGGGAATGTGGGAAAAGTTTGCCCTTAGAATTTATGTTGATAACCCCGGTCTCTTTGTGGAATGAACATTGTCCCAAAGCATCACTGAAAAAAGGCTAAGGATAGACTCAACCAGCATAAAAGAGATGTTAGAGAGAGAAAGATCGCTAAGATAAAATGGGTTGACACAAGTCACCAACTATCAGCCTGTTTTTCCAAAAGAGGTGCCTGCCCTAAGAAATGATTAAATGTGTTGGTAGAGGCATGTCTTATATGATGCAATGGGGAAAAAATATTGTTTTGGTTTTATAATTGCTTATACATGTGTGGTTAATGAAGTTCAGGAATTATAGATGTGGAAATGCATGACATTTCCTTCTGTTTGTTTAAATAAAATGTTCTTTTTTTTTAGTTTGGGGGAATCTGTTAGTACGGCAATCACCTTGCTAAAAAAACAATTGCTAGCTAAATAGGTGATGGGCATTGATAATCCCATCTAAGCAGCTGGAACACTTTTTGTGTGGAAGTTACTTGGAAGTCAGTAGCACTGAGTTGTCTTGAAAATAAACTTGAACCCAAAAGGTCAGCCTGGATTAATTCTTCCACCACTATCTTTTATTGTGAGTAATACTGCAGCTCATCTTTGTGCAGTTATACGCTTTCTACTTAAATTTGATGCTGTCCTCAAATCCCTTAGTTAACCATGAATGGTGAGTTGTCTTTTAGAATTTTTCTTTAAAGTAGGAATGTACTTATTCTGAGTATTTTGGAATATCCCCTTAAATGTCTGCCACTGTTTCTCTATTGATCTATTCCCTAGCCTAATATCCCAGTTCACTTCAGCTAGCTCAGCTTTCATGCCCACATAGTTGCCCTTATTTAAGTTTAAAATACTAGTCTTAGACCCACTCTTCCTTTCAAACTGGATATAAAAATTCAATCACTGTGACTGCTGCTACCTGGGAGTGCCTTTACTCAAGACGTCATTAATTAACCCTGTCACGTTACACAATACAAAGTCCAATCTGGTTCACTAATGTTCTTTAGGGAAGGAAATCTGCCATCTTTACCTGGTCTGGTCTACATGTGACTCCAGACCCACAGCAATGTGGTTGACTCTTAAATGTCCTCTGAACTAGGGATGGGTAATAAATGTTGGCCTGGCCAGTGACGCCTCCCATGAATGAATTTTTTTAAAAATCACCTGCTCTCTGGTTGTTCCAGAACATGCTGCCCTAAGAAACTATGTCAAAAACATTCTATGAACTCTTCATCCAGGCTACTACTGCTAATCTGATTTTTTCCAGTTTATATGTAGATTAAAGTCACCCATGATTATTGCAGTCCCTTTATCACATGCACCCAATATTTCTTCTCGCCCTACATTTTGGCTACTGTTAGGGGGCTTGTAGACCACTCCCACTAATGACTTTTTTCCCCTACTATTCCCCATCCCCAACCAAATCAATTCTACATCCTGATGTCCTGAACCAAAGTCATCTTTAACTATTGCACCAAGGTCATCCTTGAGAAAGTGTTACATCTCCATCTTTACCTAGCTTCCTATTCTTCTTGAAGGTCATGTACCCCTTACTATTCAGGATACAATCCCTGTAATCCTGCAGCCATGTCTCTGTAATGGCTATCAGGTCATTGTGCCTTCAATGTGCCTTATCAATTTGTTTACTTTGTGCATAGTATTTACAACATTCAGGTACAGAGCTTTTAGTATAGTCTTTTTGTTATATTTGTGACATCTAGTCTTGACTCTTTGTGCATTCTTAGATTTTTTTCTCTGTCCCTTCCTGCCATTCTCTGACTCTCATTTCCCATATTTCTATTTTCCTCTCTTACCTTGTCTCTACTCTTTGGTATTCCACATCTTCCTACAGTTGATCCCTTACCCCGACTATTTAGTTTAAAACTCTCCTTGCCTCCCCAGTTATGTGGCCCGCAAGAACACTGGTCCCAGCCTGGTTCAGGTGTAGACCGACCCAATGGTACAGCTCCCTTTCCTCAATACTGGTGCCAGTGCCCCATGACTGGAACCCACTTCTCCCACACCAGTCTTTGAGCCACATATTCATCTCTTTCTGTACCCTATGCCAGTTTGCACGCAGCTCAGGTAACAATCCAGAGATTATAACCTTTGAGGTTCTGCTTTTCAATTTAGCACCTAGCTCCCTATACTCTCTATGCAGAATCTCATTACTAATTTTACCTATGTTGTTGGTACCTACATAGGCTATGACAACTTAATCTTCTCCCTCCAACTGCAAGTTTCCCTCCAGCCCTGAACAGATGTCCCGAACACCGGCACCAGGCAGGCAACACAGCCGTCTGGACTCACGCACTTTGCTACAGAGAACACTGTCAATTCCTCTGGCTATACCGTCCCCTAATAGCACTACATTCTTTGTAACTCCCCCCTCCATTTGAATGGTTTTCTGTACCATGGTGCCATGGTTAGTTTGTTCATCCAGCCTGCAGCCCCTGCTCTCATCCAAACAAGCTGAAAAAAACCTCAAACTTGTTGGACAATTGCAGAGACTCGCACTCCTGACCTCTTGAGTCCCAATACCTGCCTCACTCGCAGTCACACCCTCCTGTCCCTGACCACTGACCAAACCAGAAGACTTGATCCTATGTGGTGCAATTGCCTCCTGGTATAAAGAATCCAGTAACTTTCCCCCTCCCTGATGTGTCACTGTTTGCAGCTCAGCCTCCAGCTCAATGACTGAGCTGAAGTTCCTCCAGCCACAAACACTTACTGCTGACGTGTTTGCCCTGGATCACAATGTTATCCAGGAGCTCCCACAAGCTGCAGCCTTGACACATCACCCGTCCTGCCACTCTTAATGTGTTGTAAATAATTACTTGACTATATTAATCACTTATGTTACTCTTTTGTATATATTATTAACTTTACAACCAATTTGTGTACCATTTTACACATTAGGGATAGAATAAAACTCACCACTCACCAAATACTCAACAAAGAGCTAACTCCTTTCCCTATAGTGAAGCAAGAGCCAATTCCTACAGGGTAAGAAAGATAGAAAAAGGAAACAAGTACCTCCTTTTCCCCCCCTTCACCGAACTCCCCCTCTCACCAAACTCCAAGTCTTCACTCGGTTACCTCAGCTACAGGCCATTTGCATTGAGCAGTGTCTGTGATGGGATAGGCTGTAGATGCTGAGGAGCATCCATGAGGAAATATGTTTTCTTAAATCTCCAGACAGAATTGTTATGGAAGGAGGCCATTTGACCTGTTGTGTCAGCATTGGCTCTCTGAGCAATTTATCTAGTACCAATCCCCCACCTTCTCCCCTTAACCCTTCACATTCCTACCTTTTCAGATAACTATTTAGAATCTAGGATGATGTTGATGGTGAGACAGTGGAAGCCTATGTCTTACTACTGACGGGTATTGCCAATTCTATTCCTCATGCCAGTTAGTTAGCCGAATGCCGTGAGAAAGCAGGTGGAGATGGAATGAAGATAGGATTGCTTCAATGGTGGTGTTACAAGTCCAGTACCACAGACCAGTAAGCCATAGTCCATCCCCCACACGAGGATGCCCTGATAAAAGCAAAATACTGCAGATGCTGGATATCTGAAACAGAAAATGCTGGAAAAACTCAGCAGGCCTGACAGCATCTGTGGAGAGAGAAACAATTGATGTTTCGAGTCCATATGACTCTTCAGCCACAGAAGTAGAAATGTGATTAAATTTATACTGTTTAAGGGGGGTGGGGGGTGAAGCAGGAGGAGCTGGATAGAAGGTCAGTAATAGGTGGAGGCAAAGGAGAGATTGAGAGGAAGTCCTGGTCTTGATTTACTGCCAGAAGGGATCTTGATAGAAGCCAAGGTTTAGGCAGGCTGTGTGGCCTGAAGGAGTAGTTCACCATTCATTGTAGTGGCCAAGATAAGGAGAAAAATTCTCCAGGGATTGGTGGAAGATGAATATCTGTCCACTTAATCTGTTTTGCAATTTTCTCAATGTGCAGAACAGCCTGCTCATAGTCTCCTCCCTTTCAAAAGCCATAGTCCCATTACCCTGACTGTCAGACTGCTGGAGATTCCAGTGAGCACCTTTTCCTGACCCAACCATCAATCTAAACTCCCTGCACGTTCTTCCAATGACCGTCTGAGAATCACTTGAATGGTACCAAGGATTTCGGTCAATGTGGAAGGGACTGGAGAAGCTGGGGTTGTTCTGCTTCGAGCGGAGACGGTTAAGAGGAGATTTGATAGAGTTGTTCAAAATTACCATGGGTTGTGATCGAGTAAATAAGGGAAATCTTCCCACTGACAGGAGGGTCAGGAGCCAAGGGGATACAGATTTAAGATGATTGGCAAAAGAACAGTTTTTTTCTGCAGCGAGTTGTTGTGATCTGGAATGTGCTGCTTGAAAGGGCGGTGGAGACAGATTCAGTAGGATCTTTCAAAAGGAAATTGGATACGTATTTGAAGGGGGGTGAAATTTGCATTGCAATGGGGAAGGAATGGGCAGACGCGGGATTAATCTAACCACAGGCACAATGGGGTAAACACCACCACCCCCCCCCCACCCCCGACCGTGCTGTATGGAATCTCATGTCAGTTTTTATCGAAGGCAATAAATTTTTTCAATCCGAGGAAGCAGAGACTGCAACATTTCCTGGAATTTGTAGAATTTACATGGCAAATTACTTGGAATGGAAGTGGCCGGTGAATATGACTGCTTTGAACCTCCGTGCTGCCCTTGGGAGTCAACTTCTAATGAGTTGGAGGTTTTTAAAAAAATAAAAGGGTGTGAAAATCTGAAGCAGAGAGAGAGCCAGTACTGTTTCTGATTATGGAATCAGCAGGAAACATTAGTGTGTGTGTGTGTTTCAAATCTGAACTGATCTGTTTGGCATTTTCTGTTCTGTTTTTCAGAAATGAAATTTTACAGTGTTAACGGTGCTGCCTCACATCAAGCTGGATTCCAGGGGCTGTGACTAATAACTGAGGACAGCAATAATAAGAGAACGACAAAACTGTCTCCCAATTTCAATTGCTATAAAGCTTGCTCCCTTGTCTCTGGTCTACACATGACACTAGATTCACAGAAATGTAGTTGACTCTTAACTGCCCTTTGAAATTCCCTAGCAAGCCACTCAGTGGTACCAAACCTCTACGGGAAAGTCAAAAAAGGAATGAAACTGAATGGACCACCCACCATCAACCAAGGCACCGGAAACAACAACTGCACACCCAGTCCTATCAAAGTCCTCCTCACTAACATCTGGGAGCTTGTGCCAAAGTTGGGAGAGCTGTCTCACAAGCTAGTCAAGCAACAGCCTGACATAGTCATCCTCACAGAATCATACCTTACAGATAATGTCCCAAACACCACCATCACCATCCCTGAGAATGTTCTGACCCACTGGCAGAGGTGACAGCACAGCGGTATACAGTCAGGAGGAAGTTGCCCTGGTTGGGAGTACACAACATTGGCTCCGGACCCCATGAAGTCTCATGGAGTTGGGTTAAACATGGGCAAGGAAACCTCCTGTTGATCACAACCTACTGCCACCCAACAGCTGATCAGTCAGTATTCCCGCATGTTGAACACCAATTGAAAGAACCACTGAGGTGGCAAGGGCACTGAATATACCCTGGATGGGGGACTTCACCAAGAGTGGCTTGGTAGCACCACTACTGACTGAGCTTGCCGTCCTAAAGGACATAGTTGCTAGACTGGGTCTGCAGCAGGTGGAGAGAAAAAAACATACTTGACCTCATCTTCACCAACCTGCCTGTCACAGATATATCTGTCCATGACAGTATCGGTAGGAGTGACCACCACACAGTCCTCGTGGAGACAAAGTCCCGGCTACTCATTGAGGATGGCCTCCATTGTGTTGTGAGGCACCACCACTATGCCAAATGGGATAAGTTTCGACTAGCAACTCAAGACTGGGCATCCATGAGGCACTGTGGGCTATCAGCAGTAGAATTGTACTCGAACACAGTCTGGAACTTCCTGGCCCAGCATATCCCCCACTTTATCATTACCATCAAGCTAGGAGATCAAACTCGATTCAATGCGTGCAGATGGGCATGCTGGGAGCAGAACCAGGCATAACTAAAAATCTGGTGAAGCTACAACACAGGACTACTTGCATGCCAAAATGCATAAGCAGCATGCGATAGACACAACTAAGCAATCCCACCACCAACAGATTTAGATTAAAGCTCTGCAGTCTTGCCACCGGTCGAGAATGGTGGTGGACAATTAAACAACTAACGGAAGAGGAGGCTCCACAAATATCCCCATCCTCATTGATGGGGAGCCCAGAACATCAGTGCAAAAGATAAGGTTAAAGCACTTGCTGTAATCTTCAGCCAGAAGTGCCAAGTGGATGATCCATCTCGGCTCCTCCCGAGGACCCCAGCATCACAGATGTCAGTCTTCAGCCAATTCGATTCACTCCACATGAAGGGGAGGTGGTATTGTCACTGAACTAGTAATCCAGAGGCCCAAGGTAATGATCTGGGAACCTGGGTCCAAATCCCAACATGGCAGATTGTGGAGTTTGAAGTCAATTAAAAATCTGCATTAATGACCATGAAACTATTGTCGATTTGTTGTAAAAACCCATCTGGTTCATTAATGTCCTTTAGGGAAGGAAATCTGCCTTCCTTACCTGGTCTGGCCTAAAATGGACTCCAGACCCACAGCAATCGTGGTTGACTCTTAAATGACCCAGCATGCCACTCAGTTGTATTAAACTGCTGCAAAAAAATTGGATAAGGACCGAAAATGGACAAAGCACCCTAGGCACCGGAAATGATAATAGCAAACTCAGCCCTGTCGACCCTGCAAACCAACATCTGAGGGCTAGTGCCAAAATTGGGAGAGCTGTCTCACAGCCTGGTCAAGCAACAGCCTGACAGTCATTCTCACAGAATCATACCTTACAGATAATGTCCCAGACACCCCCATCCCTGGATATGTCCTGTCCCATTGGCAGGACAGACCCAGCAGAGGTGGCAGCATGGTGATATACAGCCAGGAAGGAGGTTTTTTTTATTCATTCATGGGATGTGGGCATTGCTGTCTAGGCCAGCATTTATTGTCCATCCCTCATTGCTCTTGTTCAGAGGGCGTTTTTAAGAATGAACCACATTGCTGTGGGTCTGGAGTCACATGTAGGCCAGACCAGGTAAGGACAACAGATTTCCTTCCCTAAAGGGCATCAGTGAACCAGGTGGGGTTTTACAACGGTTGCATGGTCACCATCAGACTTTCACCTCCAGATTTTTGTTACATTCAAATTTCACCATCTGCTGTGCTGGGATTCAAACCCAGATCCCCAGAGTCCCTGGAATATGAGTCCAGTGACAATACCGCTATGCCACCTCCTCCTCAACATCGATTCCTGTATCAGGTCAAACATGGGCAAGGAAACCTCCTGCTGGTTATCATGTACCATCACCCCCTCAGCTGATGAATCAGTGCTCCTCCACTGGAACACCACTTGGAGGAAACATCGAGGGTGGCAAGGGTGCAGAATGTACTCTGGGTGGGGGACTTCAACGTCCATCACCAGGAGTGGCTCAGTAGTACCACTACTGACCGAGCTGGCCAAGTCCTAAAGGATATAGCTGCTAGACTGGGCCTGTGGCAGGTGGTGAGGGAACCAACAAGAAGGAAAGTCATACTTGACCTCATCCTCACCAATCTACTTGTCACAGATGTATCTGTCCAAGACAGAGCGAAACCACAGCCAACAGATCAGATCTAAGCTCTGCAGTCCTGCCACATCCAGTCATGAATGGTGGTGAACAATTAAACAACTTACTGGAGGAGGAGGCTCCACAAATATCCCCCTCAATGATGGGGGAGCCCAGCACATCAGTGCAAAAGATGAGGCTAAAGCGTTTGCAACAATCTTCAGCCAGAAGTGCTGAGTGGATGGTCCATCTCTGCCTCCGCCAGAGGTCCCCAGCATCACAGATGCCAGTCTTCAGCCAGTTCAATTCACTCCATGTGATATCAAGAAACAGCTGAAGGCACTGGATACTGCAAAGGCTATGGGACCTGACAGTATTCCGGCAATAGTACTGAAGACTTGTGTTCCAGAATTTTCCACACTCCTAGCCAAAATGTTCCAGCACAGCTACAACACTGGCATCTACCTGGCTACGTGGAAAATTGCACAGCTATTTCCTATACACAGAAAGCAGGACAAATCCAACCCGGCCAATTTCCACCCCATTACTCTATTCTCAATCATCAGTAAAGTGATGGAAGGGGTCATCAACAATGCTATCAAGTGGCACTTGCTTAGCAATAACTTGCTCACTGATACTCATTTTTGCTTCTGCCAGGGTCACTCAGCTCCTGACCTCATTACAGCCTTGGTTCAAACATGGACAAAAGAGCTGAACTCCATAGGTGAGGTGAGAGTGACTGCCCTTGACATCAAGGCAGCATTTGACTGAGTGTGGCATCAAGGAGCCCCAGCAAAACTGTCAATGGGAATCGGGGGGAAAGCTCTCCACTGGTTGGAGTCATACCTAGCACAAAGGAAGATGGTTGTGATTGTTGAAGGTCAATCATCTCAGTTTCAGGGCATCACTGCAGGAGTTCCTCAGGACAGTGTCCTCGGCCCAACCATCTTCAGCTGCTTCATCAATAACCTTCCTTCCATCATAAGGTCAGAAGTGGGGATGTTTGCTGATGATTTCACAATGTTCTGCACCATTCGCAGCTCTTCAGATACTGAAGCAGCACTATCAACATGCTGGGGGTTACCATTGACCAGAAATTAAACAGGACTAGCCATATAAATACTCTGGCTACAACAGCAGGTCAGAAGCTGTAAATCCTGTGGTGAGTAACTCACCTCCTGACTCCCCAAAGCCTGTCCACCATCTACAAGGCACAAGACAGGAGTGTGATCGAATACTCTCCACTTGCCTGGATGAGTGCAGCTCCCACAACACTCAAGAAGCTCAACACCATCCAGCACAAAACAGCCCACTTGATTGGCACCACATCTACCACCTTAAACATCCACTCCCCCCACCAGTGCAGTGACAGCACCTAGAAGAACTAGTCGGCCTATAAAAGTTGAGAAATTTTTTTGCAAGTGGTTGCACCGGTGAACACATTCTGCAACTTTATAATCTGAGAATATATTTACTTTCACTGAATAAAGTACAATGTTATCTTTCAGCTTCATTTACAGGCTTCGTGAGTCCTCCCCCTGCATCCCCCCCACTAGCAGGTCAGCTGCACACAGCCGGCCCATGAGTGATTCTGGAGGGAGAGTGTGTGTGTGTGTGGCAGGGCCTTTCAGAGCCTCATGTAAGCCTCTCCCACACACACGGATCCTTCCTCCATCATTCATCTCAATGTCCTGAGTATTTTCAATGCTGCCTGCTGAGATTCTCTTTCCGTTGTCCATCTGAGCCGACCTGCATCTCCGCCCACCCACTGATCTCACTCCCATGCAGCACCTGTTCCTGCCCAACGAGGCTCTGCTCAGTTTTAATTTGTAAGCCATGGTTGTAGTCAACCTTCTGCTCATGGTCCCCCACCCTTTCCCCTTCCCCCGATCATCCATGTTGTTTTCCCCCATCACAGCTGACCCCCCACTCCGACATCACCTTCCACCTCCCCACCATCACCTACCAGCCAGAGCCCTTTTCTTTCCAGGATGTCCAGGTGAATGTCCATATTCACTACCTTCCTGAGAATCCCATCCCCACACTGACCTCCTTCTTCCCATGTCCAGGATCCGTGTCTGCCTCCGAGTCCCCAGCAACCACCCTCATCATCCCTTCTACAGCCACACCCTCACCCTCCTACCCCTCTGGTTCAGTCTGTCCCCTCTCACACTCAGCATTTCCTCCTACTACGCCCACCCTCAGTTCACCCCCCTCCCCTGGGGAGGCATTGACTCCACAGCCCCCTCCCTTGCACCTTCATCTGGACATCACCCACCCCTTACTCCTTCTTCCACTCTTAATCCCTTCCCCCAGATTCCCCACTCCCAACACCTTCCACACCCCTGGACTCCTTCCCCTCTCCTAACACCTTCCCTTACACCTACCTCCCCAGTTGCTGCATTTTCCCCCATTACAGCCTCCACCCTGGAATGCCATCCTCCCATCAACACCTTCGTTCCTACATCACCCCCCCCACCACACCTTCATTCTTCCCCCCCTAGCCTCACCTCCCCCTGACACCTTCGCTTCCCACCTTCCCAACTTCACTCCCCACTGTGCACCTTCCTCTCCCACTTGCAGCTGGACCTTCTGCTCCCCACCCACTGACGATCACCCGGAGCAGCCCAAAGCCAAGACCCTGATCTTCCGATGCAGACCCCAGACATCGACGGAGACCTCCCACCTCCTGTGAGCTGCTTCACGGCGGAGCCATGTCCGTGAGACTCCACCCAGCTCGTGATGCACGTGTTCCTCCAGGGCCCAGTAGTTGTAGGGCTCCAGCGTCTTCTGCTCCTCGGACATCCGCGATCTGAGTGAGGCCCTAATGGTGAGTCCCAGCTTCTTCACATCCCACTTGTCCAGACGCATTCTGGGCCAGTGTTTTCCTGCCGGAGTAACGGTAAATCTGGCGTGGCCTGGGCGGGGGGGGTAGCGATTCAGTCAGGCCTTACTTAGCCCATTAGCGGAATGCAAAGTGGGTTCAAACCAGCCTCCCAGAGGGATTGGCGCCCCACCATGGCTGATACCATCGGGATGATCCCGCTGTGCTCTCGTGCTGGGGTGAAACTGGCTTTTGGCCTTCTTGCCATACTCTACACCCCCGCCCAACATGACACCTGATGCCAACGGGGCTAGAACATTCCGGCTCTAGCCTCA
Organism: Isurus oxyrinchus; assembly: GCA_026770705.1. Lineage (NCBI taxonomy): Eukaryota > Metazoa > Chordata > Chondrichthyes > Lamniformes > Lamnidae > Isurus > Isurus oxyrinchus. The sequence continues at coordinate 3,817,882 of JANJGN010000031.1, read as the reverse complement.
GTAATGGTGACCATGAAGCTATTATTGATTGACTTTTAGGGGAGGAAATCTGCCACTCTTACCCGGTCTGGCCTACATGTGACTCCAGACCCACAGCAATGTAGGTGACTCTTCACTGCCCCTCTGAAATGGCCTAGTAAGCCACTCAGTTCAAGGGCAATTAGGGATGGGCAACAAATGCTGGCAATCCTATGGAGGTTTTAAAATAAAAGCCTAGCAATCCATTTGGTTGTTCACAGGACAAGTAAGAATGGATAATAAAAGCTATCACTCCAGCACCTCTATGGTCCTGAGGTCAAATTGGAAAAAAAAATTGCCAACTGCTCTTTAAGTTTCAGAATGACGGGAACATTTCTAATTGTAGGGATACAGGCTCCTGAGATTTCTTGGGACTGTGTAAGGAATTCGGGAAAAACCGTTCCAAAAGCTTCTCCTGAATAGGTCCCAATTTGTTTGTCACTTTTATTTTCAATCTCCCCTCGCAAATTGCATGGCTGGGGTTTGGTGAAGAGGGCATTGTGGATCAGCAGTGTGGCACCTTTCCTCAGGAAGGATATAGTGACCTCTGAGGGCAGTACAGCTCCACCAGAGTTATACCAGGGCTAAAAGGGCAAATTCTAAGGGCTGTTGATGGAAAAGGTTTATATTCCCATGAATTTAAAGACTAAAGGTGAAGTGATTGATTGAGGATTTACATAGAATTACACGAGTTTCTCAAATGTCAGAAGCCCTTCAGCCCAACTGGTCCATGCTGGCCCTTATGTTCCACAGGTGTTCCCTTCCACACAAGGTTTGAAATACATGGGGCCGGTGGGTCAATTTGCTCTCAAAAGCCCCCAGAAAGCACATGAAAAATAATGACAGGGAGACCGATGAGAGAAAACCCGCCCCAAGACACAGGAGAAACAGAATCTGTGAGAAGTGGCTCCTCCAATCACAGGCTTTGTTTCTCCCCATGCTCATCGCCCCCCCAGCTCCTCCAATCACAGGCTCTGTCTCTCCCCATGCTCACCACCCCAGCTCCTCCAATCACAGCTTCTGTCTCTCTGCCCCAACTCTTCCAATCAGAGGTTCTGTCTCTCCCCATGCTCACCGCCCCAACTCCTCCAATCAGAGGTTCTGTCTCTCCTCATGCTCACTGCCCCAGCTCCTCCAATCACAGGTTCTGTCTCTCCCCATGATCACAGATGATCATGTGAAGAGGTGCATTAGCCTGGAAAAAACTCCCTGAATTGTGCAGCATATGTGAACTAAACCATTCATTATCTGAAGGCTGGCTTGTGTTGCTGAGTTAATTTGTCTGTTGGACAGTTGGACTTTTGGAAGTCAGTACCCTGACATGTTCATTAGCACTCACTTCTAACAGAAATATTGATGAAAAAGAAAATTAAACTTGGCAAAACAAAACCTTAGAATACTAGAGAGTACTAATTACTTTCAATTAATTTTGTAAAGGGGTTGGAGATGTGAGCCTCATTGTCAATAATTTACCTTGTGCCAAATAGCTAGAAAAACATCAAGGGGCATGGGGGGGGGATATTGGGAATATGGTGTTGAGATAGAGGATCAGCCATAATCAGAATGAATGGCAGAACCGGCTCGAAGGGCTGAATGGCCTACTCCTGCAGCGATTTTCTCCGTTTCTATTTTCATTTTGAAGAGGCAGTGTGGGAGATTTATTTATAATGAATTTACAAAAATCATGTAATTTATAGATTCCAAGTTTCAAGGCAGCAGGAACTACCAGAATAACTGCTCTAGCTCCTCCAGTCACAGCTACCATCTCCCATTCTTGCCTGTCCTCCAAACAATGGCCAAGATTTTCTGTGCCCTCTGGCATCGGACGTGTTTGGTGGTGTGAGGGGACAATGTGGTGAGAAGGCCAAAAATCGGTTTCACGATGTCGTGAAACCAGTTTGCGATCGATGGCGGGAACCTCATTGTAATACATCAGCATATCATTATAAGGCCAGCCCTCTGGACTCATCCACCCCACCTCCAACCCCTGATCGTCTGCCCAAGTTGGTAGGAAAACCCACTGGTGTAGAACACGTCTTGATGTTGAGAGAGGGACGATGCAGGATCCTCATATGGGTGTTCGCCGCCAATCTCACCGTCACCACAGGCACGGTCCACATACTCACCAGTCAGTGCAATGGCCCCTCCTCAAAATGAGTGAGGGGCCTAATGTGGGCCACTTCACCCTCCAGTCTGGGACCTCTCCCTGCTGCTGTAAGCTAGCTTCTCCTGCATGAAAACAGATGGAGAGAGTATGTGCTGGACACATGGCACTGAGTGGACTGTTTGTGTGGCGAGCGGAGACATGGAGGGGATGAGGATGTGAGCTCCAGAGGCTATGAGCCTGATGAAGATGTGAGGGTGTGTGTGAGAGTTAGTGGTGTTGTCCTTGAGGTGTGAGATCCCTGTGGGTGTGTGATGGGTTTGTGAGTGTGTGAGTTGAGAGTGATAAGAAGAGTGAATTATCTTGGCGGAATGGATGAGGCCATTCATCCTGTAGCAGCACGGCTATCCTCCTTTGAAGGGCATTGGTGCTGACTACTGCTGCTCCCGCCTCCCAAGTCAGATTAGTGAGGTTGCTGCCATTCTGTGGCCAGAGCGGAGGTAGAGGACATCATGGCGAGCCTCCTGTGTGTCCAAAAGGTGTTTGAGGGACACGTCATTGAACCTGGGGGTTGCAGTCTTTTCGCCTTTCAGGGCCATGCCTTCTTTGCAGCAGTCGCGGGCTGGAAGCACCGAGAGGTGTGCACGTGGCTGGACTTTAGATATGGTGCCCAGTGTGCTGAAGCAATGAGGTGATGACGTGGCTGGCGAATGAGAGCCTGCCCGCCATGGAAATGGCGTGTTTCCCGGGTGGGTCTGGGACGATACAGTCTGTAAAGCCAACAGGCAAAACATCATTTTACCCACCCCCTACCATACACACTGCAAACCTGGGACAATTCCAACCATGGCTTCTAAAGAAGGAAATCCTAAAGAAAATTCAACATGAATGCAGAAGGTGATATTAATATGTGACTGCGTCCCCTGAGAATGGAGCTGGTGAGGACAGAAATGTAGCCCCTGAGAACCGAAAAGTAGGCCTCGAGAGGAGGAGACTGAAAAAGTAGAAATTATTTTGGCCCCTGCTCCCACGCTACTCCATCCAACTCCATCACCGTATCCTTCTTTCCCTTCCAACAACCACTCCCTGTGGCAGGGACTTCCCCACTCTCACCACTCTCTGCGTAAAGAAGCTCCCCCTGAAATTCCTTATTGAATTTATTAGTGGCTACCTTGTATTTATGGCCCTAAGTTTTGATGTTCCCTACAAGTTGGAATGTTTTGTCCCTATCTACCCTATTGAGCTCTTTCATAATTATACAGACCTCCATTGGGTCACCCCTCTCGTTTCTCGAGACAAGAGTCCCAATCTGTTCAATCTTTCCTGGTGGGCAAAGTCCCTCAGTCCAGGTATCACCCTTACAGCCATTTTTGTACCTTCACCGGTGCATCTATATTCTTTTCATGATATGGAGGCCTGGTATGATATGGCCCTGTATGTTCAAGCCAAGATTCAATACGGTACAGTGAGAGAGAGAAACGGTTTCTTCTGTTCGTAGAATCCAGAACAAGGGGGCAAAACCTCAAACTCAGTGCCTGGCGGCTAAGAGTGATGTCAGGAAGCACTTCATGTAAAGGGGAGCAGAAATCTGGAACTCACTCCCTCAGAAAAAGCTGGGAGGGGGTCAATAGAAAATATCAAAAGTCGAATTGATGAACATTTGTTAAGCCAGCGTATTAAGGGATATAGGACCAAAGTGGATAGATGGAGTTAAAATATTGATCAGCTATGAGCGGTAGGACAGGCTCGAGGGGCTGAATGATCTCTGCCTGTGCCTGTGTTCTTAATGTTCTGTTATCTGGGTTAGTTGTGAACCTGATTTCTTTTTCTGTCCTTTTATTTTGACTTTATCATGTCATCCTCCCTGTGATACTTCTGGTGTTCATGGCTGGAAGTCCTTTATGTACAAAGATTAGAAATAAGGACTGGAACTCCCTGGTCCTCAAGCGCCCCAAGCATCCACTAACAAAAATTACTGCACTTGTGGATGTAATGGGACCGGGAAAAAAATAAAACAATTCTGGATGAGTAAGCCATTGGAAGTAATTGAATAAGCTGCGACAAGGCTAAATGGGTTAGCTCACTCTCTGACCTCTGGGACATCTATTTAATTTCAGCTTTGATATTGAGGAAATGCATCCTTTGCCAGATGTAGAAGTCCCAAGAGAAATGGGCTCTAATTTAGATTATCCTCTGCGTAACATGCAAACAGAAACTGAAGCGCCCCCACCGCCCCCACTCGCTTCTGTTAAAATAAATCGCAACTTTTCCGGCAAAATATTACTGATTGTGAATGTGTAACTCTGCCAGGAAGTAAAGCAAGTTTGACGATCTTGGCTTGCTCCTGATGGCTCTAGGGTATCGGACATGGTGCTGCATGTTATACACCCAGAAGCTTTTTGGAACGAAGAGGCAATGAAGGAAAAATAGTTACTCCCTACTCCACTTCCCCCACAAGGAGCAGACAAACCTACAGAGCTGTTGGGCTGAGGAAGACCAGCTCGTCCGTCAAACCTGCCCCACAACATTATGGCTAATCGTTTCTTCCCACACACCCCCACCTTCCCTCCTGGCCCCCGAAGCATGTAATCCCCTGCGATAGGCAAAGCAACCGGGGAAAAACCTTAGGCCCAGCACAGGACAAACGCCCTGGAAAATTCCTTTCCAGCTGCCCATAAAGTGATTGAAACAAGTCCGGCCGGGGAGGTGGGGGGGTTGTGTGGTCACACGAGCCTGAATGTTGCCTGAAAAGACAATTATGTGCCATGCAGTGCAATCTCAGTCCCAGCCAGGTTGTCTGATGGATATTGCACTGCAGGATCCTCACTTGGTTGAACACTGCCGACCTCATCATCAGCACAGGAATCATCGCCGGCCAGATGGATGACTATTTTCAAAATCTGTGAGGACCTTGAAGTCGGCATTCCTCCACCAGTCTGTTTTGTTGTGTGCCAGTTTTTCCTGCATGAAGACGGATGGAGGGAGTGAAAGCAGGATGCCTGCCAGGCCAGATGATAAGGAAGACAAAACAAAACTGCGGATGCTGGAAATCCAAAACAAAAACAGAATTACCTGGAAAAACTCAGCAGGTCTGGCAGCATCGGCGGAGAAGAAAAGAATTGAGGTTTTGAGTCCTCATGACCCTTCGACAGAACTGGGATAAGGAAGCCTGGCTTGTGTGGGTGGTGAGTGGTGTCATGGATGGGATGAGGACACAATCCGCAGGGCAGATGAAGTTGTGTATGAGCAAGTGAACTGGCAGTGAGTGAGATCCTTGTGGATGTGTGATGGCTTTGTGAATGTGAGTTGAGAGTGATAAGAAGAGTGACTTACCTTGGCAGAACGAAGGAGATCATTCATCTTCTTTCGGCACTGGGTGGCTGTCCTCTTTTGCAGGGCGTTGGTGCTGACCACCGCTGCCACCACCTCCCATGCTGGATCGGTGACCTTGCTTGCTGGTCTTCACCCAGAGAGGGTATATGGAGTTGAGGCCACAGTCAGATCAGTCATGATCTTGCTGGATGGTGGGATAGGCTTGAGGGGCCAAATGGCCTACTCCTGATCCTAATTCATAAAGAACCCCAAGCCTACACTGCAGAACCCCCAACTCAGGAAGGAACCATCGCATCTTTAGCTCCATGATGAGATGTGACTTACACCAGGGGGACAGGGCTTTGTCTACGTGACCAATTTGCTCCCTTCTCTGAGATTTTTGGTTCTGTTGCTTGTAATGGTGAGTCTGTCAAAAGTGACAGGTTTGATGGTTAAGTTAACATGAAGCTGTCAGGTTATCATGCTAACCCAATGAGTTTACTTGCGTCCTTTGAAAGAGGATACTTGCTAGGCCTTAACTGATCTGGACCTTCATGTGACTCCAGTCCCACAACAGTGTGTGGCTGACTCCTCACTGTCAATCTGAAGTAGCCCAGTGACCAGTCAACTCAAACACTTATCAAGCTCTTAGGGCGTCTAGGGGTGGGCAATCAATGCCAGCAATAGTCCCATGAAGAAAATGAATCTGTAGAATTTTTGGGTTGCCTGAGCATTTAGAATTGAGGGTAATAAGGCAGGAAGGTGCAGATGCCCCTGTTGGACCCCATCCATCTATTTGTTAATGAGAGGGGAAAATGGGTGCCCTCTCTGTCCAACTTTCTTGTATTCACTGCACCTGAATTTTCAAAGGTGAGAGGAAATTCTGTCCCAGTAGGTTACATTGAGGTCTGAAAGCACAGGTGCCTCACTCAGGTGGTTATTTGTGACGTGGGAGTCTGATTGTTTTTATTGATTCTTTCATGGGATGTGGACGTCATTGGTAAGGCCAGTATTTGTTGCCCATGCCTAACTGCCCTTGAGCTGAGAGGCTTGCTGGGCCATTTTAGAGGGCAGTTAAGAGACAGCCACATTGCTGTGGGTCTGGAGTCACTTGTAGGCCAGACCAGGTAAGCATGGCAGATTTCCTGAACCAGATGGGTTTTTACAATTGATGATAGTTTCATGGTCACCATTACTGAGACTAGCTTTATAATCAAGATTTATTGATTACATTTTTAAATTCCACCAATTTCTACTTGTGGGAGAGGCCAGAATGAGTGTCCATAAATATAAATATCATATAATCACTAATAAACCCAATGGGGAATTCAAGAGCGACTACTTTACCCAGAGAGAGGTGAGAATTGGGAACACTGCTATGGAGAGTTATAGATGTGGATCATGACTTTAAGGAGAAGATGGATAAATATGTAAGGGAGTAAGGAATAGAAGGTGTGTTGATAAGATGAGATGAAGTAGGGTGTGAGGAGGCTGGTGAGGAGGATAAAGACCAGCATGGATCTGTTAGACTGAAGGGCCTCATCCTGTGATATACATTCTCTATAATTCAGTGAATTCAACTAGGCTTGGCTTGTCCTATTGTCATTTTCATAGTAACCCAGGCCAAGATCATTCCTCGTCTTTCCAGCAAGGATTTCTTTCATTCATCCACAGGATGTGAGTGTCGCTGGCTGGGCCAGCATTTATTGCCCATCCCTAGTTGCCCTTGAGAAGGTGGTGGTGAGCTGCCTTCTTGAACCGCTGCAGTCCTTGTGGTGTAGGTACACCCACAGTGCTGTTAGGGAGGGAGTTCCAGGATATTGACCCAGTGACAGTGAAGGAACGGTGATATACTTCCAAGTCAGGATGGTGATGGGCTGGGAGGGGAACTTCCAGGTGGCGGTATTCCCATGCATCTACTGCTCTTGTCCTAGGTGGTAGAGGTTTGGAAGTTGCTGTGGAAGGACCCTTGGCGAATTGCTACAGTACATCTTGTCTATGGAACACACTGCTGGCCTTCACTACAGAGGATACAAGTAACATCCCACAAATATCTGTAAATCAGGAATTTGAAAGGAGGGAGAAACTCAAGAAAATTACAATCACCAGAGAAATAGTAACACAGAATTTTAATGGCACAGAAAGAAGTATTGAGTAAATTGTTGGAGCTGTAGGCTGACAAGTGCCTGAGCCTAATGGACTTCATCCTAGGGTCTTAAAAGAAGTGACTATTGAGATAGTTGATGCGTTGGTTTTAATTTTCCAAAATTCACTCAATTCAGGGAAGATTCCATTAGATTGGAGAATAGCTAATTTAACTCCTTTATTCAAAAAAGGGAGAGAGATAGAAAGCAGGAAACTACAGGCCAGTTACCTTAATGTCTGTCATAGGGAAGTCATTAGAAACTATCATTAAAGATGTTATAGCTGTGCATTTAGATAAATTCAAGGTAATGACGTAGAGTCAACATGGTTTTGTGAAAGGGAAATCATATTTAACCAATTTATTAGAGTTCTTTGAAGCAGTAACCAGTGCTATGGATAAAGGGGGGATCAGTGGATGTGCTGTACTTAGATTTTCAGAAGGCATTTGATAAGGTGCCTCATCAAAGGTTATTGCAGAAAATAAAAGCTCATGGCATAGATAGAAGATTGGCTGGATAACAGGAAACAGAGAGTAAGCATAAATGGGTCATTTTCTGGTTCGCAGGGTGTGAAAAATGGTTTGCCACAGGGATTAGTGCTGGGGCCTCAACCATTTACAATTTATATAAATGATTTAGATGAAGGGGCAGTGCAGAAATCCCCTGCGTCTGTTCCCCTCTCTAACAGGTATACCATTTTGGATACTGTTGGGGGGATGGCCTATCAGGGGAAAACAACAGCAGTAGCCAGAGCAGTGGCACCACGGCTGTCTCTGTTGTTCAGCAGGGGGTGTCAAATCACAGAAGAGCAATTGTCATAGGGGACTCTATAGTCAGGGACTCAGACAGGCGCTTCTGTGGTCGTGAAAGAGACACCAGGATGGTGCCAGGGTCCAGGATATCTCTAATCAAGCACGGGACATTCTGAAAGGGGAGGGAGAACAGCCAGAGGTCAGGGTACACATTGGTACTAACAACATAGGCAGGAAGAGTGATGAGTTCCTGCAGCAGGAGTTCAGGGAGTTAGGCAGAAAGTTAAAAAAGAAGACCTCTAGGTTTGTAATCTCAGGATTACTGCCTGTGCCACGTGCCAGTGAGGCTAGAAATAGGAAGATAGTACAGCTGAACACGTGGCTGAACAGATGGCGTAGGAGGGAGGGTTTCCAATATCTGGATCATTGGGATCTCTTCTGGGGCAGGTGGGACCTGTACAAGGACGGGTTGCATCTAAACCAGAGGGACACCAATATCCTGGCAGCGAGGTTTGCTAGTGTCACTCGGGAGGGTTAACTAGTATGGCAGGGGGCTGGGAACCAGAGCAATAGGTCAGCAGGTGAAATAAATGACTGGGAACCAGTGAATATGGCCAATAGGACGAAGAGGAAGGGCAGGCAGGGAGAAATTACTGAACACAGTGGAACTTGGGGACTGAAATGCATTTGTTTCAATGCGAGAAGTATAACAGGCAAAGCAGATGAGCTTAGAGCTTGGATTTGTACTTGGGACTATGATGTTAATGCTATTACAGAGACTTGGTTGAAGGATGGACAGGATTGGCAGATAAACGTTCCAGGATTTAGATATTTCAGGCAGGATAGAGAGGGATGTAGAAGAGATGGGGGAGTTGCACTGCTGGTTAAGGGGAATATCACAGCTGAACAACAGGAGGACACCTCGGTGGGCCCTTGCAGCGAGGCAATATGGGTAGAGCTCCGGAATAGGAAGGGTGCAGTCACAATGTTGGGGGTTTACTATAGGTCTCCTAATTGCCGATGGGAGATTGAGGAACGGTTATGTGGGCAGATGTTGGAAAGATGTAAAAGCAGTAGGGTTGTTGTGTGGTTGATTTTAACTTTCCCTATATTGACTGGGAATCACTTAGTGCTAGGGGTTTGGATGGTGCAGAATTTGTAAGGTGCATCCAGAAGGGCTTCCTGAGACAATATGTAGATAGTCCAACTAGGGAAGGGGCAATACTGGACCTGGTATTAGGGAATGAACCCGGCCAGGTGGTCGAAGTTTCAGTAGGGGAGCATTTCGGGAAAAGTGACCATAATTCAGTAAGTTTCAAGGTACTGGTGGATAAGGATAACAGGAGTCCTCGGGTTAAGGTGCTTAATTGGGGGAAGACTAATTATAACAATATTAGGCAGGAACTGAGGAATCTAGACTGGAGGCGAATGTTTGAGGGTAAATCAACAACTGACATGTGGGGGGCTTTCAAACGTCAGGTGATAGGAATTCAGGACCGGCATGTTCCTGCTAGGATGAAGGATAAGTATGGCAAGTTTCAGGAACCTTGGATAATGAAGGATATTGGGAGATTAGTCAAAAAGAAAAGGGAAGCATTCGTAAGGGCTAGAAGGCTGGGAACAGATGAAGCCTGTGGAGAATATAAAGAAAGTAGGAAGAAACTTAAGCAAGGAGTCAGGAGGGCTAAAAGGGGTCATGAAAAGTCATTGGCAACCAGGATTAAGGAAAATCCCAAGGCCTTTTATACATATGTAAAAAGCAAGAGGGTAGGCAGGGAAAGGGTAGGCCCACTCAGGGACAGAGGTGGGAATCCGTGTGTGGAGCTAGAAGAAATGGGAGAGATGAGTACTTCTCATCAGTATTCACCAAAGAGAAGGACTCAGTGGTCGATTTGTCTAGGGAAGAGTGTGTAGATAGCCTGGATCATGTTGAGATCAAAAAAGGTGTTAGGCGTCTTGAAGAATATTAAGTGGATAGGTCCCCAGGGCCAGATGGGATCTACCCCAGAGTACTGAGGGAGGCAAGGAAAGAGATTGCTGGGGCCTTGACAGAAATCTTTGTATCCTCACTGGCTACGGGTGAGTTCCCAGAGGACTGGAGATTGGCCAATGTTGTTCCATTGTTTAAGAAGGGTAACAGGGGTAATCCAGGAAATTACAGGCCGGTGAGCCTTACGTCAATGGTAGGGAAATTATTGGAGAAGATTCTTCATGACAGGATTTACTACCATTTGGAAGCAAATGGGCATATTAGTGAGAGGCAGCATGGTTTTGTGAAGGGGAGGTCGTGCCTCACTAACTTGATCGAGTTTTTTGAGGAAGTGACAAAGATGATCGACGATGGAAGGGCAGTGGATGTTATCTATATGGATTTCAGTAAGGCCTTTGACAAGGTCCCTCATGGCAGACTGGTACAGAAGGTAAAATCGCACGGGATCAGAGGTGAGCTGGCAAGTTGGATACAGAATTGGCTTGGTCATAGAAGACAGAGGGTAGCATTGGAAGGGTGCTTTTCTGAATGGAGAGCTGTGACTAGTGGTGTTCCGCAGGGATCAGTGCTGGGACCTTTGCTGTTTGTGGTATACGTAAATGATTTGGAGGAAAATGTAACTGGGCTAATCAGTAAGTTTGCAGATGACACTAAGGTTGGAGGAGTTGCAGATAGTGAAGAGGATTATCAAAGGATACAGCAGGATATAGATCGGTTGGAGACTTGGGCGGAGAAATGGTAGATGGAATTTAATCCGGACAAATGTGAGGTAATGCATTTTGGAAGGTCTAATACAGGGAGGAATTATACAGTAAATGGCAGAACCCTTAAGTGCATCGACGGGCAGAGGGATCTGGGTGTACAGGTCCACAGGTCACTGAAAGTGGCAACGCAGGTGGATAAGGTAGTCAGGAAGGCATATGGCATGCTTGCCTTCATTGGCAGGGGTATTGAGTATAAAAGCTGGGAAATCATGCTGCAGCTGTATAGAACCTTGGTTAGGCCACACTTGGAATATTGTGTGCAATTCTGGTCACCACATTACCAGAAGGATAAGGAGACGTTGAAGAGGGTACAGAGGAGGTTTACCAGGATGCTGCCTGGTCTGGAGGTTATTAGCTATGAGGAGAGGTTGGAGAAACTCACATTGTTCTCACTAGAGCGACGGAGATTGAGGGACGACTTGATAGAAGTTTACAAAATTATGAGTGGCATGGACAGAGTAGATAGTCAGAAGCTTTTTCCCCAGGGTGGAAGAGTTAATTACTAGGGGACATAGATTTAAGGTGAGAGGAGAAAACTTTAGAGGAGATGTGCAAGGCAAGTTTTTTACGCAGACGGTAGTGAGTGTCTGGAATTTGCTGCCAGAGGAGGTGATGGAAGCAGGTACTATCGTGGTGTTTAAGAGGCAGCTTGACAAATATATGAATAGGATGGGAATAGAGGGATACGGACCCCGGAAGTGCAAAATGTTTTAGTTGACGGGCAATACGATCGGCACAGGCTTGGAGGACTGAAGGGCCTGCTCCTGTGCTGTACTTTACTTTGTTCTGTCTTTATTCTTTGAAGGGACCAATGGTATGGTTGCTAAATTTGCTGATGACACAAAGGTAGTAGAAAGGTAAGTTTTGAAGAGGATGTAAGGAGACTACAAAAGGATATAGATAGGGTAGCTGAGTGGGCAAAAGGAGTATAATGTAGGAAAATGTGAGATTGTCCATTTTGGCAGGACAAATAAAAAAGAAGCATATTATATAAATGGTGAGAGATTGCAGAGCTCTGAGGTGCAGAGGAATCTGGGTGTCTTAGTGCATGAGTTGCAAAAGGCTAGTATACAGGTACAATAAGTAATTAGGAAAGCTCATGGAATGTTATTTATTGCGAGGGGAGCTGAATACAAAAGTAGGGAGGTTATGCTCATTATACAGAGCATTGGTGAGACCACATCTGGCATACTGTGTACAGTATTGGTCCTTTTATTTAAGGAAAGATGTAAAAGTGTTGGAAGCAGTTCAGAGAAGGTTTACTAGACTAATACCAGGAATGGGTGGGTTGTCTTATGAGGAAAGGCTGGACAGGCTGGGCTTGTATCCACTGGAGTTTAGAAGAGTAAGAGGTGACTTGATTGAAACATATAAGATCCTGAGGGGACTTGACAGGGTGGATGTGGGGAGGATGTTTCCTCTTGTGGGAGAATCTAGAACTAGGGGTCACTGTTTAAAAATAAGGGGTTGCCCAATTTGGATGGAGATGAGGAAATTATTTTCTCTCAGAGGGTTGTGAGACTTTGGAATTCCAATAATCAAAAGGGGCTGAGGCAGAGTCCTTGAATATCTTTAAGGCGGAGGTAGATAGATTTTGATAAGCAAGGGGGTGAAAGGTTATCAGGGGTAGGCAGGAATATGAGGTTAAAGTCAGATCAGCCATGATCTTGTTGAACGGCGGAGCAGGTTCGAGAAGCTGATTGGTCTACTCCTCCTCCTAATTCATATGTTCACACGCTGCTCCTGTGCGTCAGTGATGGAGGGAGTGAATGTTTGTGGATGTGGTGCCAATCAAGTGGGGCTGCTTTGTCCTGGATGGTGTCGAGCTTCTTGAGTGTTGTGGGAGCTACACTCATTCAGGCAAGTGGGGAGTATTCCATCACACTCCTGAATTGTGCCTTGTAGACAGTGGACAGGGAGTCAGGAGGTGAGTTACTCGCTGCAAAATTCCTAGTCTCTTACCTGCTTTTATAGCCGTAGTATTTATATGGCTGGTCCAGTTCAGTTTCTGATCAATGGTAACCCCCAGGCTGTTGACGGTGGGGGATTCAGTGATCGTAATGCCTTTGAACATCAAGGGGCGATGGTTGGATTCTGTCTTATTGGAGATGGTCATTGCCTGGCACTTGTGTGGCGTGAATGTTACTTGTCACTTGTCAGCCCATGCCTGGATATTGTCCAGGTCTTGCTGCATTTGGACATGGACTGCTTCAGTATCTGAGGTGCTGAAAATTGACAGTCAAACCCGAGTTTCTTCCCTCTCCAGTGGTCTCCAGTTCAGATCCTGACTGAACTCATTCAAAAATAAAAAAACTTGCATTTCTATATCACCTATCACAACCTCAGACCATTCTAAAGCCCTTTACAGACAATTAAGTTGTCTTGAAGTGTAATAACTGTTGGAATGTTAGAAACACAGCAACCAATTTGCACACAGCAAGCTCCCACCAACAGCAATGTGATAATGAACACATAATCTGCTTTTTGTGTGTGTGCGCATGTGTGCATGTGTGTCAGTAATACAGTATTTTTACATTGCAGAAGGAGACCATTCAGCCCATCGAGTCTGCACTGGCTCTCTGAAAGAGCATTCCACCTAGTCCCACTCCCCTACCTTATCCCCATAACCTTGCACATTCTGTCTTTTCAGATAGCAATCCAATTCCCTTTTGGATACCTCGATCAAACCCGCCTCCACCAGCCTCTCAGGAAGTTTGTTCCAGACTCCAACCACCCTCTGGGTGAAAAGAATTTTCCTCACATCACATTTACTCCTTTTAGCCAATTATTTTGAATCTGTGCCCTCTAGTTCTTGATGTCCTCTTGAGTGGGAACAGTTTCTCACTATTCACCCTGTCCATACCCCTCAGGATCTTGAATACCTCTATCAAGTCTCCTCTCAGCCTTCTTTACTCCAAGGAAAACAGTCCAAACCTCTCCAATCTATCCTGATAGCTACAGTTCTTCATCCCTGAAATTATTCTTGTGAATCTGCTCTGTACTCTCTCCAATGCTACACTTCCTTCCTCAAGTATGGCACCCAGAACTAGACGCAGTATTCCAGATGAGGCCTAACTAGTGTCTTATACAAGTTTAAAATGAGCTCCTTACTCTTGTACTCAATGCCCTTATTAATAAAGCCAAAAACATTATTTGCTTTATTAACAGCTCTCTCAACATGCCCTGCCACCTTCAATGACCTATGTATGTATACAATGAGGTCCCTCTGTTTCTGCACCTCCTTTAGACTCTCCCTTTATTTTATACTGTCTCACCATATCTTTCCTGCCAAAATGAATCACATCACTCTTCTCTGCATTAAACATAATCCGCCACTTGTCTGCCCAATCCACCAACATGTCTATGTCCTTTTGAAGTTCAAGACTATCCCCATCACAGTTGGCAATATTTCCAATCTTCGTATCATCTGCAAATTTTGAAACCATGCCCTGAACATCACAGTATAGGTCATTAATATATATCAGGAAGAGCAAGGGTCTCAACACTGACCCATGAGGAACTCCACTACAAACCTTCCTCCAATCTGAAAAATAACCATTTATCACTACTCTCTATTTCCTGTTGTGTATGTGTTTGTGCGTGTGTATGTTTGTGTGATTGTATGTTGTGTGTGTCTGTGTGTATATGTTTGTGTACTTGTGTGTGTCTGTGTATGTGTTTGTGTGGGTTTGTATGTTTGTTTATGTCTGTGTTTGTATGTTTGTGTATGTGTTTGTGTGTGATTGTATGTTTGTATGTGTGCTTATGTGTTAGTGCTTGAGTGTATTTATGTGTGTGTGTCTGCGTGTCTGTGTATTTATCTGGCATGTGTGTGCGTGGATGCATATTTATTTGGTGTGTCTGTGTGTGTGCGTGTCTGCGTATTTAACTAGTGTGTGCGTGTCTGCATATTTATCTAGTGTGTGTGTGTGTGCGTATTTATCTGGTGTGCGTGTCTGTGTGTTTATCTGGTGTGTGTGCGTGTCTGGTATGCCTGTGTGTGCGTGTCTGCGTATTTATCTTGTGTGTCTGTGTGTGTGCATGTCTGCATATTTATCTGGTGTGTGTGTGTGTGTGTGTGTGTGCGTGTCTGCATATTTATCTGGTGTGTCTGCATATTTATCTGGTGTGTCTGCATATTTATCTGGTGTGTCTGCATATTTATCTGGTGTATCTGCATAGTTATCTGGTGTGTCTGTGTATCTGCATATTTATCTGGTGCGTCTGTGTGTATCTGCGTATTTATCTGGGGCGTCTGTGTGTATCTGCGTATTTATCTGGTGTGTCTGTGTGTGTGCAAGTCTGCGTATTTATCTGGTGTATCTGTGTGTGTTTGTGCATGTGTCTGTGTATTTATCTGGTGCGTCTGCGTATTTATCTGGTGTATCTGCGTATTTATCTGGTGCGTCTGTGTATACCTGCATATTTATCTGGTGTGGCTGTGTATTTATCTATTGTATCTGTGTATTTATCTGGTGCATCTGCGTATTTATCTGGTGTATCTGCGTATTTATCTGGTGCATCTGTGTATACCTGCATATTTATCTGGTGTGGCTGTGTATTTATCTATTGTATCTGTGTATTTATCTGGTGTGGCTGTTATCTGCATATTTATCTGGTGCATCTGTGTATCTGCATATTTATCTGGTGTGTCTGTGTATCTGTGTATTTATCTGGTGCGTCTGTGTGTACCTGCGTATTTATCTGGTGCGTCTATGTATTTATCTGGTACGTCTGTGTGTACCTACGTGTTTATCTGGTGTGGCTGTGTATTTATCTGGTGTGGCTGTGTGTATCTGCGTATTTATTTGGTGTATCTGTGTGTATCTGCGTATTTATCTGGTGTGGCTGTGTATTTATCTGTGTGTATCTGCATATTTATCTGGTGTATTTGTGTGTATCTGCGTATTTATCTGGTGTATTTGTGTGTATCTGCTTATTTGTCTTGTGTATCTGCGTATTTATCTGGTGTATTTGTGTGTATCTGCGTATTTATTTGGTGTGTCTGTGTGCATCTGCGTATTTATCTGGTGTATTTGTGTGTATCTGCGTATTTATCTGGTATATCTGTCTGTAGCTGCGTATTTATCTGTGTATATCTTTGTGTATATGCGTATTTATCTGGTATATCTGTGTGTATCTGCATATTTATCTGGTATATCTGTGTGTATCTGCATATTTATCTGGTATATCTGTGTGTATCTGCATATTTATCTGGTATATCTGTGTGTATCTGCATATTTATCTGGTATATCTGTGTGTATCTGCGTATTTATCTGGTATATCTGTGTGTATCTGTGTATTTATCTGTGTATATCTGTGTGTATCTGCGTATTTATCTGGTATATCTGTGTGTATCTGCGTATTTATCTGGTATATCTGTGTGTATCTGCGTATTTATCTGGTATATCTGTGTGTATCTGCGTATTTATCTGGTATATCTGTGTGTATCTGCGTATTTATCTGCGTATTTATCTGGTATATCTGTGTGTATCTGTGTATTTATCTGGTGTGACTGTGAGAGTGGTAATCACATTGCTGAGATTTTTCTCTCTGTTGCCTGGCTCTTGTCCTCCTGAGCAACTTGGAGCTCTGAATAAGATTGAAAAAATACTCAATCCCTTCATTCTTGCCTGCAGTGTTGACATTGATAAACTTGGGAAAAGGGATTAAAACCAGGTGGAGGTTTCTGAGAGGGAATGAAGGAATTGAGTGAGAGATTAAGATTTAAGATAAATTTGAGGATGTGCCAGGTTTTCAGTGAATTTTGCTAATCACTGTTTCCTGTCAGTAAAGCTAATGTTCCTGGACTGGGTAATGTTGATAAGAATCTTTTGTTTCATTTCAGTGTGAAAGCCATGAGGGTTATTTACTGTAATTATCTGGAAATTCCCAAATTTGACATTTCAGTATGCAAATCAGAACTAATATCTACGACCCTCCTGCACACAAACCACTCCAAATGATGAAATGTACTCCACCATATTCACCGGGCTGTACTATCGCAGTGTTGCATTACAAGATAAGTGATTTATTACTGGCAGAAGTTACTGATCTTTGTTTCCGAGCACAGCACTGATAATTGGCCAGTAAACATTGGGGCACGGAGCAGGTGTGACCATCGCCAGCAGAGTAAAAGATTTCAATCTCTCCAATCCCTTCATAATGTGAACTTGATCACAATTCCTTCCCAATGGCCAGGGCAGTCCACAGCTGGGAGAGAATTTGAATTCTAATAGATCATACATTTTTAGTTCCATCCACAGCTCCTCAGACACTGAAGCATTCCCTACCCTCGTGCAGCAAGGTCCGGGTAGCATTTAGACTTGGGCTGATAAGCGACAAGTAACATTCATGCCACACAAATTGTCAGGCAGTGACCATCGCCAGTGAAAGTGAAACTGATCACTAACCCTTGACATTCAATGGCGTCACTATCGCTGAATCCCCCAACATCCTGGGGGTTACCATTGACCAGGAACTGAGCTGGACTAGTCATTAAAATACTGTGGCTACAAGAGCAGGTCAGAGGCCGGTAATTCTGCAAAGCGTAACTCACGTCCAGATTCCCCAAAGCCTGTCCACCACCTAGAAGGTATGGAAACACCATTACCTCTAAGTTTCTCTCCAAGTCTTATGCACTGTCCTGGCTTGAACTCATATCACTGCCTCTTCATTGTCACCAGATTCAGATCTTAGAACGAGCTAGCTAGTTAGGAGGTGTAGGAACACCTACACCACACGGACTGCAGTGGCTCAAGAAGAAGGCACTTCACCACCACAGGGAAGGGCAATAGATGCCCGCTTTGCCAGTGACACCCAGGTCTCAAGCACCTAAAAGAATCTGGAATCTCTGCTATTCAGATTCCTCAGCTGTGAAAATGCTGCTTTGATAGCACTGTCGACAACTCCTTCCAACACTTTGCTGATGCTTGGGGGTAGGCTGAGGTCATTGGCCAGATTGGACTTTTCCTGCTTTTTGTGGACAGGACAGACCTGGGCAATTTTCCACTTTGCCGGGTAGATCAGCTCACCTCTGACAGTGCAGCACTCCCTCTGAATTGCATTGGGAGTTTTTTTTATTCATTCACAGGATGTGGGTTTCACTGGCTGGGCTAGCATTTATTGCCCACCCCTAATTGCCTTGAGAAGGTGGTGCTGAGCTGCCTTCTTGAAAATCTGCAGTCCATGTGGTGTAGGTACACCCACAGTGCTGTTAGAGAGGAAGTTCCGGGATTTTGACCCAATGACAGTGAAGGAACAAGTCAGAATGGTGAGTGGCTTGGAGGGGAACTTCCAGGTGGTGATGTTCCCATGTGTCTCCTGCCCTTGTCCTTCTAGATGGTAGTTGTCGTGGGTTTGGATGGTGCTGTCTAAGGAACCTTGAAGAGTTCCTGCAGTGCATCATGTAGATGGTACATACTGCTGCTACTGTGTATCGGTGGTGCAGGGAGTGAATGTTTGTGGAGGGGTGCCAATCAAGCGGGCTACTTTGTCCTGGATGGTATCAAGCATCTTGAGTGTTGTGGGACCTGCATCCAGGCAAGTGGGGAGTATTTCATCACACTCCTGACCTGTGCCTTGTACATGGTGGACAGGCTTTGGGGAGTCAAGAGGTGAGTTACTTGCTGCAGGATTCCGAGCCTCTGACCTGCTCGTGTAGCCACAGTATCAGCCTAGACTATGTGTTCAATTCTCTGGAGCGGGTTCTGAACCCAGAAGCTTGTAGTTAAGCCAAACTGACTGTCAGAGGGCACCTTCTGCAGTTGGAAATACAACACATCTGTGTCTGGGGGGAGATGGTGCTGTAGTGGTAACATCACTGGGCCAGATGTCCAGGCTAATGCTCTGGGACATGGGTTCAAATCCCACCATGGCAGCTGGTGGAATTTAAATGCAATTAACAAAATCTGGAATTGAATACCAGTCTCAGTAATGGTGACTGTGAAACTATCATCAATTGCTGTAAAAAAAAAAGCCTTCTAAGTTCACTAATGTCCTTTAGGGAAGGAAATCTGTCATGCTTGCTTGGTCTGGCCTAAAATGGACTCCAGATCCACCACAATGTGGTTGGCTCTTAGCTGCCCTCTGGAATGGCCTAGCAGGGTAATTAGGGACGGGCAACAAATGCTGGCCTTGCCAGTGATGCCCATGTCCCATGAAAGAATAAATAAGAAACCTAAAGTTACAGAGCTGTCCACAGGTTACTGCTGTACCAGTGTGAACAATTTGCCAACTTTTTCACCACCAGCAAGGTTTGAACTTCAAGGCTGAGCTGCAACCTTTTTGGAATCCCCATGCTCCCAGACTTTGTACTCCCCAGACAAGTTCAACTACTTTCAAGCTCTCTGGAAAAATTTGTTCTATACCAATAGTCTATTCAAACCAGAGAAGGGAGCACATCCCAAAATATTCATGGCCCACACTATAGCCAGAGCTCCCTGTGGGACTGTGTTGGCTTCCTCTATCCTCCCAAGTGGATGTAACAGTTCCCATGGCATTATTTCAAAGAAGCCCGGGGAAGTTTTCCCTGGTGTTCTGGCCAAAATTTATCCCCCCCCCCCCCCCTCCCACCACCCCAACAAATCAGTATCTGGTCATTATCGCATTGCTATTTATGAGATCTTGGTCTGCGCAATTGGTTGCTGTGTTTCCTACATTACAACAGTGACTAGATTTCAAAAGTATTTCATTGAGTGTAAAGTATTTTGGACATCCTAATGTCTGGAAAGGCGCTATATAAATGCTGTTAGGGAGGGAGTTCCAGATTTTGACCCAGCGACAGTGAAGGAACAGCTGAGATATTTCCAAATCAGGATGGTGAGTGGCTTGGAGGGGAACTTGTAGGTGGTGGTTTTCTCATGTCTCTGCTGCCCTTGTCCTTCTAGATGGTAGTGGTCGTGGGTTTGGAAGGTGCAGTTGACGAGCCTTGGTGTGTCAATCCAAATTCTTCTCTTCCTTCCTGTTGCCGTTCACTCCTCTGCAGTATTTGTTTATGTAACAGTGCAGCCTGAAGCGACTACACCACACGTATTGGCTCATCGGAGCTAGTATTGCCTGGAGGTGACTGACTGCTTTTCAACAGATATGGAACAGCCCTGGCAGGAGGAGTAATCCAAAAACACCCAGCATTGTTCTACTGATTGGAAAGAGAAACTCAAAGCAGCAACTCAAAACACTTAACAAAAATTACACCAAAAGACACGGGTACCATCACTGCGATATTATATATATAATAAATCTTACCAGTCCCAAGCTGACCAGGAGTGTGTGCGTGTGTACTGGTTCTGAAGAACAGAATGAAAAAGGATGCAGTGATAGAGGAGCCTTCAGCTACCATGGCCCTAACTCTGGAATACTCCCCACTTACCTGGATGAGTGCAACTCCAGCAACACTCAAAATCCTCAACACCATCCAGAACAAAGCAGCCCACTTGATTGGCACCACATCCACACACATTCACTCCCTCCACCACCGATGCACAGTAGCAGCAGTGTGTACCATCTACAAGATGCACTGCAGGAACTCACCAACGCTCCTTTGACAGCACCTTCCAAACCCATGACCACTATCATCTAGAAGGACAAGGGCAGCAGACACATGGGAACACCACCACCTGCAAGTTCCCCTCCAAGTCACACACCATCCTGACTTGGAAATATATCGTCGTTCCTTCACTGTCGCTGGGTCAAAATCCTGGCACTCCCTCCCTAACAGCACTGTGGGTGTACCTAGTGGTTCAAGAAGACAGCTCAACACCACCTTCTCAAGGGCAACTATGGAAGGGCAATAAATACTGGTCTAGCCAGTGACACCCTCATCCCATGAAAGAATATAATGTGCCCTCCCTAAACCTTTTTGCCTCTCAAGCTCTCTCTCCTCCCTTAAGATGCTCCTCCTTCTGTAACTAAGCTTTTATTGTCTCTGTTCATTTCTCTGTCTTTGACACAGTCTTGTAAACACAATCTGTAAGCTCACATCCTGGCATATCCCTCACTCAGCCATTACCATTCAGCCTGGGGACCAACCCTGAATCAATGAAGAGTGCAGAGGGCCATGTCAAGAGCAGCAGCAGGCATACCTAAAATAAGACGCCAACCTGGTGAAGCTACAACTTCCTCCAAATAAAAGGTGTGGCTATGGGTACCCGCATGGGCCCCAGCTATGCCTGTCTCTTTATGGGGTATGTGGAACATTCCATGTTCCAGTCCTACTGCAGCCCCCTCCCACAACTCTTTCTCCGGTACATCGATGATTACTTTGGTGCTGCTTCATGCTCTCGTTGGGACTTGGAAAAATTTATTAATTTTGCTTCCAATCTCCATCCCTCCATCATTTTCACGTGGTCCATCTCTGACACTTCCCTTCCCTTCCTTGACCTCTCTGTCTCAATCTCTGGTGATAGACTGTCCACCAAAATCCATTACAAGTCTACCGACTCCCACAGCTACCTTGACTACAGCTCCTCACACCCCGCTTCCTGTAAGGACTCCATCCCATTCTCTCAGTTCCTTCGCCTCCGTCGCATCTGTTCTGATGATGCCACTTTCAAAAAAGGTGCTTCTGACATGTCCAAAGCTACAACTCGCCTGCTAAACACCGGGAAGAGCGTGTTATAGTCAGAGAGTGATAGAGATTTACGACACCAAAGAGGTCATTTGGATTCAGAAATAAGCCATTCCCCAGCCAACGAATCAGATCAAAGTGCTGCCACACCTAGTCACCGATGGCGATGGATAATAAGCAACAACTATGAGGAGGAGGAGGCCCCAGGAACATCCCCATCTTCACCAAAGGCAGAATCCTGACATGTGAGCGCAGCAGACAAGGCTGAAGCGTTAGCAACAACCCTCAACCAGAAATGTCGAGTGGACGATCCATTTCGGCCTCCTCCTGAGGCCCCCAGTCTTCAGCCAATTCGACTCACTCCACAGGATATCAAGAAACAGCGGAAGGCACTGGATACTGCAAAGGCTATGGGCCCTGACGACATTCTGGCTGGACCAGCACCACCAACATTATATAGCGCCTCTAACATAGTGAAACGTCCCATGGTGCTTCATTGGAGTATTATAACACAACGTATGCCATCGAGCCACATAAGGAGATGTTAGGTCAGATAACCAAAAGCTTGGTCAAAGAGGCAGATTTTAAGTGGAGGAAAGTGAGGTAGAGAGGCGGAGAGGTGTGGGAGGGAACTCCAGAGCCTGGAGCCCAGGCAACTGAAGGCACGGCCGCTCCTGAATATTTTTAAGGCAGAGCTTAATAGATTCTTGATTAACAAGGGGGTGAAAGGTTATTGGGGGTAGGCAGGGAGTTACAATCAGGTCAGCCATGATCTTATTGAATGGCAGAGCAGGCTTGAAGGGCCGAGTGGCCTAC
This sequence comes from Isurus oxyrinchus, assembly GCA_026770705.1. NCBI lineage: Eukaryota > Metazoa > Chordata > Chondrichthyes > Lamniformes > Lamnidae > Isurus > Isurus oxyrinchus. Next base: position 3,795,415 of record JANJGN010000031.1, on the reverse strand, counting down.
TCCTGCTCCTAGTTCGTATGTATGTTCAATGGTGCAGCGATTATGATTGGGAGTACACAAGAGGTCAGAATTAGGGGGGGCGCAGGTATCTCGGAGGGTTGTGGGGCTGGAGGAGGTTACAGAGGTCGGGAGGGGTGAGGCCATGGAGGCATTTGAAAACAAGGATGAGAATTTTAAAACCAAGTCGCCACTGAATCGGAAGCACAGGGGTGATAGGGGAATGGGAGGGGCTGCGAGTTAAGACATGGGCTGCAAAACGTTGGATAACCTCAAGCGGAGCGCAGAATGTGGGAGAGCAGCCAGGAGTGCATTGGAATAGTCGAGTGTGGAGGTAATAAAGGTATAGATGAGGGTTCCAGCAGCAGATGAGCTAAGCCAGGGGTGAAGTCGGATGATGTTACAGAAGTGGAATTATGTGATCTTAGTGATGGTGTGAATATGAGGTCAGAAGCTCATCTCAGGATCAAATGTGACACCGAGACTGTAAACAGACTGGCTTAATCGCAGACTGTTGCCAGGGAGAGGGATGGGGTCAGTAGTTTGGGAACAAAGTTTGGAATGGGGACTGAAAGTAATGGCTTCAGTCTTACCACTATGAAGACTTGTGCTCCAGAACTTGCCGCGCCCCTAGCCAAGCTGTTCTACTGACATCTAACCAATAATGCGGAAAATTGCTGAGGTAAGTCCTGTCCAGAAAAAGCAGGACAAATCCAACCCGAGCCATTATCGTCCCTTCAGCCTACTCTCAACATGAGCAAAGTGATAAGGGTGTTGCCAACAGTGCTATCAAGCAGCACTTACTCAGCTATATTCTGCTCACTGACACTCAGTTGGGATTCCCCCAGGGTCACTCAGCTCCTGATCTCATTACAGCCTTGGTTCCAATATGGACAAAAGAGCTGAACTCCTGAGGTGAGGTGAGAGTGACTGCCCTTGACATCAAGGCCAGATTTGACCGAGTGTGGCATCAAGGAGCCCTAGCAAAACTGAAATCATAGGATTATGCAGGGTATATGGTACAGAAGCAGGTCACTCAGCACAGCCAGTCCATGCTGGTGTTTATGCTCCACTCAAGCCTCCTCCCATCTTTCCTCATTTAAATCTACCAGTATAACCCTCTATTCCCTTCTCCCTCATATACTTGTCCAGCTTCCCCTTAAAAACGTCTATACATTCGCTTCAACCACTCCTTGTGGTAACGAGTTCCACATTCTCCCCACTCTCTGGGTAAAGGAATTTCTTCTGTATTCCCTATTGGGTTTCTTGGGGGCTATCTTATCTCAATGACCTCTAGTTCTGCTCCTCCCCACAAGAGGTAACATTCTCTCTGTATCTACTCGATCAAAACCTTTCATAATTTTAAACACCTCTCTCGGTCACCCCCTTAGCCTCCAATTTTCAAGAGAAGAGAGACCCAGCCTGGCAATCCTTTCCTGATATTTATGCCCATGCACTCCAGGTAATCATCCTTGTAAATCTTCTCTGCACCTTCCCCAGTGCCTCGACATCATGTTTATCATATGGTGACCAGAACTGGACACAATGCTTCAAATATGGTCTAACTAAGGTTCAATACAGGTTCAGTATCGCCTCTAGAAATAAAGGCTAGTACTTGGTTTGTTTTACTCCTGACCCTGCTAACCTCTGCTGCAATTTCTAATGTTTGATGTATCTGTATTCTGAGATCCCTTTGTCTCTCTCCCCCACCTCAACTCGCACCTTCCGGGTAATAATTGACCTCCCAAATTCTCCCCCCCCCAAAACTTAAATACCTCACATTTATCTGTGTTGATGTCAATGGGCATCAGGAGGAAAACTCACCGTTAGTTGGAGTCACACCTAGCACAAAGGAAGATGTTTGTTGGAGGTCAATCGCCTCAGTTCCAAGACATCACTGCAGGAGTTCCTCAGGGTAGTGTCCTCAGCCCAACCATCTTCAGCTGCTTCATCAATGACCTTCCTTCCATCATAAGGTCAGAAGTGGGGATGTTCACTGATGATTGCACAATGTTCAGCACCATTCGCAACTCCTCAGATACTGTCAGTCCATGTCCAAATGCAGCAAGACTTGGACAATATCCAGGCTTGGGCTGACAAATGGCAAGTAACATTCACGCCACACAAGTGCCAGACAATGACCATCTCCAACAAGAGAGAATCTTAACCATTGCCCCTTGATGTTCAATGGCATTACCATCATTGAATCCCCACTATCAACATCCTGGGGGTTACCATTGACCAGAAACTGAACTGGGCTATCCATATAAATACTGTGGCTACAAGAGCAGGTCAGAGGCTAGGAATCCAGTGACGAGTAACTCACCTCCTGACTCCACAAAGCTTGTCCACAATCTACAAGGCACAAGTCAGGAGTGTGATGGAGTACTCCCCACTTGCCTGGATGAGTGCAGCTCCCACAACAGTCAAGAAGCTTGACACCATCTAGGACAAAGCAGCCCGCTTGATCAGCACACCATCCACCACCTATAACGTTCACTCCCTCCACCATCGACGCACAGTAGCAGCAGTGTGCACCATCTACAAGATGCACTGCAGCAACTCACCAAGGCTCCCTCAACAGCACTTTCTAAACCCTCAACCACTTCCACCTAGGAGGTCAAGGGCAGCAGACACATGGGAACAGAACAACCTGCAAGTTCCCCTCCAAGTCACTCACCATCCTGACTTGGAAATATATCACCGTTCCTTCACTGTCACTGGGTCAAAATCCTGGAACTCCATCCCTAATAGCACTGTGGGTGTACCTACACCACATGGACAGCAGCGGTTCAAGAAGGCAGCTCACCACCACCTTCTCAAGGACAACTAGGGATGAGCAATAAATGCTCCTGTGCCCATGATTCCCATGCACTGGTATTGAATAAATAAAAATAAATGACATTTTTAAAAAGTCTTAACATTTATCTGATTCCATTCTTGTGAAAGACCTCAGGAAGTCTCCTGCTGTTAAAGGCACAATTTAATTGTTGTTAGAGATGATGCTGAGCTTGGACTTTGAAAGACAGAAATAGCGAGGGAGCTTAGAGGGAGGCAGGGAGTTCCCTAGTTTGGAGATCCTGGACTTGTAGAGATTGTCAGCATCAAAGTGCGCACTGTGGTCTACCTGTCTTGCCCAGTCTAAAGTGTTAGAGAGAAGTGCAGCGTGAAGGATGGTGTATTTGGAGTTTAGAGAGAGCGAGAGAGAAAATTTCAGACAATCCAAACATGACAGTTGATCAATCAGAGTGACAATCAATGTGTTACAGTCGGGAGAAGTCAGAATGGATCGGGTATTCGAAGACAGGCTTTTCCTCCGACTCTGTCAAGGAGTGTGAGAGAATTGAAAGTCAAACGGCGAGGGAAGATTCCAAGTTGGGAAAAGCCAAACTCAGGATTAATATCAGCAAGTGTTTTTTCAGAAAGTGTGCAAAGGAATTCTGGGGCAGCTAAAGGCCAAGGAGCCAAAGGTACCAACTGATAGGCAGATATTTTGGGACATTTTTCTCTGTTGGCTTTGACCAACACTTGGGATGAACTAAGGGAGCAGAGGAGGCAAAAGGGACAGAACTATTGGAGGAACAGTTAGATGTTGCAGGGTCATACTGGGTGAACAATGGGCTGAATGGCTTCCCTCATCTGGAAATTGTGGTCAATATATTTTACATTTCGTTGACACGAGGAAGTATCCTCTTTTAGGGATAATGATATCTAAACACTTTAAGATAAAGAAAAAGCCCTTTCTAACATCATTTCTAACAATTACTGTGTTCATTGCAGCTAATTTAACCTTTGCCCTTTGACATTACCCAATTTGAAGAGCAAAGGAATTTCAAACTATCGGGTTCTCATCTCCTGCCACATTCTGTTTCCAGATCTGATCCCTTTTGCACTAGTTCTCCGAAGTATCTTCTCTGGCTTCCCCTCCCCTCCCCCACTTCACATAAAAGATTCTCAGATTATTTGCGTTTACGTAAGGTGAATGTACTGGAATTTCCCTGTCACTGAGTCCAAACAGGAAGTTGGTTTTCAGGCTGATGTTGAGTCTAGAGCGTCCTCTAGTGACTCCAGTCTCTGTCCTGGGCGTCCTATGGCAATCCGAGTTACAAGCAGCAACGCCATCTGGCTCCCCTGGTGGCACACTTAGTCACTGCGGGGGCTGATAATGAGCCATCCAAGTTCGTCAGACCCCAGAGTCGGTGGTGAGTTAACTCATCTCCATCTTGCCAGCAAAACAGAGGACTGAGGAGCAGGAGTAGGCCATTCGGCCCTTCGAGTCTGCTCCAGCATTCAATAAGATCTTGGCTGACCTGGTCCCAACTCCACTCCCCTGTCTGCCCCCCCATAACCCTCAACTCCCTTGTGTATCTAAAATCCCTCTAACTCAGCGTTGAATAAAGTCAATGACCCAGCCTCCACTGCTCTCTGGGGAAGAGAATTCCACAGACTAATGACCCTCAGAGAAAAAAAATACTCTCCTCATCTCCGTCTTTAAATGATAGACCTCTTATTCTTAAACCGTGTCCCCTAGTTCTAGTCTCTCCCACAAATGGAAACATCCTCCTGGTACCCACTCTGTCAAGCCTCCTCAGGGTCTTATATGTTTCAATAAGGTCACCTCTCATTCTTCTAAATTCCACTGGGTGTGGGCCCAACCTGTTCAACTTTCCTTCACAAGTTAGGACATAATGATAGGGTCCATCCCATCCTCCCCTTCCACTCCATATCCAATGGATTATCCTCCACCATTGCTGCTAGTTCCAGCAAACTTATCTCCCCCTCCTTTCCCCTTTCAGCATTCAGAGGGGACCGTTCCCTCCGCAACAGCCTGGTCCAGCCTTTAGTCACTCCTAATACCCCCCCTCCTCCCTTCCCCCTGCCCCACCCCCCAGCCCCCAGCACCTTTCCATGCAAGCACAGGAGGTGCATCACCTGCCCTTTTACCAGCTCTCTTCTCACCACACAAAGCCCCAAACACTCCTCCCGAGCGAAACAGGGATTCACTTGTCCCCCTTTCAGTTCAGTGCACTGTATTCACCGCTCACCATGTGGTCAGCTCCATACTGGAGAGGCCAAATGCAGATGAGGCGAGCACTTTGTGTGTGACACCTCCATCCAGTCTGTAAGGATGACCCTAAACTTCCCATCACCTGTCATTTTAATTCTGCACCTTGCTGCCACACTGACCTCTCTGTCCTTAACCTTTCACCTCCCTCACCCACCACCCACCCCCCCACCCGGCCTTGCTTAACCAGAATCTCTCTACCTCGGCCTTAAAGACGTTCACAGACTCTGCTTCCACCGCCTTTTGAGGAAGGGAGTTCCAAAGGCAGGAATTTTGCCTTTGGCGGGTGCAGGCGCACGCGATTGGTGGGCCTGGGAGCCGGCGGGAAGCGGGAATGCAATCGGCCCCCGACCGGCGAGAGGCTCAGCTCTGACGGGGTGGGAGCGGGAGGAGGGCGAGCGATGACCTCACCGCAGGCATGGGTCAGCGCTGAGAGATGGAGCTGCCTCAGGGAGCCGCAGACCTGGAAATCATCAAATAAAGATTTTAAAAACTGATAAAAAATGCTGCCCACAGATATTCATTTTTATTTTATTTCATAACAGAGATTTTGTCCGGCCCTCGGGTGAGGTTTGGTGAGAAATGTAAAGGCCGCCTGGCCGATTTGCCTGTCCGCCAACCGTGAAGTTGGACAGGCCACGAGAAATCGGAGACAATTTCACCGTCAACACTCCCGTTGATCTGAGTGAAAAAATTTCTCAACATCTCTGTCCTAAACGGGTGATCCCTAGCTCTAGATTCTCCCACAAGAAGAAACATTCTTTCCACATCCAGCCTGTCAAAACCCCTCTGGATCTTATATGTTTCAATCAAGTCACCTCTTACTCTTCTAAACTCCAGCGGATACAAGTCTAGCCTGTCCAACCTTTCCTCATAAGACAACCCACCCATTCCAGGTAATAGTCTGATCAGCCTTCTCTGAACTGCTTCCAACAAATAAAATCCTTCCTTAAAAAGGCGACCAATACTATATATGGTACTCCAGATGTGGTCTCACCAGTGCTCTGTACAGCTGAAGCATAACCTCCCTACTTTTGTATTCAATTCCCCTTGCAATAAACAATAACATTCTATGAGCTGTCCTAATTACCCGCTGTACCTGTATACTAACCTTTTGTGATTCATGCACTAGGACACCCAGATCCCTCTGCACCTTAGAGCTCTGCAATCTCTCACCATTTAGATAATATGCTTCTCTTTTATTCTTCCTCCCAAAATATACAGTCACTGGAGGTCAGCGGCTACACCTTGATGGGCACCACTCTGTAATAGGGAATCCCTCCGACTCTTACATTGGAGTGTGTTGGAAAGATTTACAGGTTGATCCTCAATTATGAACACACCTTCCATGGCCATCAAGTCCTGGAGTGGGTCTTGAACCTGGAGCTTCTAGCTCAAAGGCAGGGACACCACCCACTGCCCAACAAGACCTCCATCCAACACCTCCACCATAACAATAGCAACTTGTATTTATATAGCACCTTTGACAATGTTCTAACCTCCTAAGGCATATGCCTCGGAGTGATCTCAGCCAAAATTTGACACCAAGCCTCACAAGGAGGAGTTAGAATGGGAGATAAAAGTCTTGGTCAAAGAGTTAGAGCATCTTAAAAGAGGAGAGAGAGGCAGAGGGGTGTAGGGTGGGTATTCCAGAGCTTAGGACTCAGGCAGCTGAAGGCACAGCTTCCACCTGTTAACAACCATTTAAATCACCTGTTGCCTCTTCTGACTTCCGATTTTTGAATCCTAGCTGCATGAATTCCACAGAGCGTAGAGCGGACCAGGGGAAAGGAGACCTGAACTTGGTGGATTCATTTGGATAGCCAGGGTACTCCTTCGGATAGGGTCCTGGGACGCCTTTGAGATAGGTAAGGCACCCTCTAGGATTGTTAGAAGTCAACATGGTTATGCACGTTTTGTTCACAAACTCTTTGGAACTGTTCAGCTGTTAAGGAACTGTCAAACTGTCCAGGAACTGTCAAAGGACACTAGGTGAGTTGACATGGAGGGGGTAAGGGCAAAAGGCGGGGATGTGTGGGGGGCATGAGTTGGCAATAGTTGGTTCTAAATTGACAAAGGGAATGAGGATCTAAAGGGGTGGGTAGAGGGGCTTGGGTAAGCATAGTTTGCATAGATGGGGCATAGGGAGTGTGTGGGAGGAGGTGCTGGAGGGTTTTTAAAAATTTAATTAAAAACAGTGCTGGGAGACAGAGGCAGGACTTAGGCCCCCAGCCTCTCAACCCACCGAGCTCCCCACCCACCTAGCTCCCCACCCCCAGCCTCCCCACCCCTGGCCTCCCCACCCCCCGGCCTCCCCACCCCCCGGCCTCCCCACACCCTGGCCTCCCCACCCACCGAGTTCCCCACCCACCGAGCTCCCCACCCACCGAGCTCCCCACCCCCGGCCTCCCCACCCCCCGGCCTCCCCACCCACCGAGCTCCCCACTCACCGAGTTCCCCACCCACCGAGCTCCCCACCCACCGAGCTCCCCACCCCCGGCCTCCCCACCCCCCGGCCTCCCCACTCACCGAGTTCCCCACTCACCGAGTTCCCCACCCACCGAGCTCCCCACCCCCGGCCTCCCCACCCCCCGGCCTCCCCACCCACCGAGCTCCCCACCCACCGAGTTCCCCACCCCCCGGCCTCCCCACCCACCGGCCTCCCCACCCACCGAGCTTCCCACCCCCGGCCTCCCCACCCCCCGGCCTCCCCACCCACCGGCCTCCCCACCCACCGAGCTCCCCACCCCCGGCCTCCCCACCCCCCGGCCTCCCCACCCACCGAGTTCCCCACCCACCGAGCTCCCCACCCACCGAGTTCCCCACCCCCCGGCCTCCCCACCCCCCGGCCTCCCCACCCCCGGCCTCCCCATCCCCCGGCCTCCCCACCCACTGAGCTCCCCACCCCCAGCCTCCCCACCCACCGAGCTCCCCACCCCCCCCGGCCTCCCCACCCACCGGCCTCCCCACCCCCCGGCCTCCCCACCCACCGAGCTCCCCACCCACCGAGCTCCCCATCCACCGAGCTCCCCACCCCCGGCTTCCCCACCCCCCCGGCCTCCCCACCCACTGAGCTCCCCATCCCCGGCCTCCCCATCCCCGGCCTCCCCATCCCCGGCCTCCCCACTCCCCGGCCTCCCCACCCCCAGCCTCCCCACCCCCGCTGGGCTCCGCACTCATTCCGGGGTCACTTCTGTTTCAGCTCCACATCCCCAGACCAAAAATCCCAGCTGTGCCTGGACATCTCTAAAAGCTGGTTTCACCGAGCCGGGAAATCCCGAGCTCGGGGACAGGAACCCGGGCCACAGATCGGTCAACCTTCCCGGGGTGAGGAGATTGAGGGCTATGGAACCAGGGTGGGTAGCTGGAGATAAGATCGAGATCAACCATTGAACAGTGGAACAGGCTTGAGGGGCCGAATGGCCTTCTACCGTTCCTAATGTGATGGAGGAATACGTTTTATTCTTGATCGGACAACCCATCCATACACATGGACCCATTCCACTTGATTTCAATGGGGCATTAAGAAGGGATGGGTCTATTCTCCCCTCACCTCGCGAGCCCCCTCTCTCTGTCCAAGGCACAGCAGGAAGAGTTGTTGCAGATTTGCACTAAGCGCAGTAGTGGGTGGGAAAGAAGTTAATTTACCCGCCGGCCGCAATGGTTGCTTTTCACTCTGCGTTGTTCCACTCACGCCTCATTAATAACACATTCGTGGGAAACACACCGGACTGCTAGCGGACAGGCTCGGATTTGCCTGCCCTGCCGTGACCTCAGCCTTTCCTCGCTCCAGGCGCCATATTTAAAGCACAGCGCCGCCCACTTCATGTCTCCAGACCAGGACTGCTCCGGGTGATATTCGGCCCTGAAAACAAAGAAGATGGCAGCCCCCAAATTTAGAGACGCCTCTCTGGAGCGCTTGCTGGCTGCAGTGGAAGGCACCACGATGTCCTCTACTCCCACTCTGGCCACAGGAGGTCCAGAGACATCAACCCAGCCTGGGAGGCGATGGCAGCAGTGGTCAGCGCCACTGGAGCACAGAGAAGGTCAGCCGTCCGGTGCAGGAAGAGGATGGATGGTCACATCTGTCCACCAGGGTAAATCAACCACCTCATCACTCTCAACTCACACACTCACCAACCCAGCACACATCCACAGGGATCTCACACCACAAGGACAACACCACTAACTCTCACACACACCCTCACATCCTCATCAGGATCATACCCTCTGGAGCTCACCTCCACATCCTGTCCACGGCTCCTCTCACCACACTAACTCAGTGCCACATGTCCTGCTCACACTCTCTCCATCTGTTTTCATGCAGGAGAAGCTGGCTCACAGCAGCAGGGAGAGGTCCCAGAGCGGGGGGTGGACTGGCCCACATTAGACCCCTCACTCACTTTGAGGCTGACTGGTGAGGATGTGGACCCTGCCTGTGGTGAGGGTGAGATCGGTGGTGAACACCCATGTGAGGATCCTGCACCACATCATCCCTCTCTCAGCGTAACTCTGAGTGTCTCTCTCTCCTGCTTTTGACTCTGCTGCCATGCACTAATTATCTCTACTTTGGTTCACAGGGAGCTCTGCCAAGCGACCGACACTTTCAGCCAGCCAGTCCCTCAGCTCCATCCACATCTTCACCTCCAGCCAAGAGGACACCTCCTCCATTGGAAAGTTGGATATAAACAGCCTGTAAAACCTATCACCACACTTACCCACATCCTGCACCAGCACAGAGACACACAGCTGAGGCTCACGTTCACAATCTGGTTGTCACCACATGGACACAGTCTACAGCAGGAGGAGGCAGGTTGGTGTAAGGTCCCCAGCACCCCTTGGAATCACCTTCCACCTCCCCACCGTCGCCTACCAGCCTGAACCCTTTTCTTTCCAGGATGTCCAGGTGAACATGTACATTCCCTACTTTCCTGAGAATCCCACCCCCATCCACATTGACCTGACTGATCTCCTCCTTCCCAACCCCAGGGTCCATGTTTACATCCGAGTCCCCACCAACCACCCTCACTGTCCCTTCTACCACTCCCTCCCACCCTTCTGGCACTATCTGCCCCCTCTCATACTCACCATTCCCTCCTCCCACACCCACCCTCAGTTCACTCTCCAGGAGGCAGTCATCAACTCCACAGACCCCTCCCTTGCATGTTCACCTAGACAGGCCTCACCCCTTACTCTGTCCTCCACGCTTACTCCCTCCTCCACCCTTACTCCTTCCTCCCTCTGAACTCCTTCCCCCCCCTCCCCCCACCGAACTCCCCCCTCCCTGCCGGACACCTTCCCCCCCCTCTCCTCAGACACCTTCCTTCCCTGGACTCCTTACCCTCCAAACTCCTTCACCCCTCTAAACTGCCTCCACCTCTCAGACTCCTTTCCCTTCCTGAACTCCCTCCTTCCCCCCAACACCTTCCTCCCCCTGTACTCCTTCCCCCACACTGAACTCCCTCCTCCCCCCAGACTCTGTGCTCCCTCTGAGCACCCTCCTCCCCCTAGACACCTTCCTCCCTCTCAACTCCTTGCCCCCTCCAAACTCCTTCCTCCCCCACCCCCCCCCCACCAACATCTTCCCTCCTCTGAACTCCTTCCCTTACATTTTCCTCCCCCTTTACATTTACCCTCCCACTTGCTGCATTCTCCCCTGTAACCCCCTCCTCACCCCTTACTCCCTCCTCCCTCCTCCCTCCTCTTGTCATGATTATAGTTGACTGTGGTTGTGGACTCTAGTATTAGATACTATACGGTGCTCTGTACTATATACAGGGTTACCTGACCTGGGGGTTGAAGGTCAGATAGCACCTGTCTTGATAGAATTCAGTTACCGCACATATGTGTTCATGTTGAGAAAATGTGTTATCAATAATGTTAGCTCAGCTACAATGTCGACAGCCTGTGTGCACCATTAAAAAGAGAAACAAGAAACAAGACATGGTGTCAGAAGTAAACTAAATGCAACAATGGAGGTTCTGAGACCACTAGAGTTCAGTTTGGAGGGAAATCTCACCAAAAACTGGAGGAGGTTCCGGCAGCGATTTGAACTTTACCTCACAGCGATGGGTCGGGATAAAAAATTCCCTCAGGTACATTCTTCCATCTCTCTGCACGTAGCAGGAGAAGAAGACCTAGGAGTCTATAACACATTCACATTTGAAAGTGATGAGAAACAAAATGACGTGAAATAATGGAAAAATTCAAAACCTGCTGCAGCCCTAAGAAATACATCACGTATGAAAGGTACCGATTTTTTACACACTTGCAAGGCAGTGACAACATTAGTCAGTAAGTAACTGAGCTGAGAACATGAGCTAACTCATGAGAATTTGGAGGGTTTGAAGAATCATTCACCTGAGATAGAATAATTTGTGGGATCACAAATGACTCTCTGAGAGAACAGCTTTTGAGAGAAGTTAATCTCATGCTGGAGAAAGTAATAAATATCTGCAGAGCGGCAGAGATAATGAAATGCCAGATTAAACAGATGACAGAAGATGATAAGCAATTAGATGCAGTTAAACAGAAACAGCCTCAGGAAAGAACAAATAGACAGCCTGAAGGTAAAAAGAACAAAACTGCTATTAAAACATTTAAATGCAGTCGATGCAGAACAGAGCATTTACCGTGTAGTTGTCCAGCCTATGTAAAGCAGTGTACGAACTGTGATAAACTAAATCACTTCGCTAAGATGTGTAAGTCGAAGGAAGTGCACACGATTGCAGATGTTGACACAGACACTGAAATTAAACTTCTCGTTGGTGCAGTAACAACAAATTCCAAGGAAGACAAATGGAATGATTTAAAAATTGCCAACATGATGGTGAATTTCAAGCTTGACACAGGTGCACAAGCGAATGTTATTCCCATAAGCTTGGATCGTAAAATAAGCAAAGAAGAACAGCTAACTAAAACAAAAGTGAAGCTGTCAACTTATACAGGTGAAAACATTACTGTAGAAAGCAAGTTCACACTTAAAGTGAACTACAAAAAACTGTCTTAAGCGCTTCCATCCATAGTGGTGAAAACTGATGCAAACCCCATTCTGGGAATCAAAGCTTGTCCAAATCTGCAGCTAATCAAGAAAATAATGATCGTCACCACTGATGACATCCTGAGTGAGTATAAAGATGTGTTCCAGGACAGTCTAAAAGGAGAACATACCAACACCATCAAGATTGACAAAAACAGAAAATGCTGGAAAAACTCAGAATGTCTAGCAGCACCTGTGGAGAGAGAAACAGAGTTAACATTTTGACTCCATAATAACCCTTCTTCAGAGGTCTGAGGAAGCTGCCGGACCTGCTGAGTTTTTCCAACATTTTCTGTTTTTGTTTCAGATTTCCAGCATCTGCAATATTTTGCTTTTATCAAGATTGAAGAAACTGTGACACCCAAAATACACCCGCCAGGAAAATACCAGTAATGCTGAGGAAGCGACTGAAAGCAGAGTTGGACAGAATGGAGAAACTTCACATCATCAAGAAAATTGAAGAACCGACAAAGTGGGTTAATCCAACTGTAATTGTAGAAAATTCAGATGGGAATCTGCGAGATTGTCTGGATCCCAGAGATCTAAGCCAGGCAGGACAAAGAGAGCATTACCAACTCCCCACAGTAAGAGATCACAGGTAAACACCATTCAATATCGGATGTGAGTTCAGTCTTCTGGCAGGTCAAGCTGGATGAATGCAGCTCCTCTCTCTGTACCTTCAACATACCATACGGGCGATACAGGTTTTTACGCTTACCTTTTGGTGTTAATTCAGCTCTGGAGGTGTTCCACAGACAGTAAAGCAGCTGTTTGAAGGGTTAGAGGGCATGGAAACCTACATCGATGATGTGCTGGTCTGGGGAGCCTCACAAGAAGAACAAGACCACAGACTGAGGCAGGTACTGGCCAGAAAGGAACCTCAAGTTGATGAAGGAAAAGTGAAAAATAGGTCTTCCTGAAATCAAGTACATGGGACGTGAGCTATCAAGTGAGGGACTGAAGTCAGACCCGAGTAAAATCGAATCACTCGTGAACGTGCCTCCCCCAGAATGTAAGAAAGACATGGAGAGGTTTTTGGGAATGGTGACCTTCATTCCAAACATGTCAGAGCTGACAGCATCTCTCAGAGAACTTCTACAAAATGATGTGGAATGGCACTGGGAACAAAGTCACCAGGAAGCTTTGACCAGTCTGAAGAGAACATTGACCCAGGAACCAGTGTTAAAGTATTACAATGTCAGTCAGCCGGTCAAGATCTCAGTGGACACTTCAAAGACTGGCCTGGGAGAAAGAGGATAAAGAAACAGAAGCACAGGTTCACACACTGACAAAGAACTTACCTGTGGCTGTAACCAAACTGGGTAAGATCAGGGAAGTGACCAAGAACGACCCCACCCTGAGAAAACTGCAGCAGGTTGTGCAAACTGACTGACCCACACACTGGAGCGGAGCCCCTACTGCTGTACAAGAGGACTGGAACCTTTATGAGGAACTTCATGTAGCAGGAGGAACACTTTCCAAGGGAGAAAAGATGGTAATTCCTGCAACACTGAGGAAAGCAATGCTGCAGCACATACATGAAAATCACCTCAGCACAGAGACATGCAGGAGAGGAGCTCAAGATGTAATGTATTGGCCTGGAATGGGAGCACAAATCAGCGAAATGGTGGATGCCTGTGCAGTGTGCCAAAAGTACAGTAAATCATAACAAAAAGAACCACTTCAACCACACAGTGTTCCAGAGAGGCCCTGACAGAAAATTGGAGTGGACTTATTCACATTTGAGAACAGTGAGCACCGACAAGCAGGAGATTATTCCTCAATGTTTTCTTGAGTCTGTGCTGCTGAGAAATGATCATCAGAGCATCACTGTAATAAATCATTGAAATCATTGTTTACTCACCATGACATATCTGAAGTGGACACCTCAGATAACGGTCCACAATGCTCAGGCATTGAGTTTCACAAAGTTGCACAGGATTGGGAGTTTTGCCACATCACGTCAAGTACCAAATATCCACAATCCAATGGAATGGTGGATCGCACTGTGCAGACCCTGAAACACCTGTTGAAGAAGGCAAAGACAGATGGAAGAGACCCCCACCTAGCTCTGTGGAATTCAGGAATACTCCATAACAGGGCATTGGATCATCTCCAGCACAGCTCCTGAGGGGGAGAAGACTAAGAACTCGGCTTCGAACTGCACCCCTACTGTTACTTCCACAGCCAGTGAGCTACAGCATGCAGGACCTGCTCAAACTGAGACAGCAGAAGCAGAAACAGGACTTTGATTGAGGTGCCTGACCTGAACATGGGAGAGACAGTGAGGATTCAGCATGAAGGGATCTGGAATCCTGCTGTTGTCACAGAAATCACAGGAGAACCAAGGTCTTACATAGTGCAGACTCCAAACGGACAACAGCACAGGAGAAGCTGGAAATTCTTACAGAAAACAAATGAAACACAACCCTGCTCTGAACCAGGAAGTGTAGCTGAAGATCAAAATCCAGAATACACCAGTGAAGCAACAGATAACCAGACAAAGCCTGAGAGTCCTGAAAACTTTCCAAGGGCTGATAGTGACACAGAGCTGGAGAAGGCCCCTTGTCCTTCAAAATCACTTCTGTCACCGTTCAGAACATCCAGTGGAGGAATTGTGAAAAAAAGCCACAGAGGTACAGAGATGAGTAAAAGACAAAACACAGAGTGAGAAAGAATAGATAAGAGACTTTGTGTACTTGAGTTGTATAAAAGTATTTTTTTAAAAGGGAAATGTCATGGTAATAGCTGATTGTGGTTGTGAACTCCAGTATTAGATAATGTACAGTACTTTGTATTATATATGGGATCACCTGACCTGGGGTTGAAGGTGAGATAGCCCATGTTGGAACCTGTCTAGATAGAGTTTAGTTACTGCAGATATGAGTTTATGTTAAGAAAATGTGTTATCAATAAAGTTAGCTCAGCTACACTGTCAACGGCCTGTGTGCATCATTAAAGCAACAAAACAAGAAACAAGACACCTCCCATCCCCCACCCCAACCCCCACCCTTCCTCTCTCACTCACAGCTGGACCTTCCTCTCCGCCCCCCCACCCCCACCCACTGATCATCCACGGCCGAGACTGTGATGTCCTGAATCAGACCCCAGACATCGACGGAGACCTCCCACCTCCCGTGAGCTGCTTCACCCAGCACGTGATGCACGTATTCCTCCAGCGTCCGGCAGCTGTAGGGCTCTTCTGCTCCTCGGACGTCCGCGATCTGAGTGAGGCCCTAACAGTGAGTCCCGACTTCTTCACGTCCCTCTTGTCCAGATGTGTTCTGGGTCAGTGTGTTTTCCTGCTGGAGTAATGATAAAGATGTGTTGGGGAGGGGGAGGGACACCATTCCGGTCAGGCGTTACTTTGCATCCCGGGATGTAAATTGGGTTCACACCGGCCTCCAGCGGGATAGGCTGCCCACGGACACCATCACCAGTGTGGAATCGATAATTGACATTCTTGTCATATTGTCCATCCCACTGCCCAATGCCAACAGGGCTGGAAAATTCCAGCCAACACATCTTCATAAGATGAAGAACAGAAGTTTGAACTATTTACTAACTCGTCGACATAAGAAAATATTATGGGCTGGACAAACCCTGAGCTGGAATAAGCTTGTAACCCAGTCCGGCCTCCTGTGTCTGGGCTCCCTTGGAGTGAATGACCGTTTACCATTAACTCTGTGTTGAGTCACTCTCTTCAGATTTCACAAGCTTACATTCAGGGTATTTTTGGGGTTGCCGGATTGTTTTTGAGGCAGTTGCTCAGATTTTTCCTGGTATTGTAGGTTGGCATGGAAACAGTTCTGTTGTCATGGGCTAAGTCACAGCCTTGCTGACCCTTGGTGACCAGACTGCAGAGGAACATGAAATGCTGCAGTCTCTCGAATATCCACCAGATGGCACTAACTGCCCACAGTCCATCAAGATTCCTGGCATGACCTTCCTATATCATAGTTGTAGAATCATTGTGGCACAGAAAGAGGCCATTTGGCCCACTGAGTCCATGTTGGCTCTCCATAGGGCAATACATTCAATCCCATTCCCTCACTCTATCCCCTGTAGCCCTGCGCATTTACTACCCACCGCCCCCACCCCCCGCCGAGTGCCCACCCAATATCCTCTTGAAACCATTGGTCGTATCCATGTCCAGCACCTTCCTTAACACTCGCTGTATAATAAAATTCTTCCTCATATTCCCCCCTTCATTTCTTACCCAAAATCTTAAATCTGTGTCCCCCTAGTCCTTGTGCCCTCAGTCAATGGGATCAGCTTATCTTTGTCTGCTTTATCTAATCCTGTTATAGTCTCGCACACCTCGATCAAGTCTCCCCTCAACCTCCTTTGCCCCAAGGAGAACAGCCCCAGCTTCACCAACCTAACCTTGTAGCTAAAACCCCTCATCCCTGGAATCATTCTGACAAATCTCCCCTGCACCCTCTAATGTTCTCGTTGTGGCCTACCCAGATCTTGGTACAGGTTCATGTGCATTTATGTAGCACCTTTCACAGCCCTAGGACGTCCCAAAGATCTTTGCAGCCAATCAAGTGTTGTTGAAGTGTAGTCACTATTGTCATGTGTTAATGATGAAGTGCGAGGCGAGGTGGAATTGCGATTCACTCCCCAGTTGAATAACCTGACAACATTTTCTGTCACACAGCAAGAATTAGCCCTTGGGTGAGTTATGGAGGGAGTCCTGCAGCTCAGGGAGCCATATCCAGGAAAAGCAGGAAGCAGGAAACCCTCGAGTTGACTTCCCATGCTTGGGTCTATCACTCCCAGGTCATTCCCGAAAGTCAGTTCAATCCCTCATTTCTGATCGGTGTTTATTGAAGAGAATGTTCGCCTGCGTGATATGTAAAGGCCTCCACTGCGTAGAACCATAGCTTGGCTGCAGCACTGAAGGAGACCATCGTGCCCATGCTGAACCTCTGCAGGACCAATTCACCCTCATGCCGCTCCTCTTCCGGTTTCCCAGCAGCTCAGCTCATGGCCCACCTCCTTCGGCCATGAGGTCTGAAACAGGGGAAGCGGCACTGCCACCATGACACAGCCCTTGTAGCCCATCACCTACACCGGCAAGAAAGTCCCAGGCAGGCTGGGAGGATGCCACGTTTAAAGGAGCAGCCTCTACATTAAAGGAAAGGAACTCAGCCCATACCACACACTTGGTGTGTTCAAATTAAAGACAGGTTTTGTCATCCTATAGCGCCTTTCACCACTTTGGGATGTCCCAAAGGTGCTTTACAGCCAAGGGCACACTTTTGAACTGTCTTCACTGTTGTTATGTAGCAATCACAGTGGTCAATTTATGCACAGCAAGCTCCCACAAACAATTATACAATAACAATCAGAAAACCCGTATCTGGTGATGTTGATTGAGGAAAACATATTGTCCAGGATACCAGGGAGGAGTCTTCCAACTGGTCGTGGGATCTCTTCTGTCCAGTTGAAACAGCAGTTAGGGACTCAGTTTAAATATCCCATCTGGAGGACAGCACCCCCAACTGTGCAGCATTCCCTGAGTACTGCACAGGTGAGGCAGCCGCACTTGAACTGATGTCCTTGACTGGGACTTGAGCCAAACCTGTTCTCACTCAGAGTTAAGATCACTGCCCACTGTGGAGGCCAAGTCACTGAATAAACTTAAGAAGGAAACAGATAGATTTCTAGACTCTAAAGACACCAAGGAGTATGGGGAGAGAGATGGTGTTGAGAGTGAGGACCAGCCATGATCACATTGAATGGTGGAGCAGGCTTGAAGGGCTGAATGGCCTACTCCTGCTTCTATTTTCTATGTTTCACCCCAGGGGTTTATTTTATTCTTTTGAGGATGTGGGCGTCTCTGGCTAGGCCAGCATTTATTGCCCATCCCTAATTACCCCTTGAGAAGCTGGTGGTGAGCTGCCTTCTTGAACCGCTGCAGTCCATGTGGTGTAGGTACACCCACGGTGCTGTTAGGGAGGGAGTTCCAGGATTTTGACCCAGCGACAGTGAAGGAACGGTGTTATATTTCCAAGTCAGGATGGTGAGTGACTTGGAGGGGAACTTCCAGGTGGTGGTGTTCCTATGTACCTGCTGCCCTTGTCCTTCTAGATGGTAGTGGTTGTGGGTTTGGAAGGTGCTGTAGAAAGAACCTTGGTGAGTTCCTGCGGTGCAATTGTAAATGGTACACACTGCTGTCACTGTGTGTCGGTGGTGGAGTGAATGAATGTTTGCGGAAGGGGTGCCAATCGAGTTAGCTGCTTGTGTCCTGGACGGTCTCGAGCTTCTTGAGTGTTGTTGGAGCTGCACTCATCCAGGCAAGTGGAGAGTATTCCATCACACTCCTGACTTGTGTCTTGTAGATGGGGAGTCAGATAACACATGGTGTGACACTCTCAGCAGACAGATCCAAAGTAATCCAGGTTCGATTTGCGGCCTGGATTAGGTCTCAATCAGAGTGATGGTCTAATATATTATTATCGCATTGCTGTTTGTGGGATCTTGCTGTGCACAAATAGACTGCTGTGTTTCCTACATTACAATAACGATTACCATTCAAAGGCACCTCATTGGCTGGAAAGCTCCGTGGGAGACTTTGAGATTGCGATAGGTGCTATGTCAATGCAATTTCCTCTTCCAACCTTTACAAGTTGAGCATTTCCAAGTTGGCTGAGATAATGTGGGAGGGGCTTGTTTCTGAGGAGATTAGAATGGCCAATGATTAAATTATTATGCATTGCGACTTCTAAAAAATTTAAACAAAATCGCTGGGGGCACTCGTTCCCTGATGCATTCTCCATGGCAAATCCTTGACCAATCAGAGTCAACTTGCCAACCAATCGGCACCCTTTTCTCATGCAGTATAAATTGTTGTTCCCTCTGAAATTTGGCATTCTTCAATCTGTCCTGGTGAAGCTTAGACAGCATTGTCTCTTTCTCAGCAATGATTATAGATTACTGCCTGTCACTGCAGTCAGTACTGGGATGGGGGATGATCCGGATTAGCTGGGATAATGCAGCTAAATCCACGGTTACTGGTCGTTCATAAACACCCACTATGAGGAGTCACTGGGCTCGATTTTACCCTGGGCCTGGGCAGCCTGATGTTGGGACCCAGTGGGGTTTCGGAACCTGAACTTGCAGGAGTGGGACTGACTCACTGGTCTCACAGGCAGAGGCCTCCCAGCTAGCAGCTCCATCACTGGGAGGGGTGGGGGCTGCTGAGACAGGCTGGCAACCAAGAGGGCCCCCTCCAGGTAAACCGGTTCAACCTGGGGGACTCAGGGGGGCTGTGGGGCGGAGAGGAAGCCCCTCGGGATGCTCCATGGGGGGGGGTCCCTGTGTTTGCCGCTCCTGTCCGTGACTCCCTCTTTGGCCGGTGGTCACCCACCCTGGGCTGCTACAAGGAGACCTCCTCCTCCATGAGGGTTGGCAGCCTCGCCATGCAGTGTGGGGGGGGGGGGGGGGGGCGGGGGGGGGGGGGGGGGGGGGGCACACCGCCATCGACAAAACGCCAGCGGCCCCACTCAACGGCCCCTCGCTGGGGCCTTAATCGTACAAATTGGCTGCCCGCCTGTGTGGGGTGGGCCTCATCCTTTCAATAACCCAGGGGCTACTCCAGCGGAGAGGGAACAGGGTGAGGGAACTCCTGATGCTTCCCCCCTCCCCCCTCCCCCCACTCCCTCCATTCCAGCCGCTCGGGGGGGGGGCTGGTAAAATTCAGCCCATCAGTCGTCACCCAGAGACACAGGGACCAGCAGAAGAGAAAAAGAAAACCTGTTTTTCGGGAGGACAATTCCTCACAACCTCCCTTTCAGGGTCACCTGGAACCCACAGCGGGTTGTTGAATTCGGGTTTCTGAGATCAAGCCCCACCCTCAGGCGTCTGGGTGTGATGTAGGCCACGGCGAGAGGGTGTGCCAGGCGTCTGCGCTCTCAGTGAGGCCACTGAGCTAATCTAAAAGCTCCAGAAGGGCAGCTCGATGAACAGATGAGGGTTTTCCTGGTGTCGGGTCCAACAGTATCTCCCCAGAGCAGGCTGGAAGGGGGCGGCGGGGGGAAGCAAAATAAAAAAACAGATTCAATCAGCGTTGCTGTTTTTGGGATCTCGCTATGTGCAAAGTGCTGGCTGACAGTGACAGCCCCTGTGGATTCTGGTTGTCAGTTCAGAAGCACTTGTTTATTGTTTATTGTCTCTCAAGCTGCATTGTGTCCTCATCGATAAGCCCAGCCTCCAGGGTGCTCCAAGGCCTTGTATGAGGGAGCAACCAGATGTGCCGTTCCCATCTATATTGCTCGTGTTTGGTTTTGTGATGCTGTCCATGTGGTTTCCAGGTCAAGAGCAGACCCTGAGCTCTGGATTCCCCACTCCCCTCCACCTCCCCCTTCCCCTCCACCTCCACCACCCCTCCACCTCCCCTCTAAACCTCTCTCTCCTCCTTTAACTTATTCCTATATGGACCACTTGTTCCAATCTCACTATCTTTTGGGGCCTGGTGTCAAACTTAATGGTACTTTACTATAATGAAAGCTTTGTGCATTCCTGTTTATTCTTTCACACAACGTAGGCATCTCCAGCATCTGTTGCCCTTAATGCCCTTCAACCACGTGGCTTGCTCAGCCATTGCCCAGGGGCAGCTAAGAGCCAACTCCTGGACTCGGTGTTGACCCCCACCCTGTGGGTCAGAGCAGGAAAGTCTCCCTAGGGGGAGCCAGATGGGTTTTTACAACAACTGCACTGAGGCTAGCTTTCAATTCCAGATTTGATTAATCGAATTTAAATTCCTCGGGTTGGGATTTGAACCCATGTCCCCCCAGAGAATTAGCCTGGGTCTCTAGCCCAGTGACGTTACCGCTACGCTATGATCTTCCCCGTAAAGACGCTCTGTTGTTAAGTTTCCCTGAATCACTTTCCCGTTCTGTGACATGACAGGACAAAAGCTTTGTGGACGCTGATTTTGCTCCTTTTCCTGTCTAGAAGCTGTCCTGCCGACCACAGCCAGGTGAGACTCACAGAATAACACAGCGCAGAAGAGGCCCTTCGGCCCATCGAGTCTGCACCAACACGTGAGAAACACCTGACCTACCCACCCACCTAATCCCATTGACCGGCCAGAAAGTTTAATTCCACCTCTGGATCTTGACCTTTATCTCCAGCTGATATTTCCACACTCTGTGAGCTCTCCTGGATGCTCTGCTAGATATTTGCACCACTCTTTGCGCTGCAGAGACATACGCAGCGAGTTCCAGATAGCCCCCTACCCCCACTCTGACCCTGAACTGTGCTGATAGGTCTGATCTCAGCTGAGGCAGTGACTGGGGGGGGGGGGGGGAGGGGAGCTGCAGTCAGCCACGTAACCTGGGTTTCGGAGGTGGGGAGAGTTAACGCAAAAGAGCTGCCGGGATTCCAGCTCCTGATCACCCACCCGGCGATCGCACCCAAAAGGTGGCGGAATCTTGCTTGACTGTGATGCTGTATGTAGTCGAGAAGCTAACAAGATTCCAGGGCAATGTTTACACAGGGGCGATGGTCAGAGGGGGGAGGGTGGGAGTTCCTGGTGGTTCTGCCCACTGCCCCCCCAATGAATCAGCGATCTTTATATCACTCCTTTCATCAGACTCCCCAAAGCACTTTACAGCCAATGAAATCCTTTTGAGGTGTAGTCACCACTGTAATGTGGGAGACGTGCCTGCCAATTTGTGCACAGCAAGCTCCCGCAGACAGCCAGGTGATAATGCCCAGGTAATCTGCGGTTGTGATGTTGGCTGAGGGATAAATGTCATCCGGGACACTGCGGGGAGTTCCCGAATAGTGCCATGGGATCTTTCACATCCACCTGAGAGAACAGGCAGTAGCTCAGCGCACGTGTTACCTGAGAGGTGGCGCCTCTGACAGTGCGGCACTTCCCTCAGCACTGCCCTGAAGCGCCAGCCTAGAATTTGTGCTGAAGCCTCCGCTGTGTGGACTTGACCTCACGACTTTCAGGTTCAGATGGTGGGAGAGACACCCATTGGGCCAAGGCTGACACACTGAAGGGTAAAGGAGGAGCCAGACAGTGAAACCAGGAAATGAAGGGGACCAGTAAAACTTGTCCAAACTGGTCTTGTGCACCTCACAGAATCACAGAATCACACAGCGCAGAAAAGGCCCTTCAGCCCATCGAGTCCACACCAACATGTGAGAAACACCTGACCTACCTACCTAATCCCATTTACCAGCACTTGGTCCATAGCCTTGAGTGTTATGTTGTGCCAAGTGCTCAAACAGGTACTTTTTAAAGGATGTGAGGCAACCCACCTCCACCACCCTCCCAGGCAGCGCATTCCAGACCCTCACCACTCTCTGGGTAAAAAAGATTTCCCTAAATCTCCTGACCCTCACCTTGAACTTATGTCCCCTTGTGACTGACCCTTCAACTAAGGGGAACAGCTGCTCCCTATCCACCCTGTCCATGCCCCTCATAATCTTGTACACCTCGATCAGGTCACCCCTCAGTCTTATCTGCTCCAATGAAAACAACCCAAGTCTATCCAACCTCTCTTCATAACTTAAATGTTTCATCCCAGGCAACATCCTGGTGAATCTCCTCTGCACCCCCTCCAGTGCAATCACATCCTTCCTATAATGTGGTGACCAGAACTGCAAACAGTACTCCAGCTGTGGCCTTGCCAAGATTCTATACAACTCCAACATGATCTCCCTACTTTTGTAATCTGTGCCTTGATTGATAAAGGCAAGTGTCCCAAATGCCTTTTTCACCACCCCACTAACATGTCCCTCCGCCTTCAGAGATCTATGGCCACACACACCAAGGTCCCTTTGTTCCTCAGAACTCCCTAGTGCCATGCCGTTCATTGAATACCTCCTTGTCAAATTACTCCTTCCAAAGTGTATCACCTCACACTTTTCAGGGTTAAATTCCATCTGCAACTTATATGCCCTTGGAACGCAGCTCCCGGTGTTACTGGTATCGCTATGGCGGATTTTTACTGGGATTTGACAATTTGGAACTGTTCTGTCAGGAACACAGTTAACAAAGGAAAAGCTGATGCTTTGCTTTCTCTTCACACAGCCTCTGAATTAATGCAGCTGCTTTAGAGTCCACAGTTGGTCAGCAGTGTGGAGTGACTGCCTCCCAGCCTCACGGGTTTAGACAAGACAGCAGCAGTAAAAAGGAACACATTGTGAACGAGCAGAGGGAGCTCTGAGAGCGAGCGACCTGTGTGCTCGAAGCCTTGTTGAAGTTTCAGGGTCACAGTCGGGCAGCTACATCAGACAGCCCAGCCCTGCATCAGCTGCCCCATCTCCCTCCTTTCACCACCCAAACAGCTGATGCCTCAGTAAACTGCCGGGGGAGCGGGGGAAGTCCTGTCATTGGAGGGTGAAAATATCAGTCCCACCGGCAGGGCGGGTCATGTGTGCTGTGAAATTTGAGTCCAAAGTGTGGAGTGCAGGCTGCAACATGGGTTCCTATTCCTCTCACCTTTCCAAAATTGAGGATCTGCACGAGATTATACAGGAGACCGGCTGTAAGTGACCGGGCAACCGTCAGGAGATTGCATTTATGTGTTTGCCTGTTCAGCTGGGAACTGCTCCACTAGATTCCCTGCTGTGCGAAGCAAACTCAGGAGCGGGTTGAAGCGGAATGTATCCACACTTCAGAACCTGGACTGCAATCCTTCTGCTTTCCACCGCCCCACGCGAATCTCTCTCTCTCTCAGCACTTGGGAGAAGCTTAGTTCGTTGTGTTGAAAGTTTGAGGCTTGAAAGACTTGGGCAAAATGGGCTCGGGCGATGTGGGCTTTAGTGTGTGTGAAAAAAAACTACGAAGTATGAATTCTTCAACAGAGCAGAGCATTGGGGGAAGGAATTTTAAACTTCAGGTAGGAGCTTGGCAACAGGGTTTTGGATAGATACGTGGATGGGAGTGATCTGGAGGGTTATGGACTAGGTGCAGGTCAGTGGGACTAGCGGAATAATATTTCTGCACAGTTTAGAAGGGCTGAATGGCCTGTTTTCTGTGCTGTAGTGTTCTATGGTTCTATGGTTTAGGGTGGTGGTGTGAAGAATACTTGGCATTTATATCCCTTAATTTACTTACTTTCGAGGATTTGTCTCAAGGCGCTTTACAGACAATGAAGTACTTGTTGAAGTGGGAACATTGACAGCCAGGTTGCGCACAGCAAGATCCCACAAGCAAGCAAGGTAGCCTTGACCAGATTGTCGTTTCGTCCAGATGTTGGTTGAGGGATAAGTATTGGCCAGGACGCCAGGGAGAACTCGCCCCCCTGCCAAAATAGTGGCCAAAGAATCTCTTCCCTCCAGCCATCCAGAAAGAAAGGCCGGTTCAAACTGTTCAAAGCCCAGTAAAAATCAGAAGGATTGGAGTTCCGCTTCTAAGGCTCGCAAGACCAGCTCGCACAAGTTTCACTGGGTGCCCTTCATCCCTGAGTTTTACTAGCTCTTTCCTCCTGGGCACTTCTCGTCTAAAGGACGGCACCTCTGGCAGTGCTGCACTGTGTGTGGTGTCCCCAGGTCCTTGTGCTCAAGTCACCAGAGTCCAATAACCATCGGACTCCAGGGTAGCAACGCACAGCCAAGGGTACAAAAGGTGTGTGTGTGGGGGGGGGCGGAGTGGGGAGGGGAATATCCTGTAATTTGGGACCTGGAAGAGAGGGAAATGAGAGGAAACAGTCATGAACCATCGTCGACTATTTTGTGTGCACTTTGATGTCCAGCGACTGTCATATAGTCAAATGCAGTAGTTGTTTTTCTGAATGGCAAGATCCCACACATAGTGATTGAGAGGAGTGGCTAGTTGGAGGATTTAGTTAACTTTAGCGAACCTGTATTTTCTCACTGCAGCTGCTGCTCTTCTGTTTTATACTCTTTACCCTATTGCTGGGGCCTCCAGTTTATCTTGTTTATATTGCTGCAGGAAACTCAAAGCTCCAGCAGCAATGCTGGAACTATCACAAATGTACTTTGTGCTCATTGAGTTACTCACTGGTCATAAACCTTCACAATCACCGGAGGCGGGGGTGAAAGGTTCAGGGACATCAGCAAGCTTCAAATTGCCTCTCGGGCCTGTGTAGGCAGGCTGTGAGAGCAAAGCCTGCCCCGTGGCCTGGAAATATTAGGCAACCCGTGGTTTATCTCCCTGATCATGGTTGATTATGTTGGAGGAAGGAGCTGTTTCACTCCCTGAAAAGCCTTCAATCGAAGCTACATTTTGTTTTGGTCAGTACAGTCCAATCTCTTGAGTCAGGAAAGTCATGGGTTCAAGCCCCACCCCAGAGACCTGATGTCATCCAGACTGGCCCCTCGCTGAGGGAGTGCTGCACTGTTGGAGGTGCTGCCTTTTGGAGGGGGCGTTAAATCGAAACTCAGCCTGTCCCCTCGGGAACATGTGTTAGGTCCCCGTGGCCACTGTTTCTAAAGGGGATTAACCCTCATCTTGCCAACGTCATGAAAAGGTCAGATTATCTGGTCATTATCACATTGCTATATGTGGGAGCTTGCTGTGCACAAGTTGGGTGCGACGTTTGCTACAGTACAACAGTGACTACAGGTTTAAAAAGTACTGCATTGGCCGTAAAGTGCTTTTGGAAATCCTGAGGGGATATATAAATGCAAACTCTTTCTCTTATAGTTTTAAACAGGAAAGATTTTGATCCATCAGACTGGGAAGCAGTAAAGCCCATTGGAAGAGGGCAGATACATTGGCATCCTCCAGACTGAGGACCGTTTTACCCTTCCAATGGGAGGAGGGGCTTGTCTTATGAGGAAAGGTTGAGCAGTTTGGGCCTATACACACTGGCGTTTAGAACAATGAGAGGTGATCTTTTGGAAACATGGAAGATCCTGAGGGGCTTTGACAGGGTAGATGATGAGAGAATGGTTCCCCTCGTGGGGGAATCTAGAACAAGAGGGCAAAGTTTCAAAATAAGGGGTCTCCCGTTTAAGACGGAGGTGAGGAGGAATTTTTTTCTCTCAGAGGGTGGTTAGTGTTTGGAATTCTCTCCCCCAGAGAGCAGTGGAGGCTGGGTCATCGAATATATTCAAGGCTGAGTTAGACAGATTTTTGATCGACAAGGGAGTCGAGGGTTATGAGGAACAGACAGGAAGGTGGAGTTCAAGCCACAATCAGATCAACCGTGATCCTATTGAATGATGGAGCAGGCTTGAAGGGCTGAGTGGCCTACTGCTGCTGCTATTCCTTACGTTCTGGGGAATGGGAAGTAGAGTAATTCTCTAGTGTTCTATAGAAAAAGAGGGAATTTGGTACAGTGATACTTTATACATTGAGAAGCAGTTTGGCCAGTGGGGGTGAATAGACTGGGGCAAAGTTGGCCCATTGTTATATTGCAGCATAACTGCAAAGCGTTAATTTAAAGGATTTAAAGCGTTAATCAGTTTCTTTGCAAGATTCCAGGAAGAATGTATTTTTTTAAACACTGAAAGGGGTCATACAGATGACTCACTTAATGACAATAGTCTGATGTTCCTATGTTCATTCTTCCAGTTTCTAAGGCTCACATCTGCCGCCTGTATGATCGATTTGAAGAGCTGGACAAGAGTAACAGTGGAGAATTGAGGTAAGTGTAAGAAACTGATTAGTTATTAATAATGGAAATGCAGCAGCTCCACCGACAGGTGACATCGTTGGTGACGATGGGGTTGGTGACATCGGTGGAATTTGGGAACCTCTTTATTCGACTAGAGAGAGATTGGCGGAGAGAAGCTGGTGAGTGGAAATCCAGTCAGGCTGGTCTGAAACTCAAGAACCCTGATCTCCCCAAGCCTGCTCCACCCTGGCACGACCCACCTCCACTGTCCTCTTCCTCCTTAGGTCACCTTGCGTTCCTCACACGCACTGCCCTGTGTGAAACAGCTCAAACCATCCCTGGTCTGTCCTTATGCCAAGCAATTTGCATCAAACAAAATTATTTACACCCCTATAGAAGCTTGAAAACTTCAATCAGGTGTCTCCCCATCTGGCTGTTTTTTTAATTCATTCATGGGATGTAGGCTTTGCTGGCTGGGCCAGCATTTATTTCCCATCCCCAGTTACCCTTGAGAAGGTGGTGGTGAGCTGCCTTCTTGAACCGCTACAGTCCATGTGGTGTAGGTATACCCACAGTGCTGTTTGAAACAAAAACCTTTACTATACAAGAATTAACAAAAGCAGGTAGTACTAACAACACTATCTTTCATAAACACTTATACTTTAAACTCAAAGATTTCAACGGAACACCCCTCATCCTAGTTTTGTTTCCACCCAAGCATTCCCCTATACTTTACAGGATCTTGAGGAACCTTCTCTTCTTCTACAACCAAACCAAGGTGTGCCACAGCTCTCAGGAATTCACTTTGATTCTCCTCCATGTTCCTGCTTTTCTCCAAGGTATGAGATTTCTTGGAATCCTACAACTGACATCTAGCTAGGCGAACCCTCCTACTCTCCTTCAACACCTCATGAGTGTAGACTCCCCAGTTCTATCATAGGGCCTCTTGCTTCCTTGCTCAGTGACTTTGGGTCAGAAACACCCCTGGTCCCTGATAGCCCTCTGCTACTTGTTCCAGCTGCTTCTAAGCACCAGCTGCTGGCAGTTTTCTCTCTCTCTCTGCTCCCAGGCACCAACCAGCTCCTTCTGTAAGAACTCTCACAGATAAAACTCAAAACCAAAAAAAAACACCTCCCTGCAACCTATCCCCATGGCATCTGGCGAGCCTGGGATGTCCCAGATAGAGATTTCAACCAATTATCTCCAATTACCAAGTTTCCCCTTTGGGAAACTATATGAATAATTTCAACCGCTTGTTGAGGCAGCTGTAGACACCCCGTCTCCACAAAGAAGCTCAGAGAGATAGCCCATTGTTCAGTTCCCAAAACTTCCCACTATCACCTAATGAAACAAACATAAGCCACTCTTTGATTTGCAATTACTTTAGATTTCTTTACCAGCTTCTTAAACCAGGTGTTTTTATTTATTTTACATTTAAAAATTTCATATCCCAGACTAAAATTTATACTCCGAAAACATACGAATCATAAAATTAAATATTCATAACATTGACAATGCCACAATTTTAATCTCCCCATGGCCACTCACCCTATCTCTGTAATCCCCTCCAACCCCTACAACACTCCCTATATCTATAATCTCCTCCAGCCCTTCAGCCCTCTCTATCTCTGTAACCTCCTGCAGCCCCTACAACACTTCCTATGTCTATAATCTCCTCCAGCCCTACAGCGCTCTCTATCTCTATAACCTCCTGCAGCCCCTACAACACTCCCTATATCTATAATCTCCTCCAGCCCTACAGCCCTCTCTATCTCTGTAACCTCCTGCAGCCCCTACAACTCTCCGAGATATCAGCACTCCTCCAAATAGGGCTTCTTGCACACCATTTATTGCCCTACCATTGGCAGCTGTGACTTCAATTCTCTAAGATCTAATGTTCCCTCTTTAAATCTTCCATCTCTCCAACTCTCTTTCCCTTCAAATCACTACTTAAAAGTTACCTCTTTGACCAAGCTTTTGGGCACTTGTCCTAACATAGCCTTTTGTCAAATTTTGTCTGATTGCACTCATTTTGCTACATTAAAGGCATGATATAAGTATACATTTCTGTTGTGATATACTGCACTCCACACTGATGGTATAAATAAACTGTCTAATAGAAGCCCCCCCATCACCCCCTCTCCTGTGTGCCCTGTAGGCTGGAACCATTCCCCTCCAGTTCCCAGTGCTACAACCCTCACCTTTGTGTTGTACTTAGACCAGGTGCAAATCCAGGTTTTCACTTTGCTACAAAGCCCAGTCCAAATGACTTAACTTGTCAGCCTCAATGTGGGCAAAAGATTTCCCAATCACTGGGAAAGCTGGTTTCTATAGTGAACGGGAATGATTGTAGTCAGCCTGTGGTAGTGAGTCTGCATGAACAGCAGTAGACTGCCAACAAGGAAAAAACAAAGAGAAAGGTTTGCATCTATATAGCTCTTTTCATGAACACCAGACATCTGAACACATGACAGCCAATGAAATACTTTTGAAGTGTCGTGACTGCCATAATGCTGGAAACTCCAGCAGCCAATTTGCATTCGGCAAAGTCCCACAAAATGCAATATGATGATGACCATATAGCCTGTGTTTTTTTTGCGACGTTGATTGAGGGATAAATATTGGCCAAGACACCGGGGAGAACTCCCCTGCATTTCTACAGAACAGCACCATGGGATCTTTTACATCCACACGAGCAGGCAGATTGGGCCTCAGCTGAACATCTCATCCGAAAGTTAGCACCTCCAACACTGCTGTGCTCCATCAGTACAGTGCCAGCCTTGATTTTTGCGCTCAAGCCCTGGAGTGAGACATGCGCTGCAGTGGCCACTGGCAGAGCTGTGTGAGATGTTGTGTGATGATTTATTAAAATGTAATGACTTTCACGGGTAGCCAGCATGTGTGAGTATTGAAATGTGTTAGAGTACTTTTCCAATTGGAAAAGGGGCTCTTATGCATTCAAAACAGTTGAAAAGAGTGCTTGGGAATACGCTTGTCTTGATTTGAACATTGAGTTTAATGTCCAGACTGCCATAGCTTAGAAAAAAAAGCCTAGTCATCTATTCCTTCAATTTCAAGAAGATCCATTGTATTGAGCTGTAAAGCTTTCTTGACGTAGCTGGAATCTTTATGAATGCTTGGCTGGGTTTCAAAATGCCTAATGGCCTGAGCACAGCATGGGATTGTTTATACAGTTGTCCAGCAGACTGAGAGTTTTGTGTGCTTTACAGTTTCATTAGGTTATAGTGGGATTATCTGTCTTTGATCCGGTTTTTGAGTGGATGTGTGTTTACTTTCATAACTTTAAGGAAAACTTAAGGGAATTTCATTTTTTTTCAGTAGGATTAGTGTTTTATCACTGGTGTATGAATGGGATGTGTGTTCGATTGACAGGTATAGGAGCTTGTAAGAGATTTTTTTTTGGAAGTCCATTTGAAAGGCTTCTCAATGCTATTGCATAGCCAATAGGAAGCCCTCTAGCACTGAAGAAGCAGCAGCTGGTCTTTTCAGGTAAGGGGAAGGGAAGGTGCCCAAAGATGGACACAACACTCTCCAACACTTCTAACTTTAAAATAAACTTTAAAGACCAGGAAGAGCATGCAGCAGGTCAGGATCACTGTGAAGCACATAAATAGTAGGAGGGTGGGAAAAGGAGGAGTAGTTTGGGAACAAAAAGGGAATTTACACCTGGAGGCAAGGGGCATGGCTGAGAAATTGAATGAATACTTTGCATCTGTCTTTACCAAGGAAGAAGATGCTACCCAGGCTATGGTGAAGGAAGAGGAAATTCAGTCACTGGAAGGGTTTAAAATTGATAAGGAGGAAGTGTTGGTAGGCTATCTGTAATTAAAGTTGACAAGACACTGGGACTGGATGAGATGTATCCAAGGATACTGAGGGAAGTGAGAGTAGAAAATGCAGAGGCACTGACCATCATTTTTCAGTCTTCTTTAGACTCGGAGGTGATGCTATAGTACTGGAGAATTGCAAATGTTACACCTTTGTTCAAAACAGGGTGTGAACATAAGCCCAGTAACTACAGGCTAGTCAGTTTAACTTTGGTGGTGGGGAAATTTTTAAGAAATGATAATCCGAGACAAAGTTAATAGTCACATGGACAAACGTAGATTAATTAAGGAAAACCTGCAGGCATTTGTTAAGGGAAAATTGTGTTTAACTAACTTGCTGGAGTTTTTTGACGAGGTAACAGAGAGGGTTGATGAGAGTTAATGCAGTTGATGTGGTGTACATAGACTCCCAAAAGGTACTTGATACAGTGCCACACAACAGACTTATGAGAAAAGTTATAGCTCATAGGAATAAAGGGACAGTAGCAACATGGTTATGAAATTGGCTGAGTGACAGGAAACAGAGGGTAGTTAACAGTTGTTTTTCAGACTGGAGGAAGATTTATAGAGGAGATCCCCAGGGGTGAGTGTTAGGACCCATGCTCTTCATGATATATAATGATGACCTAGACCTTGGTGTATGGGGCACAATTTCAAAATTTGTAGATGGTACGCTACTTGGGAGTGTTGTGAACCATGAGGAAGACAGTGTTGAACTTCAAAAGGACATAGACAAGTTGGTGGAAAGGGCGGATAGGTGGCAGATGAACTTCAATGTGGAGAAATGTGAAATGATTCATTTTGGTAAGAAGGACATGGAGAGACAATATAAAATAAATGGTACAATGCTAAAGGGTGTGCAGAAGCAGAGGGACCTGTGTGTATATGTGCTTAAGTCATTGAAGTGGCAGGACAGCTTGAGAGAGCAGTTAGTAAAGCATACAGTATCTTAGTCTTTATTAACAGGGGCATAGAGTACAAGAGCAGGGAGGTTCTGTTAACTTATATAAAACACTGGTCCAGCCTCAACTGAAGTATTGCGTCTAGTCCTGGGTGCCACACTTTAAGAAAGATGTGAAGGCATTAGAGAGGGTGCAGATAAGATTCATGGGAATGCTTCCAGGGATGAGGAACTTCAGTTACATGGATAGATCGATTGAGAAGCTGGGACTGTTTTCCTTGGAGAAGAGAAGGCTGAGAGGAGATTTGATAGAGGTGTTCAAAATCATGGGGGGGTCTGGACAGAGTAGATAGGGAGAAACTGTTCCCTGTTGGAGGAAGGATCGAGAACCAGAGGGGACACAGATTTAAGGTGATTGGCAAAAGAAGCAACGATGACATGAGGACAAACTTTATCATGCAGCGAGTGGTTAGGATCTGGAATGCACTGCCTGAGAGTGTGGTGGAGGCAGGTTCCATTGAATCTTTCAAAAGAGAATCAGATCACTATCTGAAAAGATAAAATGTACACAGCTACAGGGAAAAGGCAGAGGCGTGGCACTAGGTGATTTGCTTTTTCAGTGTGCTAACACAAACATGAATGTCTGATTGGCCTCCTGTGCTGTAACCACTCTATGGTGCTATAAATTCTTTAAAAAATCCCCTTAGCAACTGGGCCACCACATGAAGGTGGATCCCCTCCGTAGGGGAGCCTGTGGCTGCAGCTGAAACCAGGCAGTCAGAAAGGACCTCTTGAGCCTCATGCTCTTCATGCTACATCGCACACAATTAATGATTCATCCGGCAGTGTAGCACTCCCTCAGTACAGTACGGGGAGGGTGTCAGCCCAGATTTTGTGCTCAAGTCTCTGTAGTAGGATTTAAACTACCCTCAACCCTGGAAGAACATCTACAGGCATTTACGCAGTTCCTACCACCTCTGGAGACCCCGACACTTAGTGGAAAATCCCAATCGACCTGCATTACCTCCAAATAGGTGGGAAAGTAAGTTCCAATGAAGAAATAAGAAATTTACATATGGATTTGGACAGGTTAGGTGAATGGGCCAAAATTTGGCAGATGGAGTTTAATGTGGATAAGCGTGAGGTTATCCATTTTGCTCGGAAGAATAAAAAGGTGACTTATTATTTAAATAGAGAGAAACTTCAGAATGCTTCAGTGCAGAGGGATCTGGGTGTCCTGGTGCATGAATTGCTGAAAGCCAGTATGCAGGTACAGCAGGTAATAAGGAAGGCAAATAAAATTTTGGCATTTATTGCTAAAGGAATAGAGTATAAAAATAGGGAAGCGTTGTTGCAACTGTACAAGGCATTGGTGAGGCCGCACCTGGAGTACTGTGCACAGTTTTGGTCCCCTTACTTGAGGAAGGATATAGTTGCATTGGAGGCGGTTCAGAGGAGGTTCAACTAGATTGATTCCAGAGATGCAGGGCTTGTCTTATGAGGAGAGATTGAGCAGTTTAGGTCTATACTCGCTAGAGTTTAGCAGGATAAAGGAGATCTAATTGAGGTATATAAGATGCTAAAGGGGATAGACAAAGTAGACATGGAGCGGATGTTTCCCCTTGTGGATCATTCTAGAATGAGAGGCCATAGCTTTAGGCTAAGGGGCGGTAGATTTAAATCAGAGATGAGGAGGAATTACTTTTCTCAAAGGGTCGTGAATCTGTGGAATTCACTACCTCAGAGTGCAGTGGATGTTGGGACGCTGAATAAATTTAAGGAGGAGATAGACAGATTTTTAATTAGTAACAGGTTGAAAGGTTACGGGCAGAGGGCGGGAAATGGGAGTTGAGGCTGAAATGAGATCAGCCATGATCATATTGAATGGCGGGGCAGGCTCAAGGGGCTGAATTGCCTATTCCTGCTCCTGGTTCTTATGTTCTTATTACTGGACCCTTAATGAGGTGAATTGGCCACTTGCAGCTTGTGGGAAGGTAGTCCTGCTGTCCCCGGCCCCCCAATCCTGCCTCTGGGAAACCGCCCTGGGGGGTGGGATAGAGCCAGCACACAGGCTGGCGGCTCAGATTCTCAACACCACCACCCCACCCCAACCCCCCCACTCCCGCCATGCGCTTCCGTGTCCCCCCTCATCGATGCTGACAAATCCAGCCCGAGTGTTTTAATATCCAAATGAACCTGTGCTGTGCTTGGAGGAATCAAGACATCTCCGATTCAATCCCAGTACTCATCGCAGACGGCGCTGTAGTTGGGGGTCTTACAATGAGTAGTCACAGGGTATAAGGCCTAGTGAACAAGGGGACACAAATCCAGGGATCATGAGGGTCAGTTGAGAATAACATCAGCCTTGACTGTGACACACTGAGCCAGAAGGTCATGGGTTCAAGTCCTACTACAAAGACATAAAATCTGGGCTGACACCCCCTGTACAGTACTGAGGGAGTGCTGCCCTGCCAGAGTGCTGCTCTGCTGGAGGTGCCGTTTTCCGGATGAATTGTTAATTGTGAGCGATGTAGCACAAAGGACGTGAGGCCTGTACTTTGTGAAAAGCTCTTGAGGGTGCAAACCATGGAGGAGCCAAAATAAAAATGGAGGTGGGCAAAAAACTATTTGACTTAGAGTCCAGACTCATCCAGTCAGCTAATGGTCAATCAGCTCCCCAGTAACCATTTCCCACATTCCCACAGCCAGTGGGAAAGCAGGGCAATGTCAGGATGGACGGATCGTCAGCCAATGGTGGGAGAGTGGAAGGGCGGGGCAGCTGGGGACCGGATAATCATGTGACAAAGGTGGGTGGAACATGTCAAGCCAGAGTTAAGGCCTGGTTGTGAGGCTGTGGAAGGGCTTCTGGAGATACTGGTTGAACAAGTGAGGAAAGGGGGATAAAGGGATATGGGAGCAGGATATGGACTTGGGATTGGGACCACTGCAACAGGGACCAGTTGGGCCAAATAGTCTCTTCCCATAATGTAATTCCCACGTTTCGGAAGGTAGTCAGTGAGACAAGTTAGTAGAAAGCTGCTGTTAAAAGTGGGAGCCTGTGGGAATCAGCACCTTCACAGAGTGAGGAGAAAATTGGAGAAGGGGGAAAGTGTTGAATCGAGCTACAAGTTAGGTGAGTGGGCAACAAGATAGCAGATGGAGTATAATGTGGGGAAGTGTAAAGTTATTCACTTCGGTCATAAGAATAAAAAAGCAGAATTTTTTTTTAAATGAGAAACTTGTAAGTGTTGATGTTTGGAGAGAATTGTGTGTACTAACAGTTAACACCCAGGTACAGCTAGCAATTGTGAAAGCAGATTGCAGGTTGGCCTTTATTACAAGAGGTTTGGAGTACAAGAATAAAGAAGTCTTGCCATAATTGTACAGAGCTTTGGTGAGACCATGTTCTGGAGTACGGTGTGCAGTTTTGGTCTCCACATTTAAGAAAGGATTTGCATTGGAGGTGGTACAGCGAAGGTTCACTAAATTGGTCCCTGGGATCGAGGAGGTACCCAATGATGAGAGGCTGAGTAAATTGGGTCCATATCCTCTGGAGTTTAGAAGAACGAGAGGTGATCTCATTGAAACTTAGAAAATTCTGAAGGGGCTCGAGAGGGTGGACGCTGGGAGTTCCGCTGGTTGGGGAACATAAAACACGGGAGCACAGTCTGAGGGAAAGGGGCTGATCATTCAGGACTGAGGTGAGGAGAAATTACTTCACTCAAAGGGTTGTGAATCTTTGGAATTCTCTACCCCAGAGGGTTTGTGGAAGCTCCATCTCTGAATACGTCTAAGGCTGGGGATAGAGAGGTTTTTGGTCTCAGAGAATTAAGGGATATGGGGAGCAGGTGGGAAAATGAAGTTGAAACCCAAGATCAGCCATGATAGTATCGAATGGTAGAACAGGCTCGATGGGCCGAGTGGACAACACCTGCTCCTATTTCCAGTATTCCTGAGTTGAAAATTCTCATCAAAGTGGAAATAAGATTCCAAGCAGATTCAGGCAAAGGGGAATGTGTATGAGTTGAGCAGGTTATTTGATATCCCAAAACACATGAGCCTGGCTTGAGATTCACTATGAAACATCCAAGAGCTGCCAACTGCTTTGACCCTGACTCACCCTCTCTGTGGAGTTGGCAGTGTTGCCGGGTGATTCTCGGTGAAGCTGCACAGTGCGGTTTTAGCCAGTGTTTCTATCCCCTTTAATTACAGAGCACATCTCTTAAAGGGGAAAGCTCAGCTGGCTGAAATGGATGACTATTTTACCATTCACTTTCTCATTTTGCGCGGAAGGAACTGAGTCAAACTGGCAAATGCCCCATTTCTTCATGAGTGAGGCTGGGCTGGAGTTCAGGCATTGGGGGAAGGGGGAGGGAGCTGGGGGTGGGCGGGGGGAATGAATATCACAGCTGAGATGGAATCTGTATTTATCCAGCATGGTTTTTTTGTTGGTTAATGGGATGTGGGTGCCATTGGCTCATCAAACAGTTATTGCCCACCCCTAATTGCCCCTTGAGAAGGTGGTGGTGAGCTGTTGCCTTGAACCGCTGCAGTCCATGTGGTGTAGATACACCACAGTGCCGTTAGGGAGGGAGTTCCAGGATTTTGACCCAGCGACAGTGAAGGAACAGTGATATATTTCCAAGTCAGGATGGTGAGTGACTTGGAGGGGAACTTCCAGGTGGTGGTGTTCCCATGTGTCTGTTGCTCTTGTCCTTCTAGGTGGTAGAGGTTGTGGGTTTGGAAGGTGCTGCCTAAGGAGCCTTGGTGAGTTTCTGCATCTTGTAGATGGTACACACTGCTGCTACTGTGCGACAGTGGTGGAGGGAGGTTGCAAGTTTGGAAGGTGTGTACACAGATTTTTTTGAAAGTTGATCACTAGTTTGTCAATCAGGAGTGGGAATCACACCTGACACACAAGATGTTTACCCCGCAACAGCCCCAGAGGGGTGCTGAGGCCAATTACTGCACCCCCCACTGCTGCTGCTGCAGCTCAAGTAAGCTAACTTGAGCACAGGCCTGAAATCAGACCCATTGGCTTTGCATGTATGTGTATGTGAGCACACGCGTGTGTGTGTGTGTGTGTCTGTGTTTTAACACCACATTGGGCTGTGCAGTAACTAGCTGAGTCACAAGGGGAGCTCCTGTACTCTCCCTCTGTTCAGATTGACCCATGTTGAAGTGGGGCCCAGTGGTTGCCAGCGAGAGGTTCTTTACCATTGATCATCACATCAGTCACGATCCATTGATTGTGAATTTACTTGAAACCTTTGTATCTTTTATTTTTTTTTAAAGAGTAAAGAGCACTGCCCAGCCATTCTCACATGGGCAAGTAAAATAATGCAAATCCAAGCCGTGTCCATCCAGGCTGCAAAATGCAAGGGCAGAACAGCCCGAGTTTACCTCATCCCGTCTGCTGAGTTGGTCACCTCTTAGCTTCAATGTGGGGAAATCTCTGTGAGTGTTTACAAATGCCAGGAAACCCCAAACAATCCTCAGCAGGATGATGTTAACTACCCACTTGACAGCTGGGATTGGCAGCAAACCATTTAACCAGCAAACAGGAGCAGAATAACAGACGGGCAGGTCAACCGCACAGAGAATGTGGGATCCCCAAGAGACTGTGCAGGGTAACAAGGCCCAGGCAAATCAAACTAACCTTTGCATGGTCCGCCACATTGTTTGGGAAGTTATCAACTCCATTTTGGAAATTCCCTGGTTTCTTTTTAATCTGAGAAAACTGGCTAAGCAGTTGGAACACATAGAATTACTTGTGCACAGAAACAGGCCGTTTGGCCCATTGGTTCCATTCTGCAGTTTGTTCTCCCACCCCTCCTCGTCTCACCCTATCAGCATATCCTTCTGTTCCTCTCTCCCTCCCTATACTTATCTCCACCCTGAATGAATCTACTCTGTTCACCTCAGTCACTCCCTTTGCTAGTGAGTTCCACCTCTCAACACTCTCAGGGTAGGGAGGTTTCTCCTGTAGGATTTTTTTGGTGACTATCTGATGTGTGTGTTTGGAAATGGATAGAGGTAAATCAGGAAGCAAATGGTCATGTGACTCCATATGAGAGGAAGGAAGGTCAGTCTCCAGTACTGACCTCTGTCTGTATGAAGCCCAGGCCCTCACAATGCAAACTCCTGTTCCATCCAACTCCCCCTCGCGTGTAGGCACTCGCTCCCCCTTGCACACCAGCCCTCCCCACTAATACGCCCTCCCCCTTTTGCTCATGCCCTACCCTCCTCTCATGCACCATGTGCTCTCTGCCCTCTCAAACACACAGGTTGCCCCCCTCTCTTGCATGCATGCCCCCTCGCATGTGCCCTCTCCTGCACCTCATCCTCCTCTCCCTTCTCCCAGCTTCCCCTCCCCATCACGCGCCTCCCCCCCCCCCCCCCCCACCAAACCTCCAAACCCAACCTCGCCGAAAGACTGCTCAGGGAGTGCTGCAGTGTTCTGGGGGTACTGAGGCAGTGTTGTAATGTTGGGCCAGCGCCGAGGGGGGTGCTGCGGTGTGGAGGGAGTGCTGTGGCGCCAAGGAGGTGCTGTGGTGCCAAGGGGGTGCTGCGGTGCTGTTCTGTCCTGTGATTTGCCAAGAAATAAAGATGATGGCCTGCTGATTTAGACGAACCCTAGTGATCCCAAGGTAATATCCCCCTCTAAAAAAACCTTATTGCAGTATTTTGAGAGATTTTATTCTGTCTGCAATGGTCACTGTGATTGTGCATCTCAAGCAGTTACATTGTGAACTAACAGGTGAAATGGTGGCACCGTCTCTGTGAGTTCCAACAAGGGACAAACAACCGCCTGCGTTTGTTTTACAGCCGAGAAGATTTCCAGCGTATCGGAGAGCTCGCTGTGAACCCACTCGGAGACCGAATCATCAACGCTTTCTTTCCTAATGCGTAAGTGAGCTGGAGTTCGATTTTTGGGCAGTTGGTGTCTGTATCTCAGTGGGAGGTGTGTGTGTGCCTGTATCTTAGTGGGTGGGGGAGGTGTGTGTGTGTATGTATCTCAGGGGGAGGTGTGTGTGTGTATGTATCTCAGGGGGAGGGGGAGGTGTGTGTGTGTATGTATCTCAGGGGGAGGTGTGTGTGTGTATGTATCTCAGGGGGAGGGGGAGTTGTGTGTGTGTATGTATCTCAGTGGGAGGGGGAGGTGTGTGTGTCTATGTATCTCAGTGGGAGGGGGGGTGTGTGTGTCTATGTATCTCAGTGGGAGGGGGGGTGTGTGCGTGTATGTATCTCAGGGGGAGGGGGGGTGTGTGTGTCTATGTATCTCAGTGGGAGGGGGGGTGTGTGCGTGTATGTATCTCAGGGGGAGGGGAAGTTGTGTGCATGTATGTATCTCAGGGGAGGGGGAATTGTGTGTGTGTATGTATCTCAGTGGGAGAGGGAGGTGTGTGTGTGTGTATGTATCACAGGGGGAGGTGTGTGTGTGTATGTATCTCAGGGGGAGGGGGAGGTGTGTGTGTGTATGTATCTGAGTGGGAGGGGGAGGTGTGTGTGTGTGTATGTATCTCAGTGGGAGGGGGAGGTGTGTGTGTGTGTATGTATCTCAGGGGGAGGTGTGTGTGTGTATGTATCTCAGGGGGAGGGGGAGGTGTGTGTGTGTGTATGTATCTCAGGGGGAGGTGTGTGTGTGTATGTATCTCAGGGGGAGGGGGAGGTGTGTGTGTGTATGTATCTCAGTGGGAGGGGGAGGTGCGTGTGTGTATGTATCTCGGGTAGGTGTGTGTGTGTATGTATCTCAGAGGGAGGGGGAGTTGTGTGTGTGTATGTATCTTGCTTTCAGGCAGGCCTCTGTGGTCAATCCTATGAACACACATCAGATTACAACTGCAAAAGGAGGTTATGCTGTTTGTAAGTCGAGAGATCCAGGGCAATTGGGCAAATTGGATCCAAAATTGGCTTAGTGGCCAGAGGCAGAAGGTGATGGTCGAAGGTTGTTTTTGCGATTGGAAGCCTGTGATGCGTGGTGTACCACAGGGATCGGTGCTGGGACCTTGCTGTTTGTAGTGCACATTAATGATTTAGACATGAATATAGGAGGTATGATCAGTAAGTTCGCACGAAAGCTGATGGCATCGTAAATAGTGAGGAAGAAAGCCTTACGATATGGATGGGCAGGTAAGATGGGCAGAGCAGTGGCAAATGGAATTTAATTCTGAGAAGTGGGAGGTGATGCATTTTGGGAGGATTAACATGGCAAGGGGATACACAATGAATGGTAGGACCCTAGGAAGTACAGAGAATCAGAGGGACCTTGGTTTACATGTCCATAGATCCCTGAAGACAGCAGCACAGGTAGATAAGGTGGTTAAAAAGGCATGCAGGATACTTGCCTTTATTAGCCGAAGCATAGGATATAAGAGCAGGGAGGGTGTATTGGAGCTGTATAAATCGCTAGTTAGGCTACATCTGGAGTACTGTGTGCAGTTCTGGTCGCCACATTATAGGAGGGATATGATTGCACTGGAGAGAACGCAGAGGAGATTCACCAGGATGTTGCCTGGGTTGGAGCATTTCAGCTATGAAGAGAGACTGGATAGGCTGGG
Organism: Isurus oxyrinchus; assembly: GCA_026770705.1. Taxonomy (NCBI): domain Eukaryota; kingdom Metazoa; phylum Chordata; class Chondrichthyes; order Lamniformes; family Lamnidae; genus Isurus; species Isurus oxyrinchus. The sequence goes on along the minus strand of JANJGN010000031.1, from coordinate 3,755,449 downwards.
GTTGTTTTCCTTAGAGCAGAGAAGGCTAAGGGGGGCCTGATTGAGGTATACAAAATTATGAGGGGCATAGATAGGGTAGATAGAAAGAAACTTTTCCCCTTAGCAGAGGTGTCAATAACCAGGGGGCATAGATTTATGTTAAGGGGCAGGAGGTTTAGAGGGGATTTGAGGAAAATTTTTTTTCACCCAGAGGGTGGAGGGAATCTGGAACTCACTGCCCGAGGGGGTGGTAGAGGCAGGAACCCTCACAACATTTAAGGAATATTTAGATGAGCACTTGAAACACCAGAGCATACAGGGCTACAGGCCAAGTGCTGGAAAATGGGATCAGAATAGACAGGTGCTTGATGGCCGGCACAGACATGATGGGCCAAAGGGCCTGTTTCTGTGCTGTATAACACTATGACTCTATGATGCAGCTTTAAGGTAATTGGCAAAAAAGCCAAATGAGAGGTAAAGAGGTTTTTTTCACACAGTGTGTTTATGATGAGCTGTAAGATTAGTGACAGCAGAGTCAGTAGACCCCTTTGCAAAGGGAAATGGCTTAAATAATTAAAGGGTGAAAATTTGACAGGCTTTGGGAGGGAACAGGCGAGTGGGATAGTGGGACGGTTATGTGGAGCATAAATACCAGCGTAGACTGGCTGGGCTGAATGGCCTTCTCCTACGCTGTAATCACTCCATGGAAATCTCACTTTTGGCCTTGCATCTCTTTTGGAATCATTTACAGGAAACAGACTCTGGATTTCCGATCGTTCGTCCGGATCCTGGCCACCTTCCGACCCACAGTAAAGGACAAGTTGGCCAATCCCAATGCACCGGAGCCGATTAACAGTCGAACCAACAAGCTACGGTGTAAGTACCGGGTCTACTTGACCTGTCTGCAGCTTCACATAGAGGTGTTCGTGTTCCAGCTTAACCTTTCACCCTCAGTCTGACCCTAGTAAAGCTTTGGCGCTGTGCTGCTTGGCGACCTCCCACATTTGATCTTGCCATCTCACATGGCCTCACTACTCCCATTGCATCAATCACAGATCATCTCTGATCACTTCCTTGTGTCATTCTCCACCCATATCCTCTTCCCCTTCCCAAACCTGTGTCTGTGCCAGAAGGAAAATTTACTTTACCAACTTACTTAGAACTGTACTTTCAAAAGCCCAGTCCTCTAGCCTTTGGTGCTTCCTTCACCACAACATTTCTGAGCTACTGATTGGCTCAGCCATACCCTCAGCCCCACCTTTGATACCCAAGTCCCCATTAAAACCATGACTCTCTCTCACCCTAACCATCACCCCCCGCCCAGTTTGGGCCTCACCTCCACTTGCCTTAATCTAAGGGATACAGACGTGAATGGAGATCATAGATGGTTTAGCCATTCACCATCAGACTGCAGAGATGTGTTATAGCACCGTAAATAATGTTCCTGCACACTTGCAAACGAGTGTCATCTCTGCATCGCTTTGAAGCAAATCAAAAATAGAAAATATACGACACCTGCCAGGTTCACTAAGGTTGCTGGTTGGGGTGCCATTTTTCACCCAGGTAAATTATTAGCAAGAAATCCTTACAGTACTGAGTGGTTGGGTGAGGGCAGGTCAGGGGGGTTAGTGGCGATAGGAGAGACCTGCTCAGTATATCCACTGAAGCCAGCCCAAGAGCGGGAAAACGAGCACATGAGAATTCCCGTCCCTGGGAAGGTCTGCCCTACCAATGCCATCATTCTCTGAGTACTCCTGGGTTACAGTGTAACAGTGTACCCCCGTAGTGATGAGCAGGGTCAGTGCCTACGTCTTTGGTTGATGCCTTAAACAATCAGAGATTGACAACGTACACTGGCTTTAAGTAACAGCACTCTTTCTGCTTCTCATTACAGTTGCATTCCAACTGTACGACCAGGACAGAGATGGGAAAATCTCCAGAGAGGAACTAATCCAGGTAAAGGCTGCAATGAGACAGTCATGAAATTTGGGATCTGAATAATTACTCTTCCCAGTAAGCTGTCTAACCGGCGCTTTCATTAACAAGTTGAGATACCAATTTTCTCCATGAGTTGTGACAATGGGTTATCAAGGCCAAAAAAAACCCAAAACCAAGCACCAGGCTTTAGTTCTGGACAGATAGAATTGAAAAGTAGGGCGGTTATGTTAAACCTGTATTGAATCTCAGTTAGGCCACATTTAAGAATGCTGTGTGTGGTTCTGGTCGCCATTTTATAAATAGGATAAAGAGGCACTGGAGAGGGTTCAGAGAAGAGGGTGATGCCAGAAATGCATGGGTATACCTATCAGGAAAGGGTCGACAGGCTGAGTCTCTTATCTCTTTAAAAAAAGAATAAGGTCGAGTGGGTGACCTAATCAAGGTCTTTAAAATTATGAAAGCATTTGGTAAAGTGGATACAGAGAGAATAAGACCATAAGACGTAGGAGCAGAAGTAGTCCATTCGGCCCATCAAGCCTGCTCTGCCATTCAATGAGATCATGGCTGATCTGATAATCCTCAATCCCACTTTCCTGCCTATTCCCCCATAAACTTTGATTCCAATGTTTCCAGTTGTGGGGAAGAGCAGAACTAGAGGCCATCAATTTTAGCTAGCCACCAAGAAATCCAATCGGAAGTTTAGAACAAGGTGTGATTCCAATGGCGTCTAGATGTCATTAGCTAAAGGAGGCATGTATGAACGCCTGACAAATGGGTGCACAAAATAATTTATTATCTGTCCTGTCCTGCATGTGAAAATTGGGATCTCAGCTGGATAGAGGTCCTGTGAGATTAACCTCCTCCTACACTGCCTTCTGCAGAGACTCAAAACTACAAAAGCCAGATTGTTTCAAAACAGGAAAATAGATGAAAAACAATGTTTGTATTGTGTTAAACCCAGCATTGTACTAATTTCTTTGCTGTTATCTGCCTCAATGTAAACTTGGTTACACAACAATTATAAATATCAGTTTTAGCTGAGATATTAGTCTGACAGTGTATTCACCACCTCTAAGTGGATGGGAAGATCCCATGTGCTGTCTGGTGCATTACTCAATGACTGAGATGTAATTGTAATCCCTGGCACACTAGCCCAGTAATGCACATTTAAAGATTCAGATTCTAGTCCCAAGGAGACTCCAACTGGAATTTCCTCAGAACAGCTCCAATTCTTCCATTTGTAACCTGGTTGGAAGTGGAGCGTAAACCCAGTTTACGTGAGTGAAGGAGTTTTCACCCTGAAGATTAGAGCGTTGGGACAAGAGAAGTTTAGGGGGTAGCTCAGTGTCCTGGCCTTTAAACAGAAATGAATACGTGCTGTGTTTTTCTATGAAGTGTGTAGCAAAAAGAATTCTGGATTGTAAAGCTGACATTATCTGAATTCCTTTAATACTTTAGCGGTAGCGTAATCCCATTTCACATCTACTAATAAACATCTGGATTAACAGATGATTTGCTTGTTGGGCTACTTCAGATGTTTACAGTTAAGAGTCAGAACAGAGAGGATTGTTGAGAGTCCTTCCTAAAACAGCTTTGGTGAAATTGTAATTTTTACGACGTCTAGCCGCTTTCGGTGATGTGGGCTATCTGATAGTTTTCGATTGGTGTTTGAACCTGTGACCTCTCCTGCTGCTGGTCCACTAACATGGCCACTAACTAACTGTATTTGTTAATGGATTCCATGCCGGATTGTGAAATATGAAACCAGACACAAATCCTTTTATTGATAATAGGCTTATTTACAGATTGCAGCATTACGTATGTCTGCCTTCTACCTACTACCCAGTGTCCCTGTGGTCTCTTTTTATAATCTTTTGAGTAAAACAAATTTAACAAATTGACAAATTAATCAATTGAAAAGAAACCAATTAAGCCAGTTAATAGCCCCTAAGGTGCGCTGTAACTAAAGAAAAAATTTAAAGGAACCTTGCCGAATTAAAATAAAATATCATTATGGGAGCTGAGGAAGCACTCAGGCCCTGTGGTGCCCAGCAGCCATGGAATAGTCTTTCCTTGTAAGCTCTCAAGTTCTTAAATTAAACAAAGCCCTTCATCTGTGTATCTTGTCAATCTAATTAACATAACATTAACACCATGTACCCCTTTCATCCACTAATGTGTCGCTGACAATTTCTCAGTGAACATCAAATACAAGTCTCTCTTTGATTAGGTGCTTCGTATGATGTTGGAGGCACAAGTTACAAATGACCAATTGGAGAGCATCACTGATCGGACCATTCAGGAGGCTGACCTGGATGGAGATGGTGCCATCTCATTTGAGGAGTTTAGAAAGGTACTTTCACCACCCAAATAACTTGAGTCCAGTCAAGTGCTGGGGATAACCTATTGATCAGACATGTTGAACTGTTGGTTAATCAATTCACCGTATAGTGAGAAAGCACAGGCCAGGGAGGTAACTGGGTCAGTGTGTGATTTTGATGAAATCATTAATCTCCAACTGGGAGTACTAGAATTTCCCTGGGGTCTCGGGGAGGTTTTGGGGGAGGAGGGAAATCAATCCAAGTTCCATTCTTGTCCATTCTCCACTACTTTCTGCTGACCGCTTCCCCAAGTGGACATTGGATGTGGGTTGAAGTCAGACCTGCTATGATGTCCTCTGACTGTTTGACTAGGCTGCCTCATCAGGCTGAGATCAGGAAAATGGCTGGGTGCTGTGACTGGATGTTTATAAGATGTAGTCACATATCCTTATTACCCTTATGTGGGGGTGTTATAGTATATTGTCATACTGACCGTCTCTTGAATACATGTTTGAGGGCTACAAGACACTGCAAGGTCTGTTAATATACTTTATATTAAATTACGTTAATGAGACACAACCCCTTACTTAATATCCAATTAATATTCATGTACCAGGGACTGCTCAGGAGGCTGCAAGCTTGTCATCTTCATTGCTCATGCTAGCCTCAGCTAGACAGTGTGGAAATCCCTGAGGCACTCTATTAGGTTATCTCTTTCATAGGTTTCATTACGTGGGATAAAAGTGGGTCCCATAGTTCTGTGTGTATGCTGCAAATCAGTAAGCTCACTTAGTGATGAGGTTAGCAACCATCATTTGTGGTGCTGGCCATTAATGGCTCGAGTTATTTAGGCTCCAGACCACCCATGTGAAGTCTCACTGGACTCTGTGGCATTCATTCCTCCTCTGAGTACATCCAGGCACAAGCCTATTAATATTCCCCCAGAGTCTCCAAACTGCCTATATTACTCCTCTCATGGACAGTTAATGAAGCAATGGCTCCAATTTTTCAGGCCTGACCTTGTCTAGCCATTGTAGAATGAATGTAGTTCGCTATGGCTGTTTGACCTGACACTGATGGAACCGGCCACCCCAGGCAAGCATATCCAAGCCCGGGTCTTACACCTTCAGCAGAGACTCTGCAAGGAGAAAAGGGGAAAGCACACATGGAATGTCTAATGTCTCTCCACTTCACCCTATGCCTGCAGTGTTACTTTGATAGCACTCTCACCTCTGAGTCACAAGGTTCGAGGCTCAAGTCCCATCCCAGAAACTTGAGCACAAGAATTTAGGCAAACACCCCAATGGAGTACCGAGGGAGTGTTGCATTGCCAGAGATGCCATCTTTCAGATGAGATGTTAAACAAAGTCCCCATCTCCTGTTTGGCTGGATGTAAAAGGCCCTATGGCACTATTGCAAAGAAGAGCAGGGGAGTTTTCCCCAGTGAACAGGACAATATTTATCCTTCAGTCAACATCACAAAAACAGATTATCTGGCCATTATCACACCGCTGTTTGGGGGAGCTTGCTGTGTGTAAATTGGCTGCCATGTTGCGTATATTACAACCATGACTGCACTTCAAAAAGTACTTCATTGGCTGTAAAACGCATTGAGACACCAGATGGTCATGAAAAGCATAATATAAATCCAAGTCTCTCTGTTTTTCTTCTCGCAGTCACTCGAGAATATTAATTTGGAACACAAGATGAGCATTCGATTTCTTCAGTAATGTCTGGAGATTTGCCAGGAAGGAAGTTTATTGCTGATGTGAATTCCTGGGAAGAGTAACTGGATGGAGATGAGAATTGTGTGCTGCTAAACTGCCATTTGAGATTTGTGCTTTGAAATTTTGAGCTTCCGTGAATCCCCTGCCACTATCAGGGTTTTGCTGAGTTTCTCCGGTGAGTATGGGGGTCCGTACAGGAACTGGGAGATTCTGGGCTCCGTTCCCGGCCTGTGTTGAGTTCTCTGTTCTTCTGGCAGGTTGATAATAAGGAATTGAGAATCACTTCAGCGTTCTGGGATCAGGAAGCAGAAATATCAGCCCGGCAGCTGTGGGCCAGAGGCTGGCAGCTGTGCATTGTCAGCCGTACCACTGGGGGAGCTGTGGCTTCTGCTGCAATACATCCACCGGAGGTCTCAGATTGAGGAACCCAGACCACAGGTGTATGTGTGGGATGGGGGTCCCAAAGAGGGAGGGGCTCACGGTGGATAAAGGGGTGGACAGGGGGATGGCTCTCAGTAGGCCCCGCCCTTCCTGACGTGAGGACCCTTGATCAAGCACACAGGGCCGGATTTTCACTACCGAGGCAGACAGCTGGAGTTGGGAAATTTCCTAGCTCCAAACATTCCCACTTCTAACCTTATGATGGAAGGAAGGTCATTGATGAAGCAGCTGAAGATGGTTGGGCCAAGGACACTGTCCTGAGGAACTCCTGCAGTGATGTCCTGGAGCTGAGATGACTGACCTCCAACAGCCACAACCATCTTCCTTTGTGCTGGGTATGACTCCAACCAGCAGAGAGTTTTCCCCCTGATTCCCATTGACTCCAGTTTTGCCAGGGCTCCTTGATACCACACTGTCAAATGCTGCCTTGATATCAAGGACAGTCACTCTCACTTCACCTCTGGAGTTCAGCCCGAGGCTGAAATGAGATCAGGAGCTGAGTGACACTGGCAGAACCCAAACTGCACGTTAGTGAGCAGGTTATTGCTGTGTAAGTGTGGTCACTTTTCTGATGATTGAGAGTAGACTGATGGGGTTGGATTTGTCCTGCTTTTTGTGTACAGGACATACCTGGACAATTTTCCACATAGCCGGGTAGATGCCAGTGTTGTAGCTGTACTGGAACAGCCTGGCTAGGAGCAAGTTCTGGAGCACAAGTCTTCAGTACTATTGCCAGAATATTATCCGGGCCCATAGCCTTTGCAGTATCCAGTGCCTTCTGCTGTTTCTTGATATCACGTGGAGTGAATTGAATTGGCTGAAGACTGGCATCCGTGATGGTGGTGTCTGGGAGATTGTCCGTAAGGAATGATTCTGTGAGTATGACATTGTCAGGCTGTTCCTTGACTACTCTGTGAGGCAGCTCTCCCATTTTGTCACAAGCCCACAAACATTAGTAAGGAGGACTGTGCAGGAGCCACAGGGCTGGGTGTGCTGTTGTCGTTTCCGGTTACACTTGGTTTTAGTCTTATTTAACTTTTCTGTAGTTTGGTACAACTTAGCGGCTTGCTGGGCCAGTTAATAGTCAACCACATTGCTGTGGGTCTGCAGTCAAGTAGACCGGACCGGGTAAAGATGGCAGATTTCCTTCTCTAAAGGACTGTAGTAAACCAGGTGGGATTTTATGACAATCAAAGATAGGTTCATGGCCTCCATTAATGAGATTGGCTTTTAATTTCACATATATTTATTGATTTTAAATTCCCCGCCCCCCCCCCCCCCCCCCACCCCCAATGCAGTGACATTATCACTCTGCTACTGCTTTACACAGCGGGTAGACTTCGGAGCATGACCAGGCACAGGAGCCACACAAATCCGGAAGTCAGGAGCATTCCTGTACGACTCTTGGACTTGGACATTCTCTGACAGGGAATAGGGGTTTGGGCAGGGGAGGGAGGGTGTGTGCGATACAGAGCAGCACTCACCAGCCCTGGCCTGCAGAAGGTGGGGGGGGGGTGGGGGTGGCGCTGAGAGTACCTGCCGCTGGTTTTATTTTCACATTTGTTCACTGTATGTCACGTGGCTTGTGTCAGAGGTCAGAGGTCCCAGTTACTATGAGTGTACTGTCATAGAGTGTATCACCCACTGGCCTTCCCACACCCCCCTCTCTATCACACCACCCCCATTGCACCCCCACTACCCCACTGCACCCCCACTCACCCCACTGGACACGTGTCACAGTATAACTGGGGTTCCCAGCTCCATGACTCAAGGTGCCCTCTGACTGACTCACCCTGATACATGGAGGGTCTGTCCAGCTTCCTGATCCCAGTAGCCATTGTGATATGAAGCCTCCTTCACCTTGGAAACAGCCAACACGGGGTTGGTCCTAAATATCGTGATGCTGAATTGATTTTAAAAGTGCCAAATTGGATTCTTTGCCGCTACCAGGGGAGCCCGATGGATTTGTAATAAATAAAATAATTCTGCAAACGGAGTGTCGAGTTGGGATTTTTTTGGCTCGGGCTGGTTTTTCTCCTCTTGAACTCACTCACGTATTTTCCACACACACGTTCGTCCTCCACCTGCGGAGCTGAGCAATGAGTCTCGGCTTCGGGGACCCTCGCCGCTGGGATGGTTTGGATTATTGTCTACCGCAAACATGTCCTTCACAAGCGCTGTCCACTGTGGCTCAGTCACCTCCGAGCCCAGGGGCGTTTGGTTCCAGCCCTATTCCAGAGGCTTGAGCACAAAATGCAGGTGGACGACTCGCAGGGCAGTACCAAGGGAATGCTGCACAGTTGAAGGTTCCGGATGAGCCATTAAACCAAGGCCCCCATGCAAGTGACACAAAAGAGCTGACATACCGCTATTTGAAGAAGACTATTCGATGTGGAGTGGAAAATGGCTACTGCACATATTATGACATTTATTTACATAGGATGACATCAGATGAGTATGGCAAGGCACAGGCTACAAAGGTATTCATCAAACATCCCTTTCCCATAAAAAAACAAAGAGAAGAATTGCATGTGCTTTCTTTGCAACTTATTCCACAAATGTAGTCCATAAAGAAAACGATCACACATGAACAGAAGATGTTTGTTCTTTCTGGTCCGTTCCGATTTTCAGATCTCCCTACGCATGCATAGGCCCGGGTTTACGTTCCCGTGTTGGGTAGTGAGAGTCATGGAATTTCAGGAAAAAGTGCCCCAGATGGCAGGGTCTTTGGTCTGGGATTCAGGTACAGAATGGAGTTGGACCCTCAAATGCAGGTCGGAGGTTGCCACAGGGGCTTAAACAGCCCATCTCAGCTCTCTGGGGCTTTGTCCCAGTTGATTTCTTAAACATTAGGCTCTCTAGCCCTTTCACCCCCAGCCACTCCCTATGCCCATACATGCCAACTCATGAACTCATGCCAACCAATGTTCCCCACCTGCCCCAATGGCCCCTTACAGCCCCTGACAATGCCAACTCATGACCCTTCCACCTATCCCCAAAGTCCCCTTATAGCCTCTATGCCAACTCATGCCTCACCACCCTTTGCCCTCACACCCTCCATGCCAACTCACCCAGTATCTACCATGGGCAGATCTCAGGAGTGATGCTGAGATGAAATAAAGTTCAAGATATCTATTATTGACTTCACTATATATAGAAAACACTCCCCCATTCATGAAAATCCATTCAATAGATTTAAATTGCCTCAACTACTTAATCCCTTATAGAAATAAACACTTGTGTTCGTAACACCAAACAGCTAATCCTTTAATAACCTCGGAGCTGTCGATCAAACTGTGAACTTACACCCAGCCCCTACCCCCACTGTGACGATGATATTTGTGGAAAGCAGCCAAGCATTAATAATGGTATAATGATAGCACTTTGGGTAATGTCATCAAACAGAGATTGAAACTCTTCAAACAGATTTTTCAACTCTCACATACATATGCAGGCAATTTTAAAGGGCTGGCCATTTAAATAACTTGAAAGCATGACAGTTCTACAGGTATTATCTGCCCTTCAACAGCATTTATGACATTTCTAGAGTCACAACTCTCACACTGCTGGATAAGGCCCATGGTCCAGTGAAAATGGGGTCTGTTTGAACATAGCACTGATTTCAAATGGCCCTGCTGGGTTCAGGTTTCCTCTATGTGAAAATCACTTCTCACCTCTGCTTCCCCAAGCCCCACCCCAGTGAAAATAGGGTCTGTGGAAAGTGGGGGTGGGTTTTCCAGATCGGAGGAAGGCACGCCATATTGAAGGATCCCTGGATTCTCCACAGGTCAGCGAAAATCCAAACCATGGTCTTTAAAGCATTCAAGTTTTTTTAATCGTATGTATGCGAGTTGTTATCGGCTTTTCATCTGGTTCCTGGGGCAATGTGGCCTCTCTGGGGAATATTTGTTGCCATGGCGAGTGTTGCTGTTGTGGTGATTGTTGCTGCTGATCTGTTGTATTTGTTGGGGAACGGTTGGCCTCTGGGACTGACGGTCATTCAGTTCCTTGTTCAGTTGGCAAGATCAAATCTGCCTCATCAGCTGTCTGTTGTGAAGAAGCAACTTCTCCGGTTAAGCGTAGGTGTCTGTGGTTACGATGCTAGATCTGATCATTCACTTTCACTGAGGTAACAGCCTCTCTACACAGGTCCCAAGTTGCCAAGTGGGCTGCCTTGTTGAGTGCATCGAATGTTTGCACTTTGACCGTCTCTCGAACGCCCAGCTCTCCAAAGATATGGCAGCTTCATCAAAGTGAAATTTGGCTTTCGGTCATTTCACTATGATTTTGTCACTCACTCTGTTTATTATTTCTGGCTTCAGTAGATTTTTATCTGTTGGAACAGTAGACTGGGTGCGGTGTGACATTCGACACTGGGCTAGACTACTTTCCATGCTTTCAGGTGTGTTTCTCCAGTCTAAAATTGTCTTGTACGCTGTGTTTCTGGGTTCCTTTATGCAAACTCAGGTTCGATTTGTTTGAAGATTCCAATTAAAATATATATAAATCAAAAGTTCACAAATCGTGTGAACCATTGAACAGCTTTCACACCCCGTGTTTGCTGAATCTCTGTTACAGCTCACACCTTAGGGCAAAGTCCTTCAGCTGTGAGTACGTGACCCACATATTTGATTTCAGTCATCTTTGGGTGCAGTATTTTCTTGTTCAGCTTTTGGTTATAGAGTCATAGAGGTCTACGACACAGAAAAAGGCCCTTCAGCCCATTGAGTCTCCGCCGGTCAAACAAGTACCTAACTATTGTAATCCCATTTTCCAGCGTTAGGCTCATAGCCTTGTCTGCCATGGCATTAGAAGTGCACATCCAAATACTTCTTAAATGTTATGAGGGTTTCTGCCTCTACCACCCTTTCAGGCAGAGTTCCAGATTCCCACTCTCACGTTCTTCCTCACATCCCCTCTAAACCTCCTGCCCCTTACCTTAAATTTATGCCCCCTAGTTATTGATCCCTCCATCAAGGGGAAACATTCCTTCCTGTCTACCCTTTCTATGCCCCTCATAATTTTATGCACCTCAATCATGTCCCCCCTCAATCTCCTCTGCTCCAGGGAAAACAACCCCAGTCTATCCAATCTCTCCTCATAACTAAAACTCTCCAGCCCAGGCAACATCCTGGCAAATCTCCTCTGCACTCTCTCTCTTAAATGTGATCTTCTGATGAGCTCTCTCGCAGCCTCGCTAGATTCCGATCATGACCTGCGATGGCTTCTTCCATCATATCTCTACATGGTCACAACCACATGTGAAGGAGTGAAAATGTCTCCCCTATTCTACTGCCCCAGGTCTGACCATAACAGGGTTTTTTTTTCTGAATTTAGAGAGGATGGGCCTTTTAATACTCTGTGTATTTTCAGGTTATAAAGAATTGGTTAGTTAGGTCTAAAAACAAAGAAAACTGCGGATGCTGGAAATCCAAAACAAAAACAGAATTAGCTCCAACAACTCATCGACACCAACACCCATCTAGGACCCTCCACCCCAGCCTGTCCCTCCGTCCCCACCCCATCTTCCAATCCCAGCCCCAGCCGTGTATTCACTATACCCCCTGACCTTCCCCTCTCCGATGCTGAACGTTCAGTGCTCAGCAAAGGACTTAGTTTCATACCCTTACGCCCTCACCTCAATGAATTTCGGGCTCGGCATGATACTGAACTCTTCTTTCGCCGTCTTCGTCTCCGGGCTCACTTCTTTGGGCAGGAGTCCTCTCCCAGTTCAACGGATCCTTTTACCCATCTCCAATATTCTCCCTCCACCTGGACCCCTCCCTCTGGATTCTTACCTTCTCTTGATCTTTTCATTGAGAACTGTCGGCGCGACATTAGTCGTCTCAATTTCTCTGCTCCTCTCACCCATTCTAACCTGTCTCTCTCTGAACTTACTGCACTCCATTCTCTCAGGTCCAACCCTGACATTGTCATCAAACCCGCTGACAAGGGTGGTGCTGTTGTTGTCTGGCGCACTGACCTCTACCTCGCGGAGGCTGAGCGTCAACTCGCAGACACTTCCTCCTACCTCTCCCTGGACCATGACCCCACCACTGAACATCAAGCCATTGTTTCCAGGACTGTCACTGACCTCATCTCCTCTGGGGATCTCCCTCCCACAGCTTCCAACCTGATAGTCGCCCAACCTCGGACGGCCCGCTTCTATCACCTACCTAAAATCCACAAACAGAACTGCCCCGGTAGACCGATCGTCTCAGCTTGCTCCTGCCCCACAGAACTCATTTCTCGTTATCTTGACTCCCTTCTCTCTCCCCTTGTCCAGTCCCTTCCCACCTACATCCGTGATTCCTCTGACACCTTACGTCACATCAACAATTTCCAGTTCCCTGGCTCCAACCGCTTCCTCTTCACCATGGACGTCCAATCCCTCTACACCTCCATCCCCCACCAGGATGGTCTGAGGGCCCTTAGCTTCTTCCTCGAACAGAGGCCCGAACAATCCCCATCCACCACTACTCTCCTCCGTCTGGCTGAACTTGTTCTCACGTTGAACAATTTCTCCTTCAATTCCTCTCACTTTCTCCAAATAAAAGGTGTGGCTATGGGTACCCGCATGGGCCCCAGCTATGCCTGTCTCTTTATGGGGTATGTGGAACATTCCTTGCTCCAGTCCTACCCCGGCCCCCTTCCACAACTCTTTCTCCGGTACATCGATGATTACTTCGGTGCCGCTTCATGCTCTCGTCGGGACTTGGAAAAATTTATTAATTTTGCTTCCAATCTCCACCCCTCCATCATTTTCACGTGGTCCATCTCTGACACTTCCCTTCCCTTCCTTGACCTCTCTGTCTCAATCTCTGGTGATAGACTGTCCACTAATATCCATTACAAACCCACCGACTCCCACAGCTACCTCGACTACATCTCCTCACACCCCGCTTCCTGTAAGGACTCCATCCCATTCTCCCAGTTCCTTCGCCTTCATCGCATCTGTTCCAATGATGCTACCTTCAAAAACGGTTCCTCTGACATGTCCTCCTTCTTCCTTAACCGAGGTTTTCCACCGACGGTCGTTGACAGGGCCCTCAACCGTGTCCGGCCCATCTCCCGCGCATCCGCCCTCACGCCTTCTCCTCCCTCCCAGAAACATGATAGGGTCCCCCTTGTCCTCACTTATCACCCCACCAGCCTCTGCATTCAAAGGATCATCCTCCGCCATTTCCGCCAACTCCAGCATGATGACACCACCAAACACATCTTCCCTTCACCCGCCTTATCGGCATTCCGTAGGGATCGCTCCCTCCGGGACACCCTGGTCCACTCCTCCATCACCCCCTACTCCTCAACCCCCTCCTATGGCACCACCCCATGCCCACGCAAAAGATGTAACACCTGCCCCTTCACTTCCTCTCTCCTCACCGTCCAAGGGCCCAAACACTCCTTTCAAGTGAAGCAGCATTTCACTTGCATTTCCCCCAACTTAGTCTACTGCATTCGTTGCTCCCAATGTGGTCTTCTCTACATTGGAGAGACCAAACGTAAACTGGGCGACCGCTTTGCAGAACACCTGCGGTCTGTCCGCAAGAATGACCCAAACCTCCCTGTCGCTTGCCATTTTAACACTTCACCCTGCTCTCTTGCCCACATGTCTGTCCTTGGCTTGCTGCATTGTTCCAGTGAAGCCCAACGCAAACTGGAGGAACAACACCTCATCTTCCGACTAGGCACCTTACAGCCTTCCGGTCTGAATATTGAATTCAATAACTTTAGGTCGTGAGCTCCCTCCCCCATCCCCACCCCCTTTCTGTTTCCCCCTTTTTTTCCCCTTTTTTTTCCCTATAAATTTTATAGATTTTTCTTTTCCCACCTATTTCCATTATTTTTAAATATTTTAAAATCTTTTATGCTCCCCCCACCCCCACTAGAGCTGTACCTTGAGTGCCCTACCATCCATTCTTAATTAGCACATTCGTTTAGATAATATCACCAACTTTAACTTTAACACCTATGTGTTCTTTTGTCCCATTGTCACTGACATCTTTTGATGATCTGCTTCTATCACAGCTTGTTTGTCTACACAAGCACCTCTGTCTGTCTCTCTCTCTCCGCCCCCCACCCCCCCCCCCCACCCCACACACCTTAAACCAGCTTATATTTCAACTCTTTCCTGGACTCGAAATCAAGTTCTGTCGAAGGGTCATGAAGACTCGAAACGTCAACTCTTTTCTTCTCCGCCGATGCTGCCAGACCTGCTGAGTTTTTCCAGGTAATTCTGTTTTTGTTTTGGTTAGTTAGGTCGTTTGGGTTTAAACAAAGAACAAGATAAAGTTATTGAAACTACTTCCCGAATTAATAAAAAGGAATGAAACCGGACAGACCACCCAGCATGGACCAAGGCACCAAAAATGACAACAGTAAACCCAGTCCTGTCGACACTTCAAAGTCCTCCTTATGAACATCTGGGGGCTAGTGCCAAAATTGGGAGAGCTGTCTCACAGACTAGTCAAGCAACAGCTTGATACAGTCATCCTCACGGAATCATATCTTACAGATAATGTCCCAAACACCACCATCACCATACATCCTGTCTATCTGGCAGAACAGACCCAATAGAGGTGGCGGCACAGTGGTGTACAGTCGGGAGGGAGCTGCCCTGGGAGTCCGCAACATCAACTCTGGACCCCATGAAGACTCATGGCATCAGGTCAAAACATGGGCAAGGAAACCTCCTGCTAATTACCACATACCGCCCTCCCTCAACTGATGAATCAGTACTCCTCCATGTTGAACACCACTCGGAGGAAGCTCTGAGGGTGGCAAGGGCACAGAATGTACTCTGGGTGGGGGACTTCAATGTCCATCACCAAGAGTGTTTCGGTAGCACAACTACTGACCGAGCTAGCGGAGTCCTAAAGGACATAGCTGCTAGACTGGGTCTGCAACAGGTGGTGAGGGAACCAACAAGAAGGAAAAACATACTTGACCTCATCCTCATCATCCTGCCTGCCACATCTGTCCATGACAGTATCGGTAGGAGTGACCACAGCACAGTCATTGTGGAGACGAAGTCCCATCTGCACAATGAACCTACCCTCTATCATGTTGTGTAGCACTACCACCGTGCTAAATGGGATAGATTTCAAACTGATCTAGCAACTCAAGACTGGGCATCCATGATGCACTGTTGGCCATCAGCAGCAGCAGAATTGTACTCAAACACAATCTGTAACCTCATGGCCCAGCATATCCCCCACTCTACCATTACCATCAAGCCAGGGGATCCACCCTGGTTCAATGAAGAGTGCAGGAGGGCATGCCAGGAGCAGCACCAGGCATACCTATAAATGAGGTGTTAACCTGGTGAAGCTATAGCAAAGGACTACCTGCATGCCAAACAGCATTAGCAGCATGTGATAGACAGAGCTAAGTGATCCCACAGCCAACGGATCAGATCTAAGTTCTGCAGTCCTGCAACATCCAGTCATGAATGCTGGTGGACAACAACTCACTGGAGGAGGAGGCTCCACAAATCTCCCCATCCTCAATGATGAAGGAGCCCAGCAAATCAGTGCAAACAATAAGGCTGAAGCATTCGCAACTATCTTCAGCCAGAAGTGTCGAGTGGATGATCCATCTCAGCCTCCTCCGGAGGTTCCCAGCATCACAGATGCCAGTCTTCAGCCAATTCGATTCACTCCATGTGATATCAATAAATGGCTGAAGGCACTGGATAGTGCAAAGGCTATGGACCCTGACAATATTCCGGCAATAGTGCTGAAGACTTGTGCTCCAGAACTTGCCACACCCCTAGCCAAGCTGTTCCAGTACAGTTACAACACTGGCATTGACCTGGCTATGTGGAAAATTGCCCAGGTATGTCCTGTGCACAAAAAGCAGGACAAATCCAACCCGGCCAATTACTGCCCCATCAGTCTACTCTCGATCATCAGTAAAATGATGGAAGGGGTCATCAACAGTGCTATCAAGTGGTACTTGACCAGTAATACCCTGGTCACTGATGCTTAGTTTTCTGCCAGGGTCACTAAGCTTCTGACCTAATTACAGCCTTGGTCTAGTCATAGACAACAAAGCTGAACTCCCAAGGTGAGGTGAGTGACTGCCTTTGACATCAAGACAGCACTTGACAGAATGTAGCATCAAGGAGCCCGAGCAAAACTGGAGCCAATGGGAATCAGGGAGAAAAATTTCAGCTGGTTAGAGTCATACCCAGCACAAAGGAAGATGGTAGTGGTTGTTGGAGGTCAGTCATCTCAGCTCCAGGACATCACTGCAGTAGTTCCGCAGGGTAGTGTCCTCACCCCAACCATCTTCAGCTGTTTCATCAATGACTTTCCTTCCATTATAAGGTCAGAAGTGGGGATGTTTGCTGATGATTGCACAATGTTCAGCACCATTCACAACTCCTCAGATACTGAAGCAGTTCATGTCCAAATGCAGCGAGACCTGGACAATATCCAGACTTGAGCTGACAAGTGGCAAGTAACATTCATGCCACACAAAAGTGTCAGGCAATGACCATCTCCAACAGGAGAGAAACTAACTATCACCCCTTGACATTCAATGGCATTACCATCAATGAATCCCCCATCCTGGGTAAATCGCAACCACCATTCATATGTCAGACACATTCCCAGTACAGATGGCAGAATAAGAGGATAGACTTAAAGATTTTTTTACATTTCGTGAAGTTGATAAAACAAAGGAATACAGTGTTAACTGTCCTTTGGCTGCTCTTGACGTGGTGATTCCATGTTGCAGCCATTTTGTTCTGTTCTCTTCCTGGATGTAGCTAAAGGAAACAGATTTCCACATTTTATTTCCAAAAGATCTCGTTTGTGGGGTATTTCTCTCTTCTCAGAATGGTTACTTTGCAAATCTGGGCACAATACATTCGGGGAGAGAGTGAGAGAGAGAGATTCTTTGCAGTCTTTCAATGCAGCATTCTGATCTTTGATCCCTTTGGCTTGGTAAACAGTCCTTAAAGTCCTGCTGCCTGTATATTCCAGAGGAATTCACTTAATCCATGTTTGCTGCTGTCATTGTTTTTCAAATGTATTTTGATATTTCATCTCAGAAACATGTGAAAAATTTCAGGATGGGGTAAACAGGAGATGGGGTCTTTCACACTCCCCAGGGTGTTTGAGTGTCTGTTTGTTTTCATCCCACTTGGGTAGAATGCAAGTTTGTATGTTGTGACTGGCTGGCGGTCATCCATTGTCTTAATAGGATTACAGTTTATTGTTTTATCAAAATCGAGCCACAAAAATTAGAATTAGAAATTGTATTTTTTTTTTAAAAAAAGGACATCCTCATAACAACAGTCAGCAGCTCACCCACGATTGATTCCATTCCTGGAAGATCATTGACTATCTCATGCTGTCAACGTTGATATTCTTCTGGAGCAGTAGAAATGCCAAATGGCATACACAACCACCCAGACTGCCCAAATGTTATCAGAAAACTGCCGCTTTCATCCAACATCACTTGGCAATGTCTGTCCTTCACATCTAGGGTTGGAAAGATCTTTGCCTTGGCAAGTTGAGGCAGAATTTCTTCAATGGTTGACGCGAGGTAGTGAGATCTCTTCAAAGCTTTATTGCGGTCTTTTGGGTCTATGCACGGTCTCAGCTTTCCCAGCTTGTTTCACAGCTCCGACGCTGCTAATCCCGCCTCTAGGAGTTGTCACTTTCTTGATTACTCCCAGCTCCTCTAATCCACCTTTCAGGCCGGACTTGAGAGCAGCTGGAACTCTCCTCAGAAGGTGCTGCCGTGGCCTCATGCACTCATATACTTCAAGGTGATATTCATCAAGAAGACATCCAAGGCCCAGGGAAACATTTTTGCAATTGGTCAGGATCTGTTCAGTAGTCAATGGCTTGGTATCATGTGAAACATTGCAAATCTCTTCTGGTACATGGAGAGTTATCAGTCCAAGCTATTGACATGTTTCAGCTGGGATGAGGGGATTTTGCTTAGTGCTCACTATCTGGAACTGAAGAACTTCTTTCTTCCTGTTGTATTGGATCCTCAGCTTAGTTTTGCACGTAGCACTGATGTCTATCTGAAGCGTCACATTAACTTGATGCTCTCCTTCTGCAGGTATTATTCCAACAGTCACAAACCACTCGAGACTTGAAGGCACCAACCTGTTCGAGGTGTTCAGTGATTCGTCAAAATCATCTGACGTCTCTCCAGCTGCCATCTTTTTGGGTTTATTATTCTTCTTTCCAGTGAAACACGTGTGTACAAAGTGATTCAGCTTCTTGCAGTTGGAGCACTGCTTTCCCCACGCTGGACATACTTCCTTTTCTTTATGCAGTGTCCTCCACAATGTTTACATCCTGTAATTCAGCCTCGATCTTTTTGCTGTTCCTTCTTTAAGTTGTCCTTCCTTTTAATCGTTGACGTGCTTAGAAGGCTTGGTCTGCCTCTCAGCATGATGCAAAACCTCATCAGTTTTCCCATCAATACTCTTCAGTTGATGATTAGCCACCTCAGAGCTTCTGCACACGTCAATAATTTTCCTGAGAGCGAGTTTCTCTTAGCTGACGTTCTCTCACAGCAGCATCGCTTCTTGCTGTTAGCGCCAGGCAGCTGGTGACGGAGTGCAATCATCAGCAGGGAACTTAAGTCACAGGGAGGTGTACAGCCTGCGGACAACTTCCGTAGCAACATGTGGAAGCACGTCTTGTTGAAGTTAATGGTTTTGCAATGCACTGGTCAGGTCTCGTGTAGATTATTGGGCTCAACTTTAGGTGCTGCAGTGTCACTATTGCAAGCAAAGAGCATCAGTGAAGAAAGAGGATGAGTTTTGAACAGAGATACTTAAACTCTAAAGTCCAGGGCTGGGGTTGCTAAAGGAACTTTATGATTAAATATTGAAAGAAATAGATAAGGTAAGGATAGTTTATGATTTCAAAGTCCACCCATATTAACTCAGAGGATATGAAGGGAAAGTACAGTTTGGGATAAATATTGGGATAGACTCCTTTACTCACAGGTAAACATTTGCACTAATTTCCTAACCAGTCAAAAGCATTGGGATTATGAAATGCTATGAGGTGAGACAGTTGGTCTATTGTCATCAATGACAACTTTGTGCTTCAAACTCAACTATTCCAACGCATTCCTCAATCCACATTCTACCCTCCGCAAGTTTGCACTCATCCCTAACTCGACTGCCTTAACTGGGCACCAGCCCCCTTCCCCTATCGCCTTCCACGGTCGCTGACCTACCGCTACACCGTGATTTTTAAAACCTTCATCCTTGTTTATCAAGTCCCTCCATGGCCTCGCCCTTCCCTATCTCTGCCATCTCCTCCAGCCCACAGACCTCCAAGATATCTGCACTCCTCCAATTCTGCTCTCTTGTGCATTCCCCAATATAATCGCTCCACCATTGGCGGCCGTGCCTTCAGTTGCCAGGGCCCCAAGCTCTGGAATTCCCTCCCTGCACCTCTCTACCTCACTTTCCTCTGTTAAGACACTCCTTAAAACCAACCTCTTTGACCAAGCTTTTGGTCACCTGACCTAATATCTCCTTCACAAAAACAGAAAATGCTGGAAAAACCCAGCAGGTCTGACAGCGTTTGTGGAGAGAAAGTCAGAGTTAACGTTTCGAGTCCGTATGACTCTTCATCAGAACTGATATCTCCTTACGAGCCTCGGTGTCATACTTCATGTTATAATGTTCCTGTGAAGCACCTTGGTACATTTCATTGCATTAAAGGCGCTATACAAATATAACTTGTTGTTGTTGCTCAGTATTGGGCCTTGAAACCTCAACTTTCTGCTGCTGATTCCAGCTCTGGACACTCACCTTCAGTGTCCCTAATCTAAGCTGCAAACCCCACAAATGTCACCTCAGCAGGATCCCTCTCCACCATCTCCAGAATATTGTCCCTCTTCCCTGTTACGTATAAACCATCTGCACCACGGGAGCTGGGACACACCACGAGGATAGCAATTTATAAAATCACAGAATCGTGACAGCTCAGAAGGAAACCACTCCACCCATAGAGCCTCTACCGGCTTTCTCCACAAGAGCCACTTAGCTAATCCCAGCCCCACCACCCCCTCCCCTCAGCTTTTCCCCGCAGACAGGCAATTCTTTTTCATCAGGTAATTCTATTCTGAAACCACTCAATTGACCCTGTCTCCACCACACTCTCAGGCAGCACATTCCAGATCCTACCCACTCGATTGACCCTGTCTCCATCACACTCTCAGGCAGCACATTCCAGATCCTACCAACTCGATTGACCTTGTTTCCACCACACTCTCAGGCAGCACATTCCAGATCCTACTCACTCGATTGACCCTGTCTCCACCACACTCTCAGGCAGCACATTCCAGATCCTAACCGCTCGATTGACCCTGTCTCCATCACACTCTCAGGCAGCACATTCCAGATCCTACCAACTCGATTGACCTTGTTTCCACCACACTCTCAGGCAGCACATTCCAGATCCTAACCACTCGATGACCCTGTCTCCACCACACTCTCAGGCAGCACATTCCAGATCCTAACCACTCGATGACCCTGTCTCCACCACACTCTCAGGCAGCACATTCCAGATCCTAACCGCTCGATTGACCCTGTCTCCCCCACACTCTCAGGCAGCACATTCCAGATCCTAACCGCTCGATTGACCCTGTCTCCCCCACACTCTCAGGCAGCACATTCCAGATCCTAACCGCTCGATTGACCCTGTCTCCCCCACACTCTCAGGCAGCACATTCCAGATCCTAACCGCTCGATTGACCCTGTCTCCCCCAACACTCTCAGGCAGCACATTCCAGATCCTAACCACTCACTGTGTGAAAAAAAAGTTTCCCCTCATGTCATCATTGCTTCTTTTGCCAATCACCTTCAATCTGTGCCCTCTGGTTCTCGGTTCTTCCACCAATGGGAACAGCTTCTCCCTATCTACTCTGTCCAGACCCCTCATGATTTTGAACACCTCTATCAAATCTCCTCTCACCCTTCTCCGAGGATAACAATCCCAGCTTCTCCACCCATCCTCAAAACTGAACTCCCTCATATTCTCATATTCCTCTCTCCAATGTGCTGCACCTTAAACTCCAATTCAACCTTTACTCTCCCATTCCTACCCAATCCCAAATGCCTTTGGTTCCTGCCCTCACTGACATTTTTTACTGGTTTAAGTCCCCAAACCAACTGAATAAAAAGTATTCATCACACTCCTGTTCAGCCTCTTCCGCAGTCTCTCTCTGCAATTCTTCTCCAGGCCTGTAATGTGGAGGTTGACCAAACCCTTGTGAAATAAAGTAAGCGGGGTGGAGTGTTGAGGGGGGTGGAGGGATGCTGAGTGGGATGTGGGCATAGTGCTGGTAACTGTGAGAGTAGAGGGAAGAGTGGGGAGGGGGGGCAAGAGTGGGGAGTGGGGGCGGTGGAGGCGGGAGTGGGAAGAGGAGGGGGGAATGGGGGAAAAGCAATGGGTGGAGGGAAGAGAGGGGGTGTGGGGGGAGGAGTGGGGGTTGGGGGAGGTGTGGGAAGGAGGGGGGAGTGACACCATAAGACCAGAAGACATAGGAGCAGAAATTAGGCCATTCGGCCCTTCGAGTCTGCTCCGCCATTCAATCATGGCTGATAAGTTTCTCAACCCCATTCTCCCGCCTTCTCCCTGTAACCTTTGATCCCCTTACGGGGAGTGGGGGATGGGCGGGGAGTGGGGGGAGGGGGTGGGGCAATGGGGCGAGTGGGAGGATGGGCGGGGAGTGGGGGATTGGGGGTGGGTGGGGAGTGGGGGGAGGGGGTGGGGCAGTGGGGGCAGTGGGAGGAGCGGGGGGATGGGGGATGGAGGATGGGCGGGGAGTGGGGGATGGGCGGGGAGTGGGGGCAGTGGGGGGAGGGGGTGGGGCAGTGGGGTGAGTGGGAGGATGGGGGGTGGGAGATGCTGCTTGTGATCATAAGGCTGCCTGGTGTACAACAGCCACAGTGCACACACTCACACAAAAACAAAGAGGTAAGAAGTGTCCCTAAAGGGATGAGGGACAGAGTCAAACTAAGGGAACATCCCTTAAAGTACAGGACAGTTGGTCACCCTGCCTGCAGACCCCCTTCCTTTGGCCCTGGCCCACTGCCCGCTGCCTTCTCCACCATTGATAACAGAGTCTCCAATCGCCACATCCCCTACATCTGAAGGTCAGAATCAAAAGGTCGTGGGTCTACTCCAACTCCAAATACCTAGACACAAAATCCAGGTTGACACTCACAATGCAGTACTGAGGGAGTGCTGAACTGCCAGAGGGTCACTAATGAGGGAATGCTGCACTGTCACGGGGTCCGTACTGAGGGAGTGCTGCACTGTCAGAGGGTCACTAATGAGGGAATGCTGCACTGTCAGAGGGTCACTAATGAGGGAGTGCTGCACTGTCAGCGGGTCAGTACTGAGAGAATGCTGCACAGTCAGAAGGTGAGTACTGAGGGAGCATTGCACTGTCAGAGGGTCAGTAGAGAAGGATGCTGCACTGTCAGAGGGTCAGTACTGAGGGAGTGCTGCACTGTCAGAGGGTCAGTACTGAGGGAGTGCTGCACTGTCAGAGGGTCAGTACTGAGGGAATGCCGCATTGTCGAAGGGTCAGTACTAGAGAGTGCCGCACTGTCAGAGGGTCAGGACTGAGGGAGCCCTGCACCTTCGGGGGAGTCAGTACAGAGGGAGCGCTGCACCTTTAAAGAGTCAGTACTGACGCAATGCTGCACTGTCAGACAGGCAGCACTGAGGGAGTGCTGCAGTGTTGGAGGGGCAGTACTGAGAGAGTGCTGCACTGTCAGAGGGCCAGTACTAAGGGAGAGCTGCACTGTTGAATGATCAGTACTGAGGGAATGCCATACTGTCAGAGGGTCACTACTGAGGGAGCGCTGCACTGTCAGAGGGCAGTACTGAGGGAGTGCTGCACTGTCAGAGGGCAGTACTGAGGGAGTGCTGCACTGTCAGTGGGTCAATATTGAGGGAGCGCTCCACTGTCAGTGGGTCAATGCTGAGGGAGCGTTGCAATGTCAGTGGGTCAATACTGAGGGAGTGCTGCACTTTCAGTGGGTCATACTGAGGGAGTGCTGCACTGTCCGGGGGCAGTACTGAAGGAGCACCGCACTGTCAAAAGGTCAGCACTGAGGGAGAGCTGCACTGTCAGAGGGTCAGTACTGAGGGAGTACAGCATTGTCAGGTACTCAGTACTGAGGCAATGCTGCACTGTTAGAGGGTCAGTAGTGAAGGAGTGCCGCAAAGTCAGTGGGTCAATGCTGAGGGAGCGCCGCACTTCAGAGGTACAGTATTGAGGGAGCACTGCACTATTAGATGGTCATTACTGAGGGAGTGCCAAACAGTCAGAGGGTCAGTGCTGAGGGAGTGCTGCACTGTCAGGGGGTCAGTACTGAGGCAGTGCTGCACTGTCAGAGAGTCAGTACGGAGGGAGTGCTGCACTGTCAGGGGGTCAGTAACAAGACAGCACTGCGCTGTCGGAGGATCAGTGCTGAGGGAGTGCTGCACTGTTGGAAGGGCAGTACTGAAGGCGCACCGCACTGTCAGAAGGTCGGTACTGAGAGAGTGCTGTACTGTCAGATGGTCAGTATTGAGGAGGCGCTGTGCTGTCAGGGGTCAGTATTGAGAGAGCCTGCACTACCAACAGCTCAGTACTGAGGGAACACTGCATTGTCAGATGCTCAGTACTGAGGGAATGCCGCACAGTTGAAGGGTCAGTACTAAGGGAGTGCTGCACTGTCGGAGGGCCTGTACTGAGGGAGCGCTGCACCTTTAATGGGTCAGTACTGAGGCAATGCTGCACTGTCAGAGAGGCAGCACTGTTGAAGCACTGCACTGTTAGAGGGTCAGTATGGAAAAAGTGCTTCACTATCCAAGTACAGCACTGTGGGAACACTGCAATGTCAGAAGGACAGCACGGAGGGAGCGCTGCACTGTCAAAGGGTCAGTACGGAGGGAGTGCTGCACATTCAGAGTGTCAGTGCTGAGGGAGTGCTGCACTGTCAGGGGGTCAGTACAGAGGCAGTGCTGCACTGTCAGAATGTGAGTACTGAGGGAGTGCTGCATTGTCAACGGGTCAGTATTGAGGGAGTGCTGCACTGTCAGAACGTGAGTACTGAGGGAGTGCTGCATTGTCAACGGGTCAGTATTGAGGGAGTGCTGCACTGTCAGAGGGTCAGTACTGAGGGAGTGCTGCACTGTCAGAGAGTCAGTACTGAGGGAGAGCTGCACTGTCAGAGTGTCAGTACTGAAGGAGTGCTGCACTGTCAGAGTGTCAGTGCTGAGGGAGTGCTGCACTGTCAGGGGGTCAGTCCAGAGGCAATGCTGCACTGTCAGAATGTGAGTACTGAGGGAGTGCTGCATTGTCAACGGGTCAGTACTGAGGGAGTGCTGCACTGTCAGAGGGTCAGTACAGAGTCAGTGCTGCACTGTCAGAGAGTCAGTGCTGAGGGAATGCTGCACTGTCGGAGGATCAGTACTAAGAGAGCACTGCACTGTCAGAGGGCCAGTACTAAGTGAGCGCTGCAATGTCAGAGGGTCAGTACTAAGTGAGCGCTGCACTGTCAGAGGGTCAGTACTGAGGGAGTGCTGCGCTGTCAGAGGGCCAGTACTAAGTGAGCGCTGCAATGTCAGAGGGTCAGTACTAAGTGAGTGCTGCACTGTCAGAGGGTCAGTACTGAGGGAGTGCTGCGCTGTCAGAGAGTCAGTACTGAGGGAGTGCTGCACTGTCAGAGGGTCAGTACTGAGGGAGTGCTGCGCTGTCAGAGAGTCAGTACTGAGGGAGGGCTGCACTATCAAAGCATCAGTACTGAGAGAGTGCCACACAGTCCGAGGGTCAGTGTTGAGGGAGTGCTGCACAGTCAGGGGTCAGCACTGAGTGAGCGCTGCACTGTGAGAGGGTCAGTAGTGAGGGTGTGCTGCACTGATGGAGTGTGATTACTGAGGGAGCACGTCACTATCACAGTACTGAGGGAGTGCTGCATTGTCAGCGGTGAGTCATGAGGGCGTGCCACACTGTCACAGGGCCAATGCTGAGGGAGCACTGCACTGACAGAGGATCATTACTGAGGGAGTGCTGCACAGTCGGAGGGTCAGTACTGAGGGAGGGCTGCACTGTCAGAGGGTCAGTACTGAGTGAGCGCTGCACTGTGAGAGGGTCAGTAGTGAGGGTGTGCTGCACTGTCAGAGGGTCAGTACTGAGAGAGTGCCACACAGTCCGAGGGTCAGTACTGAGGGAGGGCTGCACAGTCAGGGGTCAGTACTGAGGGAGTGCTGCACAGTCAGGGGTCAGTACTGAGTGAGCGCTGCACTGTGAGAGGGTCAGTAGTGAGGGTGTGCTGCACTGATGGAGTGTGATTATTGAGGGAGCACGTCACTGTCACAGTACTGAGGGAGTGCTGCATTGTCAGCGGTGAGTCATGAGGGCGTGCCACACTGTCACAGGGCCAATACTGAGGGAGTGCTGCACAGTAAGAGTGCCAATACTGAGGGAGCACTGCACTGACAGAGGGTCAGTACTGAGGGAGTGCCGCACTGACAGAGGATCATTACTGAGGGAGGGCTGCACAGTCGGAGGGTCAGTACTGAAGGAGGGCTGCACAGTCGGAGGGTCAGTACTGAGGGAGTGCTGCACTGTCAGAGAGTCAGTGCTGAGGGAGTGCTGCACTGTCGGAGGGTCAGTACTGAGGGAGGGCTGCACTGACAGAGGATCATTACTGAGGGAGTGCTGCATTGTCAGGGGGTCAGTACTGAGGGAGTGCTGCACTGTCAGAGGGTCAGTACTGAGGGAGTGCTGCACTGACAGAGGATCATTACTGAGGGAGGGCTGCACAGTTGGAGGGTCAGTACTGAGGGAGTGCTGCACAGTCGGAGGGTCAGTACTGAGGGAGTGCTGCACTGTCAGAGGGTCAGTACTGAGGGAGTGCTGCACTGTCAGAGAGTTAGTACTGAGGGAGTGCTGCATTGTCGGAGGGTCAGTACTGAGGGAATGCTGCACTGTCGGAGGGTCAGTACTGAGGGAGTGCTGCACAGTAAGAGTGCCAGTACTGAGGGAGTGCTGCATTGTCGGAGGGTCAGTACTGAGGGAATGCTGCACTGTCGGAGGGTCAGTACTGAGGGAATGCTGCACTGTCGGAGGGTCAGTACTGAGGGAATGCTGCACTGTCAGAGGGTCAGTACTGAGGGAGTGCTGCACTAGTAGAGTTTTCGGATGGAACATTAAACTGAGGCCCCGTCTGCCCTCTCTAGTGGATGTACACGATTTCCACAGGCAGTGTGAGTTCCCCCTGGTTCCTTGGTCAATGCTTAACCAACACCTAAATAATAATTAATCTGCTCCTTTATCACATTGTTGTTTAGAGGAGCTTGCTGTGTGCACATTGATTGCCAAGTTTTATATATTGCAACAGACAGCTGTACTTCATTGCTGTAAAGTACCACAGGAACCCTTAAGTTTGTGAAAGGCGCTGTACAAATGCCAGCTTTCTCCTCCTCTGTCTTCCTGCTCATGGGAAAATTGTGTCTAATGAGCTCAACAGCATCATCTGCAGGAATAGTGAGTTACTGCAGCAGGTCCTCAACTAAATAGCCAATAATTCATTTCATGGTAAAAATGTGATTTAAAAGACAAAAAATGGAACTCCTCTGGGGGTCTCCTGTGTCCATCAGAGGCACCCTTCCCCCCCACCACCTCCCCCCCCCCCACCCCAGTAATCCCCCTCACACACAGTGAAGGCCACACAAGAATTTTCTGTCCAATTAAAGTGATTCTGTTGAAGGGTCATGAGGACTTGAAACGTCAACTCTTTTCTTCTCCGCCGATGCTGCCAGACCTGCTGAGTTTTTCCAGGTAATTCTGTTTTTGTGTAAGTGATTCTATTGTGCCCTGTCAGTTAATTTCGACAGTGATTACCATTAACTATTGCATCACGATTTATGAGGGCAGAAAAGTCGTTATGTTTCTTCCTGGTATCTTTATCTGGCTTCCCTTAAACGCATCCACGTTAAATGCTCCAGGGGCCGGATTTTCCGGATGAAGGGGGTTTCCCCTGATACTTTTCCTGAAGTATCACCGTGGGACGCGTCACTGTCGATACCAACAGCCCTGCAGCCATTGAACGCTGCGCACGGGCGGGAATTGGCTAAAGTCCCCATCCGTGGAGGGAATCCCGTCCTGAGCCGCTGACCAATCCGAGCGGCAGCCACTGCTGTCCCCAAAGGAGGGGAGGTCATGCAGTCCGGATTTCCGGTAATCCTGGGGTATCGGCAGGCCCCACGCCAAAGGAAAAACCGGCAAAAACTTGGAAACGAAGGGTTTACCAGTAAAACTTGTCCAAAGTGGTCTCGCTTAGCCTTTAAATAGAACTCCAGTGTTTACTGAAACAAAAACAAAAACAGCTGGAAAAACTCAGCAGGTCCGACAGCATCTGGGGAGAAGAAGACAGTTAACGTTTCGAGTCCGTATGACTCTTCACCAGAACCTGATCAGACTCTTCTGTTGAAGGGTCATACGGACTCGAAACATTAACTGTGTTCCTCTCTCCAGATGCTGTCGGACCTGCTGAGTTTTTCCAGCTGTTTTTGTTTTTGTTTCAGATTTCCAGCATCCGCAGTATTTTGCTTTTATCTGGTGTTACTGATACTCACTGGGATTTGAAAAATTTGAACTAGTTTTTCCCCTCTGGGCAGTGAGGGGTTTGAGGGGCGGGTTTGTGGGGGTGCTGGGTTTGAGAGGCCAGGGTGTAGGGTTGAAAGGGGGGGTGGGTGCTAAGACCTTGCGAGGGATGCCTTCAAAGGACACAGGAGAACCCCAAAGAATGTTCCACCCTCTTGCCCATCATCAGCTTGCCCAGTGAAAGCTGCCAACAGGCAGGTGCCTCTCCCTGCCTTGGGGTAAAATAGTGGCAGGAACGGGATGACATATTTAAGTGGCCATTAAGAGCAAGGTCAGTCGTTGAGCATGTTCAAGACTGGATTCCAATGACGCCAAGGGAAGTGGGGATAGTGGGAAAAATGGCGCAGAGGTAGACGATTGGCAGAGCAGACTGGGTGGGTCGAATGGCCTGCTCCTTTTCCCATTTCCTATGCTCCTGTGTCCCTCAACAGGCCTGAGGGCTGGGGCCTCACTTGACGCCTCCACTGCTTGCCTTAAAATGGGTCACAGGTCAGGCAAGCAGCCCCAGGGCAGGTCACACACACACTGCGTTTTATGTACACCACCACCACCACCACCATCCAGCCTTCAGAGTTAGGTGCGGTGGGGGGGGGGTGGGGCCGGTAAAATTCCACCCCATCTAATAGCGAGTCCCACATTCTCACCGCTCTCTGGGTAATGAAATCTCTCCTGAATTCCGTGTTGGATTTATTAGTGCCTATCTATTATTTATGGCTCCTCGTGTTGCTCTCCTGCACACGTGGAAACATCTCCATGGGGGGGGGGTGGGGATTTACCCCTCGGTGGGTGGGCCTGGGAGAGGTCACACAAGGTTCCACCACCTGCGTTCGGGTCCCGACTGCGATTTCGTGCGGCCTGACCGATTAACGGCCGGCCAGTGTGGAACGTGCGCTGATAACGTCAACGCTGCCGGGTTTGGGGGTGGGGGGGAGAAGCGCGACAGGTGAAGATTGCGTGTGTGTGTGTGTGTGTGTGTGTGTGTGTGTGTGTGTGTGGGGGGGGGGTGTGTGTGTGTGTGGGGCGGGGTGGTTGCGCTCAGTGAAAGATCCCTGAAGGCACAGAGCTGCCTCTGGGAGCTGAAGATTCTTCACATGAGAAATAAAGGCTCTAAAAATAAGGGAAACATATCCTTACGTGTGACTCTGCCACATGAACAGGGACATGTGAAATACGAGGCTTAGAAATTTTAATCATTTTTTTTTAGCCACTGTTCGAAACCTCATCCCAGCCGTGGATGAGATTTCGCAAAAAATGCAAAGGCCACCTGGTCTATTCACCCACTCGCCAACCGTAAAGTTAAAATTAATTAATTGCTTAAGGGCCTTAATAGGCTTCTTAATTATCGACAGGCGCACCGGCACCTCTCGCGCACACCCGCCGACTGAAAGATCGCAAGTGCGCGCGATGACATCAGGACGCTCGCCCGACATCATCGCGTCCTACTTCACTCCCGCTCAGGTCAGGCACGCGCCTGCTCGCTGGACGAGAAACTCTGCCTCATGACTACGCTACCAAACCCTGCCATCATTTGAAAGAGAACAGAACCCCGGGCGGTTCAGTCTTGCCTGGTCACTGTAACCTCACAGTTAGGGTATCATCCTTCTGAATCTTTATTGTCACATGTAGGGATATGCATTTTCTCCAATGTCTCGAAATCCTTTCTGTAATGTGGTCACCAAGAAGAGCGAGCGAGGACAATAACAGCTTTGAAGTCGTGTGTAAGATTGAGTAGGGGGATGGAGAGATGAAGCTTAATCCTGACATCGTAAGGACATGAGTCAGAGAAAGGATGCTGTAAGGCACCGTGTTTAGTGATCAGAAGCGATAAAGAGAGAAGTTGATTGCGAAGAAGGATCATCGATGGGACAGCAGAGAAAGATTGTCGGCTAGAGAAGAGAGAGACATCAGACAACTGCTCGTATCTTATCGATTTATGTCAAAAGACATTAGAGGAGGTTGCCTAGATAACAGAGCAGTGGTTAAACGCTGGGCAAACTAAATCTTTACCATGAGTTAGCGGCAGTCTGAGAAGATACAAACTAAATCTTTACCATGAGTTAGCGGCAGTCTGAGAAGATACAAACTAAATCTTTACCATGAGTTAGCGGCAGTCTGAGAAGATACAAACTAAATCTTTACCATGAGTTAGCGGCAGTCTGAGAAGATACAAACTAAATCTTTACCATGAGTTAGCGGCAGTCTGAGAAGATACAAACTAAATCTTTACCATGAGTTAACGGCAGTCTGAGAAGATACAAAAGTCACTTTGCCATGGAGTCGCTTTCCTGGAAGCAGTTTTTAGTGTTGGAGATAAATGTGAGTTCGATGGTGTGAAGAGTGTCAATGTAACATCCCAGGTGTTTACAGCACAGAGGATACCATTCAGCCCATCATGTAGGCGTCAGCCCTTTGCTAAACTAATTAACTCATCTGCTCCACAGGGGTGCCTTGTTTACTTCTAGATTTGACTATTCCAACACTCTCCTGTTCGGCCTCCCACATTCAATCCTTCAGAAACTCCCGCTCATCCACAGCCTTGCCCGTGTTCAAACTCACACCCAGGACCTGTTCACCCTTCAGTGCTGTGCTCACCAGCCTACACTGGCTCCAGGTGGAGCAATTCCTCAATCTTTTGTTTTTAAATCCCTCCATGGCCTCACCCTTCCCTATCTCTGTAACCTGGTCCAGCCCCACAATCCTCCGAGGTACCTGCACTCCTCCAACTCTGGCCTCCTCTGATTTTAACTGCTCCACCATCAGTGGCCGTGTCTTCGGCTGCCTTGGTACCCTGGGGAGTACAGACAGGCTAACCGGTGAGAAAATGTTCCACGCATAAGAAAGCAGCAAGAACGAGAGCACACAAATTCAAAATAATTGGCAAAAGGAGTAAATGCGATGTGAAGAGAAATGTTTTCACCCAGAGGGTGGTTGGAGTCTGGAATGAACTTTCTGAAAGGTTGGTGGAGGCAGGTTTGATCAAGGAATTCAAAAGGTAATTGGATTGCTACTCGAAAGGAGAGAATGCACAAGGTTTTTTTTATTCGTTCATGGGATGTGGGTATCACTGGTTGAACCAGCATTTATTGCCCTTTCCGAATTGCCCTTTTTCAGAGAGCATCTAAAAGTTAACCACATTGCTGTGGGTCTGGAGTCACATGTGGGCCAGATAAGAATGGCAGATTTCCTTCCCTAAAGGACATTAATGAACCAGATGGGTTTTTACAGTCATTATTAGACATTTTGATTTATTTTTTAAATTCCAGACTTTTATTGAATTTAAATTCTGCCATCTGCTGTGGCAGTATTCGAACCCAGGTCCCCAGAGCATTTCCCTGGGTTTCTGGATTATTAGTCCAGTGACAATACCACTATGCTATCACCTCCCCCAGTAATGGCATTGTTGTGGTATTGAAAATTACGGGGATAAGGCTGACGAGTGGCACTAGGTGGAATGCTCTTTCAGCGAGCCAGTGCAGGCTCGATGGGCCAAATGGCTTCCTGCTGGACTGTAAAGATTCTGTGATTCTGACTTGGACCCTAGCTTTGGAATTCCCTCCCTAAACCTCTGCACCTCTCTACCCTTCTTTAAGACGCTCTTTGAAACCTTCCATTTTGGCCAAGTTCTGGACGATCAGCCTTAATATACGGCTCGGTGTTAAAGTTTGCTTTATCACCCTAAATAAATACCAGCTTTTGCTGTTCTCTCCCCATAATCTTGCATCTTCCTGTACTTCAAATATATATCTAATTGTTGCTTTAAAAAGGTAATATCTCAATTATTGCCTGTGTCAAAGGATTCTAATAATCTAAAGGCATTTCGCTAACCTCTCTCCTCAATTTCATAGAATCCATTTTAATTTGGTGACCCCTCATCACTACCTCCCCACCCAGAGAGAAAAGTTAATTCCCTATTTGCTTCAGCAAAAGCTTTCATAATTTACGTTAAATCTCCTCATCTTTCAATGGTTCAATATTTCCCCTCATAACTATGGTTTAAGATGACTGATATCCAGTGTAGTCACTGTTGTAATGTGGTCAACACTACAACCAATTTGCACACAGCAAGGTCTCTTAAATCGATAGTTTCAGTAATGTTGGTTGTAGGATACATATTAGCCAAGGCATCAGGAGAACTCTGCAGCTTATCTTCTTTAGTTCTAATTGTGTTCCCAGTACTCTTTCCCTGGTGACTGTAATTGTTTTAAGTTCCTCCCTCCCTTTCGCTTCCTGATTTACATGTATTTCTGGAATGTTATTTGTCTTTTCTACAGTGAAGTCAGAGTCACTCTCTAGAGGACCCACACGCACTTTAATTACCCTTTTCCTTTTTAAAAAACTTGTAGAAACTCTTACCATCTGTTTTTATATTTCCAGCTGGATTTCTCTCGTACTCTATTTTCACTTTAGTCATTCTTGCAGATTTTTAAATTCTGTCCGATGTTCTGACCTGCCACTAATCTTTGCAGAATTCTATGCTTTTTCTTTCATTTTGATACTATCTTAGTTAGCCCCAGATCGTGCACCCATCTCTTAGAGTCTTTCTTTTTTGTTGGAATCTACCTTTGCTGAGTGTAATGAAATATCTCTTTAAATGTCTGCCACTGCATCTCTACTGTCCTGTTCTTTAATCTAATTTCCAAGTTCACTTTAGCCAGCTCTGTCTTCCTATCCTTGTAATTGCCTTTATTTATGTTTAAAACACTAGTCTTAGGCCCACTCTTTTCTCCCTCAAGCTTGATCACTGCCACCTAGAGGTCATAAATAAATCCTGCCTCATTGCACGCTACCAAGTCTAGAATAGCCTGCTCTCTGGGTGACTCTAGAATGTGCTGCTCTAAGAAATTGCCCCAAAAATATTCCATGAACTCATCTTCTAGGCTACCATTGTTGACCTGATTCATCCAATCTATGTTTGGATTAAAATCACCCATGATTATTGCCATACCTTTCTTACAAGACCCATTATTTCCTCCTGTATACCCCACCCTACAGTGCAGTTATTGTTATGGGGCCTATAAACTACTCCCATAAGTGACTTCTTACCATTGCTATTTCTTATCTCTACCTAAACTGATTCTACATCTTCATCTTTAGAACTAAGGTCACCTCTCACTATTGTACTAATATCATCCTTAATTAACAGAGTTACCCCTCCACCTTATCCTCGCTTCCTGTCCTTCCCTTGAGTATTCAGGTTCTAGCCATGGTCACCTTGTAACCTCTGTAATGGTTATTGGGTCATACTTATTTATTCCTATTTGAGCTGTCAATTCATCCATTTTGTTAGGAATGCTATGCACATTTAGATACAGAGGATGGAATTTTCTGTCCCCTTTGGCATTGGGTGTCATGGTGGGTGTGAGCGGACAATATGCCTGGTAGGCCAAAAATTGGTTTCACGCCAGTTTGGGATTGTCCGTTCCGCCTGTCAATGGCGGGCCGTGTTTCCCACTGCCGCACATTGGGAAATACATCTGCATCTCATTGTAAGCCCCGCTCGTCTGAATTACCCCCCACACTGGATCATCCAGGCAGGTCAGCACACAATCACACCAACGTGTTTCACAACTGTACATAAACAACCTGCACCTATCGAGCTGCACTTCACTCGGGACTTCGAGGTTTGTTTGCCTACCTTGCTTCAGGCAGCCCTCGTGGTCATCAGCGCCAGGTTTCACAGGCAGCACCACATCACTTTCAGAGGGGTTCACGGGCAGGTCTCTACCTACCAGACCAGCCATAAGGCGGGGGTGTCTTTTCAACGGCTACAGGGCCAGGGCTTATTTGGGGAAGGGGGAGAAGTGGCCTCGGGCAAGGGAAGAGGTTGCAGGGTGAGGGCTGTACTGGGGAAGGGGGTATCCCAGGGTGTGTGTGGGGGCACATGTTGATCTGTGCAAGTGGCTTCAAGATGGTGAGGGCTGAGGAGGCAGCCTCCAGAGGAGATGAGGCCAGATGGAGATGTGAGGGTGTGTGTGAGAGAGTGAGTGGTGATGCCCCTTGAGCTGGCAGTGAGTGAGATGCTAGTGGCTGCATAATTAATGAGATGGGAATGGGATGATACAGCGCAAAAAGCTGCCATAGTGGCCAATGGGTAAAAAGTCCCTCTTAAAACTATAAATAATAATTTTATGAAGTATCAGGTTGACGTGGATGTATATATAAATATATTTATATTCCTTCCTGGCTGGGACACACCTACCCCTTTGAATTCTATTTTGTTTCATTTTTACAATGTGGTCTTTGGGAAGGAGCACTAGTAAGAGAAATGCACAGACATTATCTCATTGACACTGGCACACCAGACACACAGTTAGCAGGGAATCACACACTGGCACACCAGACACACAGTTAACAGGGAATCACACACTGGCACACCAGACACACAGTTAGCAGGGAATCACACACTGGCACACCAGACACACAGTTAACAGGAATCACACACTGGCACACCAGACACACAGTTAACAGGGAATCACACACTGGCACACCAGACACACAGTTAGCAGGGAATCACACTGGCACACCAGACAAACAGTTAGCAGGGAATCACACACTGGCACACCAGACACACAGTTAGCAGGGAATCACACTGGCACACCAGACACACTGTTAGCAGGGAATCACACACTGGCACACCAGACACACAGTTAGCAGGGAATCACACACTGGCACACCAGACACACAGTTAGCAGGGAATCACACACTGACACACCAGACACACAGTTAGCAGGGAATCACACACTGGCACACCAGACACACAGTTAGCAGGGAATCACACACTGGCACACCTGACACACAGTTAACAGGGAATCACACTGGCACACCAGACACACAGTTAGCAGGGAATCACACACTGGCACACCAGACACACAGTTAACAGGAATCACACACTGGCACACCAGACACACAGTTAACAGGAATCACACACTGGCACACCAGACACACAGTTAACAGGGAATCACACACTGGCACACCAGACACACAGTTAGCAGGGAATCACACACTGGCACACCAGACACACAGTTAACAGGAATCACACACTGGCACACCAGACACACAATTAACAGGGAATCACACACTGGCACACCAGACACACAGTTAGCAGGGAATCACACTGGCACACCAGACACACAGTTAGCAGGGAATCACACACTGGCACACCAGACACACAGTTAGCAGGGAATCACACTGGCACACCAGACACACTGTTAGCAGGGAATCACACACTGGCACACCAGACACACAGTTAGCAGGGAATCACACACTGGCACACCAGACACACAGTTAGCAGGGAATCACACACTGGCACACCAGACACACAGCAGGGAATCACACACTGGCACACCAGACACACAGTTAGCAGGGAATCACACACTGGCACACCTGACACACAGTTAACAGGGAATCACACTGGCACACCAGACACACAGTTAGCAGGGAATCACACACTGGCACACCAGACACACAGTTAACAGGAATCACACACTGGCACACCAGACACACAGTTAGCAGGGAATCACACACTGGCACACCAGACACACAGTTAACAGGGAATCACACTGGCACACCAGACACACAGTTAACAGGGAATCACACTGGCACACCAGACACACAGTTAGCAGGGAATCACACACTGGCACACCAGACACACAGTTAACAGGAATCACACACTGGCACACCAGACACACAGTTAGCAGGGAATCACACACTGGCACACCAGACACACAGTTAGCAGGGAATCACACACTGGCACACCAGACACACAGTTAACAGGGAATCACACACTGGCACACCTGACACACAGTTAACAGGGAATCACACTGGCACACCAGACACACAGTTAACAGGGAATCACACTGGCACACCAGACACACAGTTAGCAGGGAATCACACACTGGCACACCAGACACACAGTTAGCAGGGAATCACACACTGGCACACCAGACACACAGTTAACAGGAATCACACACTGGCACACCAGACACACAGTTAGCAGGGAATCACACACTGGCACACCAGACACACAGTTAGCAGGGAATCACACACTGGCACACCAGACACACAGTTAGCAGGGAATCACACACTGGCACACCAGACACACAGTTAGCAGGGAATCACACACTGGCACACCTGACACACAGTTAGCAGGGAATCACACACTGGCACACCAGACACACAGTTAACAGGGAATTACACACTGGCACACCAGACACACAGTTAGCAGGGAATCACACACTGGCACACCAGACACACAGTTAACAGGGAATCACACTGGCACACCAGACACACAGTTAGCAGGGAATCACACACTGGCACACCAGACGCACAGTTAGCAGGGAATCACACACTGGCACACCAGACACACAGTTAGCAGGGAATCAAACACTGGCACACCAGACACACAGTTAGCAGGGAATCACACACTGGCACACCAGACACACAGTTAGCAGGGAATCACACACTGGCACACCAGACACACAGTTAGCAGGGAATCACACACTGGCACACCAGACACACAGTTAGCAGGGAATCACACACTGGCACACCAGACACACAGTTAGCAGGGAATCACACACTGGCACACCAGACACACAGTTAACAGGGAATCACACACTGGCACACCAGACACACAGTTAGCAGGGAATCACACACTGGCACACCAGACACACAGTTAGCAGGGAATCACACACTGGCACACCAGACACACAGTTAGCAGGGAATCACACACTGGCACACCAGACACACAGTTAGCAGGGAA
This sequence comes from Isurus oxyrinchus, assembly GCA_026770705.1. Classification (NCBI taxonomy): domain Eukaryota; kingdom Metazoa; phylum Chordata; class Chondrichthyes; order Lamniformes; family Lamnidae; genus Isurus; species Isurus oxyrinchus. The sequence goes on along the minus strand of JANJGN010000031.1, from coordinate 3,718,622 downwards.
TCACACACTGGCACACCAGACACACAGTTAGCAGGGAATCACACACTGGCACACCAGACACACAGTTAACAGGAATCACACACTGGCACACCAGACACACAGTTAGCAGGGAATCACACACTGGCACACCAGACACACAGTTAGCAGGGAATCACACTGGCACACCAGACACACAGTTAGCAGGGAATCACACTGGCACACCAGACACAGAGTTAGCAGGGAATCACACACTGGCACACCAGACACACAGTTAGCAGGGAATCACACACTGGCACACCAGACACACAGTTAGCAGGGAATCACACACTGGCACACCAGACACACAGTTAGCAGGGAATCACACACTGGCACACCAGACACACAGTTAGCAGGGAATCACACTGGCACACCAGACACACAGTTAGCAGGGAATCACACACTGGCACACCAGACACACAGTTAGCAGGGAATCACACTAGCACACCAGACACACAGTTAGCAGGGAATCACACTGGCACACCAGACACACAGTTAACAGGGAATCACACACTGGCACACCAGACACACAGTTAACGGGGAATCACACACTGGCACACCAGACACACAGTTAACAGGGAATCACACTGGCACACCAGACACACAGTTAGCAGGGAATCACACTGGCACACCAGACACACAGTTAGCAGGGAATCACACTGGCACACCAGACACACAGTTAGCAGGGAATCACACACTGGCACACCTGACACACAGTTAACAGGGAATCACACTGGCACACCAGACACACGGTTAACAGGGAATCACACTGGCACACCAGACACACAGTTAGCAGGGAATCACACTGGCACACCAGACACACAGTTAACAGGGAATCACACTGGCACACCAGACACACAGTTAGCAGGGAATCACACTGGCACACCAGACACACAGTTAGCAGGGAATCACACACTGGCACACCAGACACACAGTTAGCAGGGAATCACACACTGGCACACCAGACACACAGTTAGCAGGGAATCACACACTGGCACACCAGACACACAGTTAGCAGGGAATCACACACTGGCACACCAGACACACAGTTAACAGGGAATCACACACTGGCACACCAGACACACAGTTAGCAGGGAATCACACACTGGCACACCAGACACACAGTTAGCAGGGAATCACACACTGGCACACCATACACACAGTTAGCAGGGAATCACACACTGGCACACCAGACACACAGTTAACAGGGAATCACACACTGGCACACCAGACACACAGTTAGCAGGGAATCACACACTGGCACACCAGACACACAGTTAGCAGGGAATCACACACTGGCACACCAGACACACAGTTAGCAGGGAATCACACACTGGCACACCAGACACACAGTTAGCAGGGAATCACAAACTGGCACACCAGACACACAGTTAGCAGGGAATCACACACTGGCACACCAGACACACAGTTAACAGGAATCACACACTGGCACACCAGACACACAGTTAGCAGGGAATCACACACTGGCACACCAGACACACAGTTAGCAGGGAATCACACTGGCACACCAGACACACAGTTAGCAGGGAATCACACTGGCACACCAGACACACAGTTAGCAGGGAATCACACTGGCACACCAGACACACAGTTAGCAGGGAATCACACACTGGCACACCAGACACACAGTTAGCAGGGAATCACACACTGGCACACCAGACACACAGTTAGCAGGGAATCACACACTGGCACACCAGACACACAGTTAGCAGGGAATCACACACTGGCACACCAGACACACAGTTAGCAGGGAATCACACTGGCACACCAGACACACAGTTAGCAGGGAATCACACACTGGCACACCAGACACACAGTTAGCAGGGAATCACACTAGCACACCAGACACACAGTTAGCAGGGAATCACACTGGCACACCAGACACACAGTTAACAGGGAATCACACACTGGCACACCAGACACACAGTTAACAAGGAATCACACACTGGCACACCAGACACACAGTTAACAGGGAATCACACTGGCACACCAGACACACAGTTAGCAGGGAATCACACTGGCACACCAGACACACAGTTAGCAGGGAATCACACTGGCACACCAGACACACAGTTAGCAGGGAATCACACACTGGCACACCTGACACACAGTTAACAGGGAATCACACTGGCACACCAGACACACGGTTAACAGGGAATCACACTGGCACACCAGACACACAGTTAGCAGGGAATCACACTGGCACACCAGACACACAGTTAACAGGGAATCACACTGGCACACCAGACACACAGTTAGCAGGGAATCACACTGGCACACCAGACACACAGTTAGCAGGGAATCACACACTGGCACACCAGACACACAGTTAGCAGGGAATCACACACTGGCACACCAGACACACAGTTAACAGGAATCACACACTGGCACACCAGACACACAGTTAGCAGGGAATCACACACTGGCACACCAGAGACACAGTTAGCAGGGAATCACACACTGGCACACCAGACACACAGTTAACAGGGAATCACACTGGCACACCTGACACACAGTTAACAGGGAATCACACACTGGCACACCAGACACACAGTTAACAGGAATCACACACTGGCACACCAGACACACAGTTAACAGGGAATCACACTGGCACACCTGACACACAGTTAACAGGGAATCACACACTGGCACACCTGACACACAGTTAACAGGGAATCACACACTGGCACACCAGACACACAGTTAACAGGGAATCACACACTGGCACACCAGACACACAGTTAACAGGGAATCACACACTGGCACACCAGACACACAGTTAACAGGGAATCACACACTGGCACACCAGACACACAGTTAGCAGGGAATCACACACTGGCACACCAGACACACAGTTAGCAGGGAATCACACACTGGCACACCAGACACACAGTTAGCAGGGAATCACACACTGGCACACCTGACACACAGTTAACAGGGAATCACACACTGGCACACCAGACACACAGTTAGCAGGGAATCACACACTGGCACACCAGACACACAGTTAGCAGGGAATCACACACTGGCACACCAGACACACAGTTTACAGGGAATCACACACTGGCACACCAGACACACAGTTAACAGGGAATCACACACTGGCACACCAGACACACAGTTAGCAGGGAATCACACACTGGCACACCAGACACACAGTAAGCAGGGAATCACACACTGGCACACCAGACACACAGTTAGCAGGGAATCACACACTGGCACACCTGACACACAGTTAACAGGGAATCACACACTGGCACACCTGACACACAGTTAACAGGGAATCACACACTGGCACACCTGACACACAGTTAGCAGGGAATCACACACTGGCACACCTGACACACAGTTAGCAGGGAATCACACACTGGCACACCAGACACACAGTTAACAGGGAATCACACACTGGCACACCAGACACATAGTTAACAGGGAATCACACACTGGCACACCAGACACATAGTTAACAGGGAATTACACACTGGCACACCAGACACACAGTTAACAGGGAATCACACACTGGCACACCTGACACACAGTTAACAGGGAATCACACACTGGCACACCAGACACACAGTTAACAGGGAATCACACACTGGCACACCTGACACACAGTTAGCAGGGAATCACACACTGGCACACCAGACACACAGTTAGCAGGGAATCACACACTGGCACAGCAGACACACAGTTAGCAGGGAATCACACACTGGCACACCTGACACACAGTTAACAGGAATCACACACTGGCACACCTGACACACAATTAACAGGGAATCACACACTGGCACACCAGACACACAGTTAGCAGGGAATCACACACTGGCACACTTGACACACAGTTAACAGGAATCACACACTGGCACACCAGACACACAGTTAACAGGAATCACACACTGGCACACCAGACACACAGTTAGCAGGAATCACACACTGGCACACCAGACACACAGTTAACAGGAATCACACACTGGCACACCAGACACACAGTTAACAGGGAATCACACTGGCACACCTGACACACAGTTAACAGGAATCACACTGGCACACCAGACACACAGTTAGCAGGGAATCACACTGGCACACCAGACACACAGTTAACAGGGAATCACACTGGCACACCAGACACACAGTTAACAGGGAATCACACTGGCACACCAGACACACAGTTAACAGGAATCACACACTGGCACACCAGACACACGGTTAACAGGAATCACACACTGGCACACCAGACACACAGTTAACAGGAATCACACACTGGCACACCAGACACACAGTTAACAGGAATCACACACTGGCACACCAGACACACAGTTAACAGGGAATCACACTGGCACACCAGACACACAGTTAGCAGGGAATCACACTGGCACACCAGACACACAGTTAGCAGGGAATCACACACTGGCACACCAGACACACAGTTAGCAGGGAATCACATTGGCACACCAGACACACAGTTAACAGGAATCACACACTGGCACACCAGACACACAGTTAACAGGGAATCACACTGGCACACCAGACACACAGTTAGCAGGGAATCACACTGGCACACCTGACACACAGCTAGCAGGGAATCACACTGGCACACCAGACACAAAGTTAGCAGGGAATCATACTGGCACACCTGACACACAGTTAGCAGGGAATCACACACTGGCACACCAGACACACAGTTAACAGGGAATCACACACTGGCACACCTGACACACAGTTAGCAGGGAATCACACACTGGCACACCAGACACACAGTTAACAGGGAATTACACACTGGCACACCAGACACACAGTTAGCAGGGAATCACACACTGGCACACCAGACACACAGTTAACAGGGAATCACACACTGGCACACCAGACACACAATTAACAGGGAATCACACACTGGCACACCAAACACACAATTAACAGGGAATCACACACTGGCACACCAGACACACAGTTTACAGGGAATCACACACTCGCACACCAGACACACAGTTAACAGGGAATCACACACTGGCACACCAGACACACAGTTAACAGGGAATCACACACTGGCACACCAGACACACAGTTAACAGGGAATCACACTGGCACACCAGACACACAGTTAACAGGGAATCACACTCTGGCACACCAGACACACAGCTAACAGGGAATCACACACTGGCACACCAGACACACAGTTAGCAGGGAATCACACACTGGCACACCAGACACACAGTTAACAGGGAATCACACACTGGCACACCAGACACACAGTTAACAGGGAATCACACTGGCACACCAGACACACAGTTAGCAGAGAATCACACTGGCACACCAGACACATAATTAGCAGGGAATCACACTGGCACACCAGACACACAGTTAGCAGGGAATCACACTGGCACACCAGACACACAGTTAGCAGGGAATCACACTGGCACACCAGACACACAGTTAGCAGGGAATCACACTGGCACACCAGACACACAGTTAGCAGGGAATCACACTGGCACACCTGACACACAGTTAGCAGGGATCACACTGGCACACCAGACACACAGTTAGCAGGGAATCACACTGGCACACCAGACAAACAGTTAGCAGGGAATCACATTGGCACACCTGACACACAGTTAGCAGGGAATCACACTGGCACACCTGACACACAGTTAGCAGGGAATCACACTGGCACACCAGACACACAGTTAACAGGGAATCACACAGTGGCACACCAGACACAAATTAGCAGAGAATCACACTGGCACACCAGACACACAGTTAGCAGGGAATCACACTGGCACACCTGACACACAGTTAGCAGGGAATTGGCACTTCCCTCCCGCATGGGGAAGTCTATTCGGTGCCAGAGTTCTGACTTCCCTCTTTTGGGGGTCAGGCATTCCAGCTTCCTGATTATGTATCTGCAGTGAGGATCTGGGGGTTTTACAGGGTGGCTGGCACTCAGTAGGTGAGTGATGGCCAAGCTGCTCTGGACAATCCGCAGGGGGGAGGTGCTGGACATCTCACTCTGTGGGTGTCAGGCCCTGGCATCACAGGCCTGAGCCTAGTTCCTGCCTGTCCACTTTGGTAACCTGATCCAGAGCCTGGGGTTTGGATCCAGAGCCTGGGGTTCAGCTCAGGGTCAGGAGAGAGTGGGGTGTTTTAAAGGGACCTTGATCTCTTCAGGCGATTCTGGTTCGGGCACGACTGGGGAGTTCCAGTTTCCGGTGTTAGGGGCTTTGGGTTGGCATGGCAACAGGCGGGCAGTTGGCCCCTAAACTTGGGCCAGTCTTAAGACAGGGGCCTGTCCCACATCCATGCTGGATATGGCTATAAGGCTATAGACTGGTGGGGGCTAGTGCGGTTAACTCTGTCCAATCACCTTGTGATTCTGTATTATGGTGGGTGAGCCAGGGGTCAGTCTGGCTGGGGTCCCTCTGCTGGTCATTTGCATGATAGGTTCAGTGTCTTTTGGGCCACTGCTGCCCTCTGGGGCACGGCCAGCCCTGCGGTACCTCTGGGTGGCTTATCAAGTACATGAGGCATCACTCTCACACGTTCTGGGCCAATTTGGGAACTTTCCTGCTCCACATTTAAATTCAGCACAACGTGATCTGAGAAATCAGTCACTGGCTTCCTAGCCGGGACCTTTGGCTTTGGAGGGGCTGCTCTCCTAAACATGTTCCATGTCCTCTGGAACCACTGCCCTCGAGTGGAGGTGCAGCTCCAGCTACCCTCCTTGGTGGCTTTTTGACTGGGCAAGGCATCTCCCTGCCTCTCTGCTTATTGATTTGGGAATTCCCTTTGTCCTTATTTAATGCAAGAAAGGTTTCTTCCAGCCACACTTCAGGCGTCCTTAACCTTTTCCTTTCTGGGCTTAATAACCTGTCTTCTTTCAGGCTCTTCAGCTACGTGGGGCATCTTCCTCACTACTTCTTTCCCTGCTTTAGGACTTCTCTGGTCCCTATTTAATTTGGGGATGTTTGGAGAATCTATTTCAGAGTCTTGGGACCTTCTCTAGACCCCATTTAATTATTCTGGCCAAGGCTTCGGCCTTGCTACCTTCGAGCAGCTCTTGCTCGAGGTCTATGGGTGCTATCCCACCCTTCTGGGCCTCTGGACCTTCTGCAGATTTCTGCTGGTTGGCGTTGGTCTCTTTCCCTTCGCTGGCTAGCACCTGGCTGGTTCTCAAGGAGGAAACCGACTCCTGCTGCTGTTAACGTAGGGACAATTCCTACTGTCACAGGGCCTGAGACAAGGTCACACTCTAGATGGACCTTATGGAGGAATGAAAACACAGATCCTCCTCCCACTCCACTGATCAGGGCTTTGGTCTTCAGGGTGGACTCGGGGGTGGGGTCTAAGTTTCCCTCTAACATGAAGGACTGGCTGACCCCTGTGTCCTGGAGCAGTACCTTGGACTTGCTCACGTTTTGGGCCGGGCAGGGGGACTGTTCCTGACGGGACACAATTCTGGAAGCTCTCTGGGAGCTTGTCCAGCTCAGACACACATCGTGCCAATTGGTAAGATTCTGTAACAAGAGGCTCTGTTGCACTACCCATCGGGGTCGCGGGGGGACTACTCATGTGAAGCCCTCCTAGGCCAACTAGCTTGCCTCGCAGCCTCCGGCATTCGGGTCTGGAGTGGCCGATTTTGCTGCAGTGTAAACACACCGGCCTCCGGGAGTTCTCCTTTCAGGCTGGAGGGGGGGCCTCTTGCACCCTCTTTTGTGTTTTCTTTACCAGGTGGGGGCCCTTTCCTCGCTACATCACCCTGCTTCTCCTTCCAACGCTCATGGGAATGGTCTGGAAAGGGCCTGCCTGTGTTTCCAGACCTATGGATGAGATCATAGCTGTCTATTGTGACTGCTGCATCCCAGGCTGTGAGGATTCTCTGCTCCTCTAAGTATATCCGCAGGTTGGAGGGTAAGCAATTTTTGAATTCCTCCAACAATACTAGCTCATGCAACCCCTCATAGGTGTGTGGGATGTTCCTGACATGCTCTGCACTTCACAACGATGACTTCAATGTCATTTATGAGCAGGAATAGGCCACTCAGCCCCTCGAACCCGCTCAGCCATTCAATAAGACCATGGCTGATCTGATTTTAACTCAACTCCACATTTCCACCTACTCCCAATAACCTCCTACCCCCTTGCTTATCTGCCTAACTCTGCCTTAAAAATATTCAAAGACTCTGCTTCCACTGCCTTTTGAGGATCAGAGTTCCAAAGACTCACTACCCACTGAGAGAAAAAATTTCTCCTCATCTCTGGCCTAAATGGGCAAGCCCTTATTTTTAAGCAGTAACCCCTAGTTCTAGATTCTCCCACAAGAGGAAACATCCTCTCCACATCCATAGGATCTTATTTGTTTCTAGCAAGTCACCTCTTACTCTTCTAAACTCCAGTGGATACAAGCCTAGCCTGTCCAGCCTTTCCTCATAAGACAACCCACCCATTCCAGGTATTACTCGGTAAACCTTCCCTGAACTGCTTCCAATGCATTTACATCTTTCCTTAAATAAATTGACCAATACAGTACACAGTATTCTAGATGTGGTCTCAGCAATGCCCTGTATAACTGAAGCATAGCCTTTCTACTTTCATAATCAATTCCACTCACAATAAACAATAACATTCTATTAGTTTTCCTAATCACTTGCTGCACCTGCAAACTAACCTTTTGTGATTCATGCACTCAGACACCCAGATCCCTCTGCATCTCAGAGCTCTGCAATCTCTCACAATTTAGATAATATGTTTATTTTTATTCTTCCTGCCAAAATGGACAATTTCACACTTTCCCACATTATACTCCAATTGCTAGATCTTTACCCACTCACTTAACCTATCTACATCCCTCTGTAGCCTCCGTATGTCCTCTTCACAGTTTACTTTCCTACCAAAACTTCTGTCCCTTCATCCAAATCATTTATATAAATTGTGAAAAGTTGAGGCCCCAGCACTGATCCCTGTGGCACACCACTCATCAAACCCTGCCAACTAGAAACTGACCCATTTATGCCTACTCTCTGTTACCTCTTAAGTAGCTAATCTTCTATCCATGCTAATATGTTACCCCCTTCACCATGGGCTTTTATTTTGCGCAATAATCTTTGATGTGGCACCTTACCAGAAGCCTTCTGGAAATTTAAGTACAGTACTTCTACCAGTATCCACAGCACATGTCACTTCCTTGAGGTATTCCAATAAATTAATTAAACATGATTTCCCTTTCACAAAATGGAAGTTGATGACTGCCTGATTCCTTGAATTTTTCTAAGTGCCCTATTATAACATCTTTCATAACAGCTTCTAACATTTTCCCTATGACAGATGTTAAGCTAACTGGCCTGAAGTTTCCTGCTTTCTGAGTCTCCCCTTTTTTGAATAAAGAAGTTACATTAGCTATTTTCCAACCTAATGGAACCTTCCCCAAATCTGGGGAATTTTGGAAAATTAAAACCAACTCATCAACTATCTCACTAGCCACATCTTTTAAGACCCTAGGATGAAATCCATCAGGACTTGGGGACTTGTCAGCCTGCAGCCCCAACAATTTGCTTAATACCACTTCCCGGTGATTGCAATTTTCTTGAGTTACTCCCTCCCTTCCAATTCCTGATTTAAAGCTATTTTTGGAATTTTACTTGTATCCTTTATAATGAAAACCAATGCAAAATACTTGTTCAATTCATCTGCCATCTCCTTATTTTCTGTTATTAATTCCCCAGACTCACTTTCTATTGGGCCAACACTCACTTTGTCAACTCCTCTTTTTTAAATATCTATAGAAACTCTTCCTATCCATCTTTGTATTTCTAGCTAGCTTTCTCTCGGACTCTGATTTTTCCTTCCTTATTAATCTTTTGGTCATTCTTTGGTTTTTTTTATACTCTGTCCAATCTTCTGACCTGCCAGCCGTCTTTGCGTAATTATATGCTTTTTCTTTAAGCTTGATACTGTCTTTAACTTTTTTAGTTAACCACGGATGGTGGGCCCTCCCCTTGGAATTTTCCTTTCTCATTGGAATGTATCTATTCTGTGTATTCTCAAATATCCCCTTAAATGTCTGCCACTGCACCTTTATTGACCTATCCCTTAACCTAAATTGCCAGTTCACTTTAGCCGGCTCTGCTTTCGGGCCCTCATAATAGCCCTGAGTTAAGTTTAAAATACTAATCTTAGACTCATTCTTCTTTCCCTCAAACTGAATGTAAAATGCAATCATATTATGATCACTGCTTCCTAGAGATGCCTTCACCATGAGGTCATTAATTAATCCTAACTCATTACACAATACCATGTCTAGAATAGCCTGCTCTCTGGCTGGTGCCAGAACATGCTGTTCTAACAAACTATCCCAAAAGCATTCTATGAATTCCACATCTAGGCTACTTTTGCCCATCTGATTTTTCCAGTCTACATGTTAGATTAAAATCCCTCATGATGATTGCGGTACCTTTCTGACAAGCTCCCATTATTTCTTCTTTAATACCCACCCTACTGTGTGGTTTCTGATAGGGGACCTGTATACCATTCCCACAAGCGAAGTCTTGCCTTTATCATTCCTAATTTCTACCCAAACTACTTCTATATCCTGGTTTCCTGAACTTAGGTCATCCCTCTCTACTGTACTAATATCATCTGTAATTAATAGAGCTACCCCTCCTCCTTTTCCTAGCTTCCTGTCCATATCACATACCCTTCAATGTTCAGGCCCCAATCTATGTCATCCTGCAGCCATGTCTCTGTACTGGTTTTCAGATCATACTTATTTATCTCTGTTTGTGCTATCTGGTGGAGGAGACATCACAGTCCTCCATGTCTCCCTCTGTAAAGACACCCCCCTTTATTATGTGATGTTGTGCAGGGTGCAGCAGACAATGATGATCTGGGACACTGTCTGTAGGGAATATTGGAGAGCCCTGCCTGAGCAATCCAAACATCCAAACCTCATCTTTAGTGGGTCTATCGTCTGCTCAATGGTGGCCCTTGTGGAGGCATTTGTGACATTGTACCTCTCCTCAGCAGCAGTCTGCAGATGATGAACTGGCATCTTCAGCCAGGTCTTCTGGGGGTATTCTTTGTCCCCAAGGAGCCAGCCTTGCAACCACTGAGACTACTCAAAAACTTGTGGCACCTGGGAGCGCTTCAGAATGTAGGCATCGTGAGAGCTCACTGGGAACCAAGCAGAAAGATATAGGATTTGTGTGGTGCGATCACATATCAACTGAACATTCAAAGAGTGTTTTTGTTCCTAATCCTATTTAACATTTCCCATTGATGAATGTGAGTGGCTAATGCCAGGGGGCTCTCAAGGCCACATGTGTAGAGTCAATAGCCCCTTGCACTTACAAGAAACCTGCGATTGCTGCAAAACCCAACGCTCTGGCTGCTTGGCTCTTGGGATCCAAGCAGAATTTGGCAAATTGGTGCGCTCTCCTGAACAGGGTATCCATCACCTCATGGATACACTTGTCCATCACACACTGGGAAATGACACACAGGACCCCACTGGAGCCCGGAAAGGAATCACTGCCAAAAAAGTTTAGGGCTGCAGCAACCTTTAATCCCACTGGCATGGGATTGCCTCCAAGTCCTTGAGGACGCAGGTAGGTGTGGAGCAGGTGGCATTTGATCACCCACAATCCAGGACATCCTAAGGCACCTTCAGCATCGTCTCTCATTCGTCTGCCGGTAGCTGATATCTGATTTTGGAGCAATACTCGACATTGCACTGACCCCTAGTCACTAGCATTCTGCCTTCTTAAGGCTCCAGTGCCTCTTGCTGCTCTGGCTATTGTATTCCTGGCCCTGGCTGACCTGTGCCGGGTTCCTCCCTATCCAGACAAGAGCCAGTTGAAGGGCAGGGTTGCCTGGAGCCTGCATGATGTGTGACTTAGATGATCTGTGAACATAAGGCAGTGATCCATCTAGTCAGCACATCCTTTGAACTCTTTCCTCCATCCCTGATCCTTTCAGGCAATGCTAATCCCTATACCTGGCATCAGTCTATCCTGCTCTCCCCCCACTCCATCATAGTGAAGGACCCCCGGGAGGGCCATGGATGAGAGATCCTCTCATTCATACCTGAATGTGTATGGAGACATTGAGCATTGAGCGGGGCATTGACAGGCGTGTGCAAGAACCTGCCCTCAGACACTATTTAACTTCCCTCCATCACCCTTGAAGCACAATCAAGAGACCCTTGCCTTGCCATCGTAAATGTGCCACCCACCCCCTTATCAGCCATGAGCGTGTACCCAAGAGACTGATTCGGGACGTTGCTACCTCCTCCCCGTGCCCCTTGAAGGCACCAGATCTCTCCCTCCCTTCACCCCTGCCTCAGTCAACACGAGATGCCAGTCAGCACGTAATGTACTGCAGCTCCCGACCTTGATGGGATCTCTCTGGAATGCGAGCCCTGAGTCATGGAGCAATGCTGCTTTCTTGGCCATTGGACCATTGAGAGGAGAACTCAGCTGTTCTGGGCTCTCCATCCAGTGACTCCACTTTACTCAGCCTTTATTCGGCCCAACTAGCAAAGCATTAACTCCCCCCAGCCAGAAGGACACTCCTCCCATATCGACTGCCTGCAACATTTCTTGAACTGCACAACAAGCTTTCTAGTTCCAAAATGATGCACGTGAGATTCCTTAGCACCTCAGTCACCTTCCACCTTTCCCCTAATACCCACCAAGATCCCCCCATCACCCTACACAATCACTACCTTGTCATTCATCCCCTTTCTGTAACCCCAGTTACCCTGGACACTATTGCTATCTATGTGGACATTCCTGCTCTCCCCACTGAGCCCATGACCATCGACATTCCCATACCTCCCCTGAGACTTACCCCTCCAATTCTCAAAGCCAGCTGTAATGACTTCCTGCATACCCCCCTCCTATGCTACCTGCCCATGACCCAAGAACTCCCACCCCACCTGATCCAACTCTCCCCTCTGCCTCCCTGTGCCCTCATTTTTTTTCATTCATTCATGGGACGTGAGCTTCGCTGGCTGGGCCAACATTTATTGCCCATCCCTAGTTGCCCTTGAGAAGGTGGTGGGTGAGTTGCCTTCTTGACCAGCTGCAGTCCATGTGGTGTAGGTACACCCACAGTGCTGTTAGGGAGGGAGTTCCAGCCACAGTGAAGGAACGGTGATATATATCCAAGTCAGGATGGTGAGTGGCTTGGAGGGGATTTTCCAGGTGGTGGTGTTCCTATTTATCTGCTGACCATGTCCTTCTAGATGGTAGTGGTCGTGGGTTTGGAAGGTGCTACCTAAGGAGTCTTGGTGAGTTCCTGCAGTGCATCTTATAGATGGTACTGCTACTGTGCGTCGGTGGTGGAGGGAGTGAATGTTTGTGGAAGGGGTGTCAATCAAGCGGGCTGCTTTGTCCTGGATGGTGTCAAGCTTCGTGAGTGTTGTGGGAGCTGCACTCATCCAGGCAAGTGGACAGTATTCCATCACACTCCTGACTTGTGCCTTGTAGATGGTGGACAGGCTTTGGAGAGTTAGTAGGTGAACTACTCGCTGCAGGATTCCTAGTCCCTGACCTGTTCTTGTAGCCACATTATTTATATGGCTAGTCCGGCTCAGTTTCTAGTCAATGGTAGCCCCCAAGATGTTGATAGTGATGACTTTGCTGATGATCGAGAGTATACATTTAACCGAGCGCAGCATCAAGAAGCCCTAGCGTGATATTTGGCCCTGTTAGATTTGCCCTGCTGTTTGTGGACATGACATACCTGGGCAATTTTCCTCATTGTCAACTAAATGACAGCATTGCCAAATTCCAGCTGTACTGGAACAACTTGTTTGGGGGAATGGCAAGTTCTGAAGCACAAGTCTTCAGTGCTACTGCCAGGATGTTGTCAGGGCCAATAGCCATCGTAGCCTCCAGTGCCTTCAGCCGTTTCTTGGTATCAAGCAGAGTGAATTGAATTGGCTGAAGATCAGCATCTGTGAGGCTGGGGATCTCTGGAGAAGCCTGAGATTGATCAACCACTCAGCACTTCTGGCTGAAGATGTTTGCAAATGCTTCAGCCTTGTCTCTTGCACTAATGTGCTGGGCTCTGTCATCATTGAGGGTGGGGATATTTGTGGAAGTTCCTCCTCCCGTTTGTTGTTTAATTGTCCACCATCATTCATGACTGAATATCGCAGATCTGCTGAGGTGTGATCTGATCTGTTGGTTGTGGGATCGCTTAGCTCTATCGCATGCCGCATCCGCTGTTTAGCATGCATGTAGTCTCGCATTGTAGCTTCACCAGGTTGACACCTCATTCTTAGGTATGCCTGGTGCTGCTCTTGACGTGCCCTCCTGCACTCTTCAAGGCCATTTTCACCTTGAAGAACAAACAAGAGGTCTGTCACTATCTCACTGAAAGATTGGTTTTGAATTGACCCTCTTCTAGTGCAGGCTGTGTCCTCTGGGTCTACTCATCAAAGTGAAACTGTTTGTCATGGTTGAATATAGTTCCTTTAGAATACTAAAAACAGCAATCACAACCTTCTCTTTTCTAGAGAGAATATATCCAGTTTACATAACCACTCCCCATAATACAATCAATCCCTTCAGCCCCACAATCATTCGAACTGTACTCTATTACAACTTGCATTTATAAATGCTCTTCAGCACAATGAAACATCTCGAGGTACTCCACAGGATCATTGTCAAGCGCAATTTGACACCGGGTCACATTAGAAGGTTTTAGACAAGGGAACAAATAGCCAAAGAAGTTCATGAGATTCTGAAAGAAAGAATGTGAGGCAGAGAGACAGAGATTTACTGCCTCCTGCTGCTTCCTGTCAATAGCTGCAACATCTGTTCTGTGTTGTGGTGATAGAGAATGTACATAATATTTAACTGCAATCGCTCCAATAGTTTAGAAAGTGGTAAGTGTACCTCAGTGTGGCATCAAGGAGACCTAACAATATTGAGACAATGGGAATCAGGGAAAATTCTCCACTGGCTGGAGTCATCGCTAGCACAGAGGAAGAGAAATGCAAACTGAATAGATTAAAGTTGCTGAGAATAAAAAGGAAAACTGGCGCTTTTATAGCACCTTTCACAACCTTCGATTGTTCCAAAGTGCTTTACAGCGAGTGAAGAGCTTTTTGAGTGCAGTAACTGCTGTAAAGTAGGGAACATGGCAGCCAATTTGCACACAGCAAGATCCTGCAAACAGCAACGTGATAATGAAGCTAGTAAGAAACACCAAATACCACAGCCGCTAGAAATCTGAAAAAAAAACACAAAGGGTTTTGGCTTATAGTGTAAGAATCGCCACTCCGATTGAGCTTCATGGGACTCGAACACAGGCTGCAGCTCAAATCTGGGTTACCCTGGGTCTATCTAGTTAAAGCAGCATCGAGCAGCTCAGTGAATAGGGATCTCACCTGGGGATCAGAAAGTTATCAATTCAAGTTCTGCTCCAGAATCATGAGCATGGAGTCCAAGGCAGCAGCGGGGAATGATGGCAGTACTGGGCAGTACTGGGAGGTGATGGTGGTATTGGGCAGTACTGGGACGTGATGGCGGTACTGGGGAGTACTGGGGAGTACTGGGGAGTGATGGCAGTGCTGGGGAGTGATGGCAGAACTGGGGAGTACTGGGGAGTGATGCCGGTACTGGGGAGTACTGGGGAGTGATGGCAGTGCTGGGGAGTGATGGCAGAACTGGGGAGTACTGGGAAGTGATGGCAGTACTGGGGAGTACTGGGGAGTGATGGCAGTACTGGGGAGTACTGGGGAGTGATGGCAGTACTGGGGAGTACTGGGAGGTGATGGCAGTACTGGGGAGTACAGGGAGGTGATGGCAGTACTGGGGAGTACAGGGAGGTGATGGCAGTACTGGGGAGTACTGGGAGGTGATGGCAGTACTGGGGAGTACAGGGAGGTGATGGCAGTACTGGGGAGTACTGGGGAGTGAAGGCAGTACTGGGGAGTGATGGCAGTACTGGGGAGTACTGGGAGGTGATGGCAGTGCTCGGGAGTACTGGGGAGTGAAGGCAGTACTGGGGAGTGATGGCAGTACTGGGGAGTACTGGGAGGTGATGGCAGTGCTCGGGAGTACTGGGGAGTGAAGGCAGTACTGGGGAGTGATGGCAGTACTGGGGAGTACAGAGGACTGATGGCGGTACTGGAGAGTACTGGGGAGTGATGGCAGTACTGGGGAGTGATGGCAGTACTGGGGAGAACTGGGGAGTGATGGCAGAACTGGGGAGTGATGGCAGTACTGGGGAGTACTAGGGAGTGAAGGCAGTTCTGGGGAGTGATGGCAGTACTGGGGAGTGATGGTGGTACAGGGGAGTACTGGAGAGTGATGGCGGTACTGGGGAGTACTGGGGAGTGAAGGCAGTACTGGGGAGTGATGGCAGTACTGGGGAGTGATGGTGATATGGGGAGTACTGGGGAGTGATGGCAGTACTGGGGAGTACTGGGGAGTGATGGTGGTACTGGGGAGTATGGGGGAGTGATGGCAGTACTGGGGAGTGATGGCAGTACTAGGGAGCACTGGGGAGTGATGGCAGTACTGGTGAGTACTGGGGAGTGATGGTGGTACTGGGGAGTGATGGCAGTACTGGGGAGTACTGGGGAGTGATGGTGGTACTGGGGAGTACTGGGGAGTGATGGCAGTACTGGGGAGTACTGGGGAGTGATGGTGGTACTGGGGAGTACTGGGCGATGGCAGTACTGGTGAGTGATGGCAGTGCTGGGGAGTGATGGCAGAACTGGGGAGTGATGGCAGTACTGGGGAGTACTGGGGAGTGATGGCAGTACTGGGGAGTATTGGGGAGTGATGGTGGTACTGGGGAGTACTGGGCGATGGCAGTACTGGGGAGTGATGGCAGTGCTGGGGAGTGATGGCAGAACTGGGGAGTACTGGGGAGTGATGGAAGTACTGGGGAGTACTGGGGAGTGATGGCAGTACTGGGGAGTACTGGGGAGTGAAGGCAGTACTGGGGAGTGATGGCAGTACTGGGGAGTACTGGGGAGTGAAGGCGGTACTGGGGAGTGATTGTGGTACTGGGGAGTACTGGAGAGTGATGGCGGTACTGGGAGTACTGGGGAGTGATGGCAGTAATGGGGAGTACTGGGGAGTGATGGTGGTATAGAGAGTACTGGGGAGTGATGGTGGTATGGGGAGTAATGGGGAGTAATGGCAGTACTGGGGAGTGAAGGTGGTATGGGGAGTACTGGGGAGTGATGGCAGTCCTGGGGAGTACTGGGGAGTGATGGTGGTACTGGGGAGTACTGGGGAGTGATGGCAGTACTGGGGAGTACTGGGGAGTGATGGTGGTACTGGGGAGTACTGGGGAGTGATGGCAGTACTGGGGAGTACTGGGGAGTGATGGCAGTACTGGGGAGTACTGGGGAGTGATGGCAGTACTGGGGAGTACTGGGGAGCGATGGCAGGACTGGGGAGAGATGGCAGTACTGAGGAGTACTGGGGAGTGAAGGTAGTACTGGGGAGTGATGGCAGTACTGGGGAGTGATGGTGGTACTGGGGAGTACTGGAGAGTGATGGCAGTACTGGGGAGTACTGGGGAATGATGGCAGTACTGGGGAGTACTGGGCGATGGCAGTACTGGTGAGTGATGGCAGTGCTGGGGAGTACTGGGGAGTGATGGCAGTGCTGGGGAGTGATGGCAGTGCTGGGGAGTACTGGAATGGCAGTACTAGGGAATGATGGCAGAACTGGGCAGTGATGGCAGTACTGGGGAGTACTGGGGAGTGATGGCAGTACTGGGGAGTACTGGGAGGTGATGGCAGTACTGGGGAGTACTGGGAGGTGATGGCAGTACTGGGGAGTACTGGGAGGTGATGGCAGTACTGGGGAGTACAGGGAGGTGATGGCAGTACTGGGGAGTACTGGGAGGTGATGGCAGTACAGGAGAGTACTGGGAGGTGATGGCAGTACTGGGGAGTACAGGGAGGTGATGGCAGTACTGGGGAGTAATGGGGAGTGAAGGCAGTACTGGGGAGTGATGGCAGTACTGGGGACTACTGGGAGGTGATGGCAGTGCTGGGGAGTACTGGGCAGTGAAGACAGTACTGGGGAGTGATGGCAGTACTGGGGAGTACAGGGGAGTGATGGCGGTACTGGAGAGTACTGGGGAGTGATGGCAGTACTGGGGAGTGATGGCAGTACTGGGGAGAACTGGGGAGTGATGGCAGTACTGGGGAGTGATGGCAGTACTGGGGAGTACTAGGGAGTGAAGGCAGTACAGGGGAGTGATGGCAGTACTGGGGAGTGATGATGGTACAGGGGAGTACTGGAGAGTGATGGCGGTACTGGGGAGTACTGGGGAGTGAAGGCAGTACTGGGGAGTGATGGCAGTACTGGGGAGTGATGGTGATATGGGGAGTACTGGGGAGTGATGGCAGTACTGGGGAGTACTGGGGAGTGATGGTGGTACTGGGAAATATGGGGGAGTGAAGGCAGTACTGGGAAGTGATGGCAGTACTAGGGAACACTGGGGAGGGATGGCAGTACTGGTGAGTACTGGGGAGTGATGGTGGTACTGGGGAGTACTGGGCGATGGCAGTACTGGTGACTGATGGCACTGCTGGGGAGTGATGGCAGAACTGGGGAGTGATGGCAGTACTGGGGAGTACTGGGGAGTGATGGTGGTACTGGGGAGTATGGGGGAGTGATGGCAGTACTGGGGAGTGATGGCAGTACTAGGGAGTACTGGGGAGTGATGGCAGTACTGGGGTGTACTGGGGAGTGATGGTGGTACTGGGGAGTACTGGGCGATGGCAGTACTGGTGAGTGATGGCAGTGCTGGGGAGTGATGGCAGAACTGGGGAGTGATGGCAGTACTGGGGAGTACTGGGGAGTGATGGCAGTACTGGGGAGTATTGGGGAGTGATGGTGGTACTGGGGAGTACTGGGCGATGCCAGTACTGGGGAGTGATGGCAGTGCTGGGGAGTGATGGCAGAACTGGGGAGTGATGGCAGTACTGGGGAGTACTAGGGAGTGATGGCAGTACTGGGGAGTACTGGGGAGTGAAGGCAGTACTGGGGAGTGATGGCAGTACTGGGGAGTGAAGGCGGTACTGGGGAGTGATTGTGGTTCTGGGGAGTACTGGAGAGTGATGGCGGAACTGGGTGTACTGGGAAGTGATGGCAGTAATGGGGAGTACTGGGGAGTGATGGTGGTATAGAGAGTACTGGGGAGTGATGGTGGCATGGGGAGTACTGGGGAGTAATGGCAGTACTGGGGAGTGATGGTGGAATGGGGAGTACTGGGGAGTGATGGCAGTCCTGGGGAGTACTGGGGAGTGATGGTGGTACTGGGGAGTACTGGGGAGTGATGGAAGTACTGGGGAGTACTGGGGAATGATGGCAGTACTGTGGAGTACTGGGGAGTGATGGCAGTACTGGGGAGTACTGGGGAGTGATGGCAGGACTGGGGAGTACTGGGGAGTGATGGCAGTACTGTGGAGTACTGCGGAGTGATGGCAGGACTGGGGAGTGATGGCAGTACTGAGGAGTACTGGGGAGTGAAGGCAGTACTGGGGAGTGATGGCAGGACTGGGGAGTACTGGGGAGTGATGGCAGTACTGGGGAGTACTGGGAGGTGATGGCAGTACTGGGGAGTACAGGGAGGTGATGGCAGTACTGGGGAGTACTGGGAGGTGATGGTAGTACTGGGGAGTACTGGGAGGTGATGGCAGTACTGGAGAGTACAGGGAGGTTATGGCAGTACTGGGGAGTAATGGGGAGTGAAGGCAGTACTGGGGAGTGATGGCAGTACTGGGGACTACTGGGAGGTGATGGCAGTGCTGGGGAGTACTGGGGAGTGAAGACAGTACTGGGGAGTGATGGTAGTACTGGGGAGTACAGGGGAGTGATGGCGGTACTGGAGAGTACTGGGGAGTGATGGCAGTACTGGGGAGTGATGGCAGTACTGGGGAGAACTGGGGAGTGATGGCAGTACTGGGGAGAGATGGCAGTACTGGGGAGTACTAGGGAGTGAAGGCAGTACTGGGGAGTGATGGCAGTACTGGGGAGTGATGGTGGTACAGGGGAGTACTGGAGAGTGATGGCGGGTACTGGGGAGTACTGGGGAGTGAAGGCAGTACTGGGGAGTGATGGCAGTACTGGGGAGTGATGGTGATATGGGGAGTACTGGGGAGTGATGGCAGTACTGGGGAGTACTGGGGAGTGATGGTGGTACTGGGGAGTATGGGGGAGTGATGGCAGTACTGGGGAGTGATGGCAGTACTAGGGAGCACTGGGGAGGGATGGCAGTACTGGTGAGTACTGGGGAGTGATGGTGGTACTGGGGAGTACTGGGCGATGGCAGTACTGGTGAGTGATGGCACTGCTGGGGAGTGATGGCAGAACTGGGGAGTGATGGCAGTACTGGGGAGTACTGGGGAGTGATGGTGGTACTGGGGAGTATGGGGGAGTGATGGCAGTACTGGGGAGTGATGGCAGTACTAGGGGGTACTGGGGAGTGATGGCAGTACTGGGGAGTACTGGGGAGTGATGGTGGTACTGGGGAGTACTGGGCGATGGCAGTACTGGTGAGTGATGGCAGTGCTGGGGAGTGATGGCAGAACTGGGGAGTGATGGCAGTACTGGGGAGTACTGGGGAGTGATGGCAGTACTGGGGAGTATTGGGGAGTGATGGTGGTACTGGGGAGTACTGGGCGATGCCAGTACTGGGTAGTGATGGCAGTGCTGGGGAGTGATGGCAGAACTGGGGAGTACTGGGGAGTGATGGCAGTACTGGGGAGTACTAGGGAGTGATGGCAGTACTGGGGAGTACTGGGGAGTGAAGGCAGTACTGGGGAGTGATGGCAGTACTGGGGAGTACTGGGGAGTGAAGGCGGTACTGGGGAGTGATTGTGGTACTGGGGAGTACTGGAGAGTGATGGCGGAACTGGGTGTACTGGGGAGTGATGGCAGTAATGGGGAGTACTGGGGAGTGATGGTGGTATAGAGAGTACTGGGGAGTGATGGTGGTATGGGGAGTACTGGGGAGTAATGGCAGTACTGGGGAGTGATGGTGGAATGGGGAGTACTGGGGAGTGATGGCAGTCCTGGGGAGTACTGGGGAGTGATGGTGGTACTGGGGAGTACTGGGGAGTGATGGCAGTACTGGGGAGTACTGGGGAGTGATGGCAGTACTGTGGAGTACTGGGGAGTGATGGCAGTACTGGGGAGTACTGGGGAGTGATGGCAGGACTGGGGAGTACTGGGGAGTGATGGCAGTACTGGGGAGTAGTGGGGAGTGATGGCAGGACTGGGGAGTGATGGCAGTACTGAGGAGTACTGGGGAGTGAAGGCAGTACTGGGGAGTGATGGCAGTACTGGGGAGTGATGGTCGTACTGGGGAGTACTGGAGAGTGATGGCAGTACTGGGGAGTACTGGGGAATGATGGCAGTACTGGGGAGTACTGGGCGATGGCAGTACTGGTGATTGATGGCAGTGCTGGGGAGTACTGGGGAGTGATGGCTGTACTGGGGAGAACTGGGGAGTGATGGCAGTACTGGGGAGTACTGGGGACGAATGACAGTACTGGGGAGTGATGGTGGTACTGGGAAGTGATGGTGGTACTGGGGAGTACTGGGGAGTGATGGCGGTACTGGGGAGTGATAGCAGAACTGGGGAGTACTGGGGAGTGATGGCAGTACTGGGGAGTGATGGCAGTACTGGGGAGTACTGGGGAGTGATGGCAGTACTGGGGTGTACTGGGCAATGGCAGTACTGGGGAGCACTGGGCAGTGATGGCAGTGCTGGGGAGTGATGGCAGTACTGGGAGTACTGGGGAGTGATGGCAGTACTGTGGAGTGATGGCAGTGCTGGGGAGTACTGGGGAGTGATGGCAGTACTGGGGAGTGATGGCAGTACTGGGGAGTACTGGGGAGTGATGGCGGTACTGGGGTGTACTGGGCGATGGCAGTACTGGGGAGTACTGGGGAGTGATGGCAGAACTGGGGAGTGATGGCAGAACTGGGGAGTACTGGGGAGTGATGGCGGTACTGGGGAGTACTGGGCGATGGCAGTACTGGTGAGTGATGGCAGTGCTGGGGAGTACTGGGGAGTGATAGCAGTACTGGGGAGAACTGGGGAGTGATGGCAGTACTGGGGAGTACTGGGGAGTGATGACAGTACTGGGGAGTGATGGTGGTACTGGGGAGTACTGGGGAGTGATGGCGGTACTGGGGAGTGATAGCAGAACTGGGGAGTACTGGGGAGTGATGGCAGTACTGGGGAGTGATGGCAGTACTGGGGAGTACTGGGGAGTGATGGCGGTACTGGGGTGTACTGGGCGATGGCAGTACTGGGGAGTACTGGGGAGTGATGGCAGTGCTGGGGAGTGATGGCAGAACTGGGGAGTACTGGGGAGTGATGCCGGTACTAAGGAGTACTGGGAAGTGATGGCAGTACTGGGGAGTACTGCGGAGTGATGGCAGTACTGGGGAATGATGGCAGTGCTGGGGAGTACTGGGGAGTGATGGCAGTGCTGGGGAGTGATGGCAGTGCTGGGGAGTGATGGCAGAACTGGGGAGTACTGGGGAGTGATGGCAGTACTGGGGAGTACTGGGGAGTGAAGGCAGTACTGGGGAGTGATGGCAGTGCTGGGGAGTGATGGCAGTGCTGGGGAGTGATGGCAGAACTGGGGAGTACTGGGGAGTGATGGTGGTATGGGGAATACTGGAGAGTGATGGCAGCACTGGGGAGTACTGGGGAATGATGGTGGTATGGAGAGTACTGAGGAGTGATGGTGGTATGGGGAGTACTGGGGAGTAATGGCAGTACTGGGGAGTGATGGTGGTATGGGGAGTACTGGGGAGTGATGGCAGTCCTGGGGAGTACTGGGGAGTGATGGTGGTACTGGGGAGTACTGGGGAGGGAGGGCGGTACTGGGGAGTGATGGCAGTACAGGGGAGTACTGGGGAGTGAAGGCAGTACTGGGGAGTGATGGCAGTACTGGGGAGTGATGGTGGTACTGGGGAGTACTGGAGAGTGATGGCAGTACTGGGGAGTACTGGGGAATGATGGCAGTACTGGGGAGTACTGGGCGATGGCAGTACTGGTGAGTGATGGCAGTGCTGCGGAGTACTGGGGAGTGATGGCAGTACTGGGGAGTGATGGCAGTACTGGGGAGTACTGGGGAGTGATGGCAGTGCTGGGGAGTGATGGCAGTGCTGGGGAGTGATGGCAGAACTGGGGAGTACTGGGGAGTGATGGCAGTACTGGGGAGTACTGGGGAGTGAAGGCAGTACTGGGGAGTGATGGCAGTACCGGGGAGTACTGGGGAGTGATGGCAGTACTGGGGAGTAATGGGGAGTGATGGTGGTATGGAGAGTACTGGGGAGTGATGGTGGTATGGGGAATACTGGAGAGTGATGGCAGCACTGGGGAGTACTGGGGAATGATGGTGGTATGGAGAGTACTGGGGAGTGATGGTGGTATGGGGAGTACTGGGGAGTAATGGCAGTACTGGGGAGTAATGGTGGTATGGGGAGTACTGGGGAGTGATGGCAGTCCTGGGGAGTACTGGGGAGTGATGGTGGTACTGGGGAGTACTGGGGAGGGATGGCAGTACTGGGGAGTAATGGGGAGTGATGGTGGTATGGAGAGTACTGGGGAGTGATGGTGGTATGGGGAATACTGGAGAGTGATGGCAGCACTGGGGAGTACTGGGGAATGATGGTGGTATGGAGAGTACTGGGGAGTGATGGTGGTATGGGGAGTACTGGGGAGTAATGGCAGTACTGGGGAGTGATGGTGGTATGGGGAGTACTGGGGAGTGATGGCAGTCCTGGGGAGTACTGGGGAGTGATGGTGGTACTGGGGAGTACTGGGGAGGGAGGGCGGTACTGGGGAGTGATGGCAGTACAGGGGAGTACTGGGGAGTGAAGGCAGTACTGGGGAGTGATGGCAGTACTGGGGAGTGATGGTGGTACTGGGGAGTACTGGAGAGTGATGGCAGTACTGGGGAGTACTGGGGAATGATGGCAGTACTGGGGAGTACTGGGCGAAGGCAGTACTGGTGAGTGATGGCAGTGCTGCGGAGTACTGGGGAGTGATGGCAGTACTGGGGAGTGATGGCAGTACTGGGGAGTACTGGGGAGTGATGGCAGTACTGGGGATTGATGGTGGTACTGGGGAGTACAGGGGAGTACTGGGGAGTGATGGCAGAACTGGGGAGTGATGGTAGTACTGAGGAGTACTGGGTAGTGAAGGCAGTACTGGGGAGTGATGGCAGTACTGGGGAGTGATGGTGGTACTGGGAAGTACTGGAGAGTGATGGCAGTGCTGGGGAGTACTGTGGAGTGATGGCGGTACTGGGGTGTACTGGCGAGTGATGGCAGTACTGGGGAGTACTGGGGAGTGATGGCAGTACTGGGGAGTGATGGCAGTACTGAGGAGTACTGGGTAGTGAAGGCAGTACTGGGGAGTGATGGCAGTGCTGGGGAGTACTGGGGAGTGATGGCAGTACTGGGGAGTACTAGGGAGTGATGGCAGTACTGGGGAGTGATGGCAGTACTGAGGAGTACTGGGTAGTGAAGGCAGTACTGGGGAGTGATGGCAGTACTGGGGAGTGATGGTGGTACTGGGGAGTATTGGGGAGTGATGGCAGTGCAGGGGAGTGATGGCAGAACTGGGGAGTACTGGGGAGTAATGGCGGTACTGGGGAGTACTGGGAAGTGATGGCAGTACTGGGGAGTACTGGGGAGTGATGGCAGTACTGGGGAGTGATTGCAGTGCTGGGGAGTACTGGGGAGTGATGGCAGTGCTGGGGAGTGATGGCAGTGCTGGGGAGTACTGGGGAGTGATGGCAGTACTGGGGAGTACTGGGGAGTGATGGCAGTGCTGGGGAGTACTGGGGAGTGATGGTGGTACTGGGGAGTGATGGCAGTGTTGGGGAGTACTGGGGAGTAATGGCAGTGCTGGGGAGTACTGGGGAGTGATGGCGGTACTGGGGTGTACTGGGGAGTGATGGCAGTACTGGGGAGTGATGGCAGTACTGGGGAGTACTGGGGAGTGATGGCAGTACTGGGGAGTGATGGCAGTACTGAGGAGTACTGGGTAGTGAAGGCAGTACTGGGGAGTGATGGCAGTACTGGGGAGTGATGGTGGTACTGGGGAGTACTGGAGAGTGATGGCAGTACTGGGGAGTACTGGGGAATGATGGCAGTACTGGGGAGTACTGGGCGATGGCAATACTGGTGAGTGATGGCAGTGCTGGGGAGTGATGGCAGTACTGGGGAGTGATGGCAGTACTGGGGAGTACTGTGGAGTGATGGCAGTACTGGGGTGTACTGGGCGATGGCAGTACTGGGGAGTACTGAGGAGTGATGGCAGTGTTGGGGAGTGATGGCAGAACTGGGGAGTGATGGTGGTACTGGGGAGTGATGGCAGTACTGGGGAGTACTGGGGAGTGATGGCAGTACTGGGGAGTGATGGCAGTGTTGGGGAGTACTGGGGAGTAATGGCAGTGCTGGGGAGTACTGGGGAGTGATGGCGGTAGTGGGGAGTGATGGCAGAACTGGGGAGTGATGGCAGTAGTGGGGAGTGATGGCAGTACTGGGGAGTACTGTGGAGTGATGGCGGGTACTGGGGTGTACTGGGTGATGGCAGTACTGGGGAGTACTGAGGAGTGATGGCAGTGTTGGGGAGTGATGGCAGAACTGGGGAGTGATGGTGGTACTGGGGAGTGATGGCAGTGCTGGGGAGTACTGGGGAGTGATGGCAGTACTGGGGAGTACTGGGGAGTGATGGCAGTACTGGGGAGTGATGGCAGTGTTGGGGAGTACTGGGGAGTAATGGCAGTGCTGGGGAGTACTGGGGAGTGATGGCGGTACTGGGGTGTACTGGGGAGTGATGGCAGTACTGGGGAGTGATGGCAGTACTGGGGAGTACTGGGGAGTGATGGCAGTACTGGGGTGTACTGGGGAGTGATGGCAGTACTGGGGAGTGATGGCAGTGCTGGGGAGTACTGGGGAGTGATGGCGGTAGTGGGGAGTGATGGCAGAACTGGGGAGTGATGGCAGTAGTGGGGAGTGATGGCAGTACTGGGGAGTACTGTGGAGTGATGGCGGTACTGGGGTGTACTGGGCGATGGCAGTACTGGGGAGTACTGAGGAGTGATGGCAGTGTTGGGGAGTGATGGCAGAACTGGGGAGTGATGGTGGTACTGGGGAGTGATGGCAGTGCTGGGGAGTACTGGGGAGTGATGGCAGTACTGGGGAGTACTGGGGAGTGATGGCAGTACTGGGGAGTGATGGCAGTGTTGGGGAGTACTGGGGAGTAATGGCAGTGCTGGGGAGTACTGGGGAGTGATGGCGGTACTGGGGTGTACTGGGGAGTGATGGCAGTACTGGGGAGTGATGGCAGTACTGGGGAGTACTGGGGAGTAATGGCAGTACTGGGGAGTACTGGGGAATGATGGCAGTACTGGGGAGTACTGGGCGATGGCAGTACTGGTGATTGATGGCAGTGCTGGGGAGTACTGGGGAGTGATGGCTGTACTGGGGAGAACTGGGGAGTGATGGCAGTACTGGGGAGTACTGGGGACGAATGACAGTACTGGGGAGTGATTGTGGTACTGGGAAGTGATGGTGGTACTGGGGAGTACTGGGGAGTGATGGCGGTACTGGGGAGTGATAGCAGAACTGGGGAGTACTGGGGAGTGATGGCAGTACTGGGGAGTGATGGCAGTACTGGGGAGTACTGGGGAGTGATGGCAGTACTGGGGTGTACTGGGCGATGGCAGTACTGGGGAGTACTGGGCAGTGATGGCAGTGCTGGGGAGTGATGGCAGTACTGGGAGTACTGGGGAGTGATGGCAGTACTGTGGAGTGATGGCAGTGCTGGGGAGTACTGGGGAGTGATGGCAGTACTGGGGAGTGATGGCAGTACTGGGGAGTACTGGGGAGTGATGGCGGTACTGGGGTGTACTGGGCGATGGCAGTACTGGGGAGTACTGGGGAGTGATGGCAGAACTGGGGAGTGATGGCAGAACTGGGGAGTACTGGGGAGTGATGGCGGTACTGGGGAGTACTGGGCGATGGCAGTACTGGTGAGTGATGGCAGTGCTGGGGAGTACTGGGGAGTGATGGCAGTACTGTGGAGAACTGGGGAGTGATGGCAGTACTGGGGAGTACTGGGGAGTGATGACAGTACTGGGGAGTGATGGTGGTACTGGGGAGTACTGGGGAGTGATGGCGGTACTGGGGAGTGATAGCAGAACTGGGGAGTACTGGGGAGTGATGGCAGTACTGGGGAGTGATGGCAGTACTGGGGAGTACTGGGGAGTGATGGCGGTACTGGGGTGTACTGGGCGATGGCAGTACTGGGGAGTACTGGGGAGTGATGGCAGTGCTGGGGAGTGATGGCAGAACTGGGGAGTACTGGGGAGTGATGCCGGTACTGAGGAGTACTGGGAAGTGATGGCAGTACTGGGGAGTACTGGGGAGTGATGGCAGTACTGGGGAATGATGGCAGTGCTGGGGAGTACTGGGGAGTGATGGCAGTGCTGGGGAGTGATGGCAGTGCTGGGGAGTGATGGCAGAACTGGGGAGTACTGGGGAGTGATGGCAGTACTGGGGAGTACTGGGGAGTGAAGGCAGTACTGGGGAGTGATGGCAGTACCGGGGAGTACTGGGGAGTGATGGCAGTACTGGGGAGTAATGGGAAGTGATGGTGGTATGGAGAGTACTGGGGAGTGATGGTGGTATGGGGAATACTGGAGAGTGATGGCAGCACTGGGGAGTACTGGGGAATGATGGTGGTATGGAGAGTACTGGGGAGTGATGGTGGTATGGGGAGTACTGGGGAGTAATGGCAGTACTGGGGAGTAATGGTGGTATGGGGAGTACTGGGGAGTGATGGCAGTCCTGGGGAGTACTGGGGAGTGATGGTGGTACTGGGGAGTACTGGGGAGGGATGGCAGTACTGGGGAGTAATGGGGAGTGATGGTGGTATGGAGAGTACTGGGGAGTGATGGTGGTATGGGGAATACTGGAGAGTGATGGCAGCACTGGGGAGTACTGGGGAATGATGGTGGTATGGAGAGTACTGGGGAGTGATGGTGGTATGGGGAGTACTGGGGAGTAATGGCAGTACTGGGGAGTGATGGTGGTATGGGGAGTACTGGGGAGTGATGGCAGTCCTGGGGAGTACTGGGGAGTGATGGTGGTACTGGGGAGTACTGGGGAGGGAGGGCGGTACTGGGGAGTGATGGCAGTACAGGGGAGTACTGGGGAGTGAAGGCAGTACTGGGGAGTGATGGCAGTACTGGGGAGTGATGGTGGTACTGGGGAGTACTGGAGAGTGATGGCAGTACTGGGGAGTACTGGGGAATGATGGCAGTACTGGGGAGTACTGGGCGATGGCAGTACAGGTGAGTGATGGCAGTGCTGCGGAGTACTGGGGAGTGATGGCAGTACTGGGGAGTGATGGCAGTACTGGGGAGTACTGGGGAGTGATGGCAGTGCTGGGGAGTGATGGCAGTGCTGGGGAGTGATGGCAGAACTGGGGAGTACTGGGGAGTGATGGCAGTACTGGGGAGTACTGGGGAGTGAAGGCAGTACTGGGGAGTAATGGTGGTATGGGGAGTACTGGGGAGTGATGGCAGTCCTGGGGAGTACTGGGGAGTGATGGTGGTACTGGGGAGTACTGGGGAGGGATGGCAGTACTGGGGAGTAATGGGGAGTGATGGTGGTATGGAGAGTACTGGGGAGTGATGGTGGTATGGGGAATACTGGAGAGCGATGGCAGCACTGGGGAGTACTGGGGAATGATGGTGGTATGGAGAGTACTGGGGAGTGATGGTGGTATGGGGAGTACTGGGGAGTAATGGCAGTACTGGGGAGTGATGGTGGTATGGGGAGTACTGGGGAGTGATGGCAGTCCTGGGGAGTACTGGGGAGTGATGGTGGTACTGGGGAGTACTGGGGAGGGAGGGCGGTACTGGGGAGTGATGGCAGTACAGGGGAGTACTGGGGAGTGAAGGCAGTACTGGGGAGTGATGGCAGTACTGGGGAGTGATGGTGGTACTGGGGAGTACTGGAGAGTGATGGCAGTACTGGGGAGTACTGGGGAATGATGGCAGTACTGGGGAGTACTGGGCGATGGCAGTACTGGTGAGTGATGGCAGTGCTGCGGAGTACTGGGGAGTGATGGCAGTACTGGGGAGTGATGGCAGTACTGGGGAGTACTGGGGAGTGATGGCAGTGCTGGGGAGTGATGGCAGTGCTGGGGAGTGATGGCAGAACTGGGGAGTACTGGGGAGTGATGGCAGTACTGGGGAGTACTGGGGAGTGAAGGCAGTACTGGGGAGTGATGGCAGTACCGGGGAGTACTGGGGAGTGATGGCAGTACTGGGGAGTAATGGGGAGTGATGGTGGTATGGAGAGTACTGGGGAGTGATGGTGGTATGGGGAATACTGGAGAGTGATGGCAGCACTGGGGAGTACTGGGGAATGATGGTGGTATGGAGAGTACTGGGGAGTGATGGTGGTATGGGGAGTAATGGCAGTACTGGGGAGTAATGGTGGTATGGGGAGTACTGGGGAGTGATGGCAGTCCTGGGGAGTACTGGGGAGTGATGGTGGTACTGGGGAGTACTGGGGAGGGATGGCAGTACTGGGTAGTAATGGGGAGTGATGGTGGTATGGAGAGTACTGGGGAGTGATGGTGGTATGGGGAATACTGGAGAGTGATGGCAGCACTGGGGAGTACTGGGGAATGATGGTGGTATGGAGAGTACTGGGGAGTGATGGTGGTATGGGGAGTACTGGGGAGTAATGGCAGTACTGGGGAGTGATGGTGGTATGGGGAATACTGGGGAGTGATGGCAGTCCTGGGGAGTACTGGGGAGTGATGGTGGTACTGGGGAGTACTGGGGAGGGAGGGCGGTACTGGGGAGTGATGGCAGTACTGGGGAGTGATGGCAGTACTGGGGAGTGATGGTGGTACTGGGGAGTACTGGAGAGTGATGGCAGTACTGGGGAGTACTGGGGAATGATGGCAGTACTGGGGAGTACTGGGCGATGGCAGTACTGGTGAGTGATGGCAGTGCTGCGGAGTACTGGGGAGTGATGGCAGTACTGGGGAGTGATGGCAGTACTGGGGAGTATTGGGGAGTGATGGCAGTACTGGGGATTGATGGTGGTACTGGGGAGTACAGGGGAGTACTGGGGAGTGATGGCAGAACTGGGGAGTACTGGGGAGTGATGTCAGTACTGGGGAGTGATGGCAGTACTGGGGAGTACTGGGGAGTGAAGGCAGTACTGTGGTGTACTGGACGATGGCAGTACTGGGGAGTACTGGGGAGTGATGGCAGTGCTGGGGAGTGATGGCAGAACTGGGGAGTACTGGGGAGTGATGGCGGTACTGGGGAGTACTGGGAAGTGATGGCAGTACTGGGAGTACTGGGGAGTGATGGCAGTGCTGGGGAGTGATGGCAGTGCTGGGGAGTGATGGCAGTACTGTGGAGTGATGGCAGTGCTGGGGAGTGATGGCAGTACTGTGGAGTGATGGCAGTGCTGGGGACTACTGGGGAGTGATGGCAGTGCTGGGGAGTACTGGGGAATGATGGTGGAACTGGGGAGTGATGGCAGTACTGAGGAGTACTGGGTAGTGAAGGCAGTACTGGGGAGTGATGGCAGTACTGGGGAGTGATGGTGGTACTGGGGAGTACTGGAGAGTGATGGCAGTGCTGGGGAGTACTGTGGAGTGATGGCGGTACTGGGGTGTACTGGGGAGTGATGGCAGTACTGGGGAGTACTGGGGAGTGATGGCAGTACTGGGGAGTGATGGCAGTACTGAGGAGTACTGGGTAGTGAAGGCAGTACTGGGGAGTGATGGCAGTGCTGGGGAGTACTGGGGAGTGATGGCAGTACTGGGGAGTACTAGGGAGTGATGGCAGTACTGGGGAGTGATGGCAGTACTGAGGAGTACTGGGTAGTGAAGGCAGTACTGGGGAGTGATGGCAGTACTGGGGAGTGATGGTGGTACTGGGGAGTATTGGGGAGTGATGGCAGTGCTGGGGAGTGATGGCAGAACTGGGGAGTACTGGGGAGTAATGGCGGTACTGGGGAGTACTGGGAAGTGATGGCAGTACTGGGGAGTACTGGGGAGTGATGGCAGTACTGGGGAGTGATTGCAGTGCTGGGGAGTACTGGGGAGTGATGGCAGTGCTGGGGAGTGATGGCAGTGCTGGGGAGTACTGGGGAGTGATGGCAGTACTGGGGAGTACTGGGGAGTGATGGCAGTGCTGGGGAGTACTGGGGAGTAATGGCAGTGCTGGGGAGTACTGGGGAGTGATGGCGGTACTGGGGTGTACTGGGGAGTGATGGCAGTACTGGGGAGTGATGGCAGTACTGGGGAGTACTGGGGAGTGATGGCAGTACTGGGGAGTGATGGCAGTACTGAGGAGTACTGGGTAGTGAAGGCAGTACTGGGGAGTGATGGCAGTACTGGGGAGTGATGGTGGTACTGGGGAGTACTGGAGAGTGATGGCAGTACTGGGGAGTGATGGCAGTACTGGGGAGTACTGGGGAGTAATGGCAGTGCTGGGGAGTACTGGGGAGTGATGGCGGGTACTGGGGTGTACTGGGGAGTGATGGCAGTACTGGGGAGTGATGGCAGTACTGGGGAGTACTGGGGAGTGATGGCAGTACTGGGGAGTGATGGCAGTACTGAGGAGTACTGGGTAGTGAAGGCAGTACTGGGGAGTGATGGCAGTACTGGGGAGTGATGGTGGTACTGGGGAGTACTGGAGAGTGATGGCAGTACTGGGGAGTGATGGCAGTACTGGGGAGTACTGGGGAGTGATGGCAGTACTGGGGAGTGATGGCAGTACTGAGGAGTACTGGGTAGTGAAGGCAGTACTGGGGAGTGATGGCAGTACTGGGGAGTGATGGTGGTACTGGGGAGTACTGGAGAGTGATGGCAGTACTGGGGAGTACTGGGGAATGATGGCAGTACTGGGGAGTACTGGGCGATGGCAATACTGGTGAGTGATGGCAGTGCTGGGGAGTGATGGCAGTACTGGGGAGTGATGGCAGTACTGGGGAGTACTGTGGAGTGATGGCAGTACTGGGGTGTACTGGGCGATGG
Organism: Isurus oxyrinchus; assembly: GCA_026770705.1. Classification (NCBI taxonomy): domain Eukaryota; kingdom Metazoa; phylum Chordata; class Chondrichthyes; order Lamniformes; family Lamnidae; genus Isurus; species Isurus oxyrinchus. Next base: position 3,686,498 of record JANJGN010000031.1, on the reverse strand, counting down.
CAGTACTGGGGAGTACTGAGGAGTGATGGCAGTGTTGGGGAGTGATGGCAGAACTGGGGAGTGATGGTGGTACTGGGGAGTGATGGCAGTACTGGGGAGTACTGGGGAGTGATGGCAGTACTGGGGAGTGATGGCAGTGTTGGGGAGTACTGGGGAGTAATGGCAGTGCTGGGGAGTACTGGGGAGTGATGGCGGTAGTGGGGAGTGATGGCAGAACTGGGGAGTGATGGCAGTAGTGGGGAGTGATGGCAGTACTGGGGAGTACTGTGGAGTGATGGCGGTACTGGGGTGTACTGGGTGATGGCAGTACTGGGGAGTACTGAGGAGTGATGGCAGTGTTGGGGAGTGATGGCAGAACTGGGGAGTGATGGTGGTACTGGGGAGTGATGGCAGTGCTGGGGAGTACTGGGGAGTGATGGCAGTACTGGGGAGTACTGGGGAGTGATGGCAGTACTGGGGAGTGATGGCAGTGTTGGGGAGTACTGGGGAGTAATGGCAGTGCTGGGGAGTACTGGGGAGTGATGGCGGTACTGGGGTGTACTGGGGAGTGATGGCAGTACTGGGGAGTGATGGCAGTACTGGGGAGTACTGGGGAGTGATGGCAGTACTGGGGTGTACTGGGGAGTGATGGCAGTACTGGGGAGTGATGGCAGTGCTGGGGAGTACTGGGGAGTGATGGCGGTAGTGGGGAGTGATGGCAGAACTGGGGAGTGATGGCAGTAGTGGGGAGTGATGGCAGTACTGGGGAGTACTGTGGAGTGATGGCGGTACTGGGGTGTACTGGGCGATGGCAGTACTGGGGAGTACTGAGGAGTGATGGCAGTGTTGGGGAGTGATGGCAGAACTGGGGAGTGATGGTGGTACTGGGGAGTGATGGCAGTGCTGGGGAGTACTGGGGAGTGATGGCAGTACTGGGGAGTACTGGGGAGTGATGGCAGTACTGGGGAGTGATGGCAGTGTTGGGGAGTACTGGGGAGTAATGGCAGTGCTGGGGAGTACTGGGGAGTGATGGCGGTACTGGGGTGTACTGGGGAGTGATGGCAGTACTGGGGAGTGATGGCAGTACTGGGGAGTACTGGGGAGTAATGGCAGTACTGGGGAGTACTGGGGAATGATGGCAGTACTGGGGAGTACTGGGCGATGGCAGTACTGGTGATTGATGGCAGTGCTGGGGAGTACTGGGGAGTGATGGCTGTACTGGGGAGAACTGGGGAGTGATGGCAGTACTGGGGAGTACTGGGGACGAATGACAGTACTGGGGAGTGATTGTGGTACTGGGAAGTGATGGTGGTACTGGGGAGTACTGGGGAGTGATGGCGGTACTGGGGAGTGATAGCAGAACTGGGGAGTACTGGGGAGTGATGGCAGTACTGGGGAGTGATGGCAGTACTGGGGAGTACTGGGGAGTGATGGCAGTACTGGGGTGTACTGGGCGATGGCAGTACTGGGGAGTACTGGGCAGTGATGGCAGTGCTGGGGAGTGATGGCAGTACTGGGAGTACTGGGGAGTGATGGCAGTACTGTGGAGTGATGGCAGTGCTGGGGAGTACTGGGGAGTGATGGCAGTACTGGGGAGTGATGGCAGTACTGGGGAGTACTGGGGAGTGATGGCGGTACTGGGGTGTACTGGGCGATGGCAGTACTGGGGAGTACTGGGGAGTGATGGCAGAACTGGGGAGTGATGGCAGAACTGGGGAGTACTGGGGAGTGATGGCGGTACTGGGGAGTACTGGGCGATGGCAGTACTGGTGAGTGATGGCAGTGCTGGGGAGTACTGGGGAGTGATGGCAGTACTGTGGAGAACTGGGGAGTGATGGCAGTACTGGGGAGTACTGGGGAGTGATGACAGTACTGGGGAGTGATGGTGGTACTGGGGAGTACTGGGGAGTGATGGCGGTACTGGGGAGTGATAGCAGAACTGGGGAGTACTGGGGAGTGATGGCAGTACTGGGGAGTGATGGCAGTACTGGGGAGTACTGGGGAGTGATGGCGGTACTGGGGTGTACTGGGCGATGGCAGTACTGGGGAGTACTGGGGAGTGATGGCAGTGCTGGGGAGTGATGGCAGAACTGGGGAGTACTGGGGAGTGATGCCGGTACTGAGGAGTACTGGGAAGTGATGGCAGTACTGGGGAGTACTGGGGAGTGATGGCAGTACTGGGGAATGATGGCAGTGCTGGGGAGTACTGGGGAGTGATGGCAGTGCTGGGGAGTGATGGCAGTGCTGGGGAGTGATGGCAGAACTGGGGAGTACTGGGGAGTGATGGCAGTACTGGGGAGTACTGGGGAGTGAAGGCAGTACTGGGGAGTGATGGCAGTACCGGGGAGTACTGGGGAGTGATGGCAGTACTGGGGAGTAATGGGAAGTGATGGTGGTATGGAGAGTACTGGGGAGTGATGGTGGTATGGGGAATACTGGAGAGTGATGGCAGCACTGGGGAGTACTGGGGAATGATGGTGGTATGGAGAGTACTGGGGAGTGATGGTGGTATGGGGAGTACTGGGGAGTAATGGCAGTACTGGGGAGTAATGGTGGTATGGGGAGTACTGGGGAGTGATGGCAGTCCTGGGGAGTACTGGGGAGTGATGGTGGTACTGGGGAGTACTGGGGAGGGATGGCAGTACTGGGGAGTAATGGGGAGTGATGGTGGTATGGAGAGTACTGGGGAGTGATGGTGGTATGGGGAATACTGGAGAGTGATGGCAGCACTGGGGAGTACTGGGGAATGATGGTGGTATGGAGAGTACTGGGGAGTGATGGTGGTATGGGGAGTACTGGGGAGTAATGGCAGTACTGGGGAGTGATGGTGGTATGGGGGAGTACTGGGGAGTGATGGCAGTCCTGGGGAGTACTGGGGAGTGATGGTGGTACTGGGGAGTACTGGGGAGGGAGGGCGGTACTGGGGAGTGATGGCAGTACAGGGGAGTACTGGGGAGTGAAGGCAGTACTGGGGAGTGATGGCAGTACTGGGGAGTGATGGTGGTACTGGGGAGTACTGGAGAGTGATGGCAGTACTGGGGAGTACTGGGGAATGATGGCAGTACTGGGGAGTACTGGGCGATGGCAGTACAGGTGAGTGATGGCAGTGCTGCGGAGTACTGGGGAGTGATGGCAGTACTGGGGAGTGATGGCAGTACTGGGGAGTACTGGGGAGTGATGGCAGTGCTGGGGAGTGATGGCAGTGCTGGGGAGTGATGGCAGAACTGGGGAGTACTGGGGAGTGATGGCAGTACTGGGGAGTACTGGGGAGTGAAGGCAGTACTGGGGAGTAATGGTGGTATGGGGAGTACTGGGGAGTGATGGCAGTCCTGGGGAGTACTGGGGAGTGATGGTGGTACTGGGGAGTACTGGGGAGGGATGGCAGTACTGGGGAGTAATGGGGAGTGATGGTGGTATGGAGAGTACTGGGGAGTGATGGTGGTATGGGGAATACTGGAGAGCGATGGCAGCACTGGGGAGTACTGGGGAATGATGGTGGTATGGAGAGTACTGGGGAGTGATGGTGGTATGGGGAGTACTGGGGAGTAATGGCAGTACTGGGGAGTGATGGTGGTATGGGGAGTACTGGGGAGTGATGGCAGTCCTGGGGAGTACTGGGGAGTGATGTTGGTACTGGGGAGTACTGGGGAGGGAGGGCGGGTACTGGGGAGTGATGGCAGTACAGGGGAGTACTGGGGAGTGAAGGCAGTACTGGGGAGTGATGGCAGTACTGGGGAGTGATGGTGGTACTGGGGAGTACTGGAGAGTGATGGCAGTACTGGGGAGTACTGGGGAATGATGGCAGTACTGGGGAGTACTGGGCGATGGCAGTACTGGTGAGTGATGGCAGTGCTGCGGAGTACTGGGGAGTGATGGCAGTACTGGGGAGTGATGGCAGTACTGGGGAGTACTGGGGAGTGATGGCAGTGCTGGGGAGTGATGGCAGTGCTGGGGAGTGATGGCAGAACTGGGGAGTACTGGGGAGTGATGGCAGTACTGGGGAGTACTGGGGAGTGAAGGCAGTACTGGGGAGTGATGGCAGTACCGGGGAGTACTGGGGAGTGATGGCAGTACTGGGGAGTAATGGGGAGTGATGGTGGTATGGAGAGTACTGGGGAGTGATGGTGGTATGGGGAATACTGGAGAGTGATGGCAGCACTGGGGAGTACTGGGGAATGATGGTGGTATGGAGAGTACTGGGGAGTGATGGTGGTATGGGGAGTAATGGCAGTACTGGGGAGTAATGGTGGTATGGGGAGTACTGGGGAGTGATGGCAGTCCTGGGGAGTACTGGGGAGTGATGGTGGTACTGGGGAGTACTGGGGAGGGATGGCAGTACTGGGTAGTAATGGGGAGTGATGGTGGTATGGAGAGTACTGGGGAGTGATGGTGGTATGGGGAATACTGGAGAGTGATGGCAGCACTGGGGAGTACTGGGGAATGATGGTGGTATGGAGAGTACTGGGGAGTGATGGTGGTATGGGGAGTACTGGGGAGTAATGGCAGTACTGGGGAGTGATGGTGGTATGGGGAATACTGGGGAGTGATGGCAGTCCTGGGGAGTACTGGGGAGTGATGGTGGTACTGGGGAGTACTGGGGAGGGAGGGCGGTACTGGGGAGTGATGGCAGTACAGGGGAGTACTGGGGAGTGAAGGCAGTACTGGGGAGTGATGGCAGTACTGGGGAGTGATGGTGGTACTGGGGAGTACTGGAGAGTGATGGCAGTACTGGGGAGTACTGGGGAATGATGGCAGTACTGGGGAGTACTGGGCGATGGCAGTACTGGTGAGTGATGGCAGTGCTGCGGAGTACTGGGGAGTGATGGCAGTACTGGGGAGTGATGGCAGTACTGGGGAGTATTGGGGAGTGATGGCAGTACTGGGGATTGATGGTGGTACTGGGGAGTACAGGGGAGTACTGGGGAGTGATGGCAGAACTGGGGAGTACTGGGGAGTGATGTCAGTACTGGGGAGTGATGGCAGTACTGGGGAGTACTGGGGAGTGAAGGCAGTACTGTGGTGTACTGGACGATGGCAGTACTGGGGAGTACTGGGGAGTGATGGCAGTGCTGGGGAGTGATGGCAGAACTGGGGAGTACTGGGGAGTGATGGCGGTACTGGGGAGTACTGGGAAGTGATGGCAGTACTGGGAGTACTGGGGAGTGATGGCAGTGCTGGGGAGTGATGGCAGTGCTGGGGAGTGATGGCAGTACTGTGGAGTGATGGCAGTGCTGGGGAGTGATGGCAGTACTGTGGAGTGATGGCAGTGCTGGGGACTACTGGGGAGTGATGGCAGTGCTGGGGAGTACTGGGGAATGATGGTGGAACTGGGGAGTGATGGCAGTACTGAGGAGTACTGGGTAGTGAAGGCAGTACTGGGGAGTGATGGCAGTACTGGGGAGTGATGGTGGTACTGGGGAGTACTGGAGAGTGATGGCAGTGCTGGGGAGTACTGTGGAGTGATGGCGGTACTGGGGTGTACTGGGGAGTGATGGCAGTACTGGGGAGTACTGGGGAGTGATGGCAGTACTGGGGAGTGATGGCAGTACTGAGGAGTACTGGGTAGTGAAGGCAGTACTGGGGAGTGATGGCAGTGCTGGGGAGTACTGGGGAGTGATGGCAGTACTGGGGAGTACTAGGGAGTGATGGCAGTACTGGGGAGTGATGGCAGTACTGAGGAGTACTGGGTAGTGAAGGCAGTACTGGGGAGTGATGGCAGTACTGGGGAGTGATGGTGGTACTGGGGAGTATTGGGGAGTGATGGCAGTGCTGGGGAGTGATGGCAGAACTGGGGAGTACTGGGGAGTAATGGCGGTACTGGGGAGTACTGGGAAGTGATGGCAGTACTGGGGAGTACTGGGGAGTGATGGCAGTACTGGGGAGTGATTGCAGTGCTGGGGAGTACTGGGGAGTGATGGCAGTGCTGGGGAGTGATGGCAGTGCTGGGGAGTACTGGGGAGTGATGGCAGTACTGGGGAGTACTGGGGAGTGATGGCAGTGCTGGGGAGTACTGGGGAGTGATGGTGGTACTGGGGAGTGATGGCAGTGTTGGGGAGTACTGGGGAGTAATGGCAGTGCTGGGGAGTACTGGGGAGTGATGGCGGTACTGGGGTGTACTGGGGAGTGATGGCAGTACTGGGGAGTGATGGCAGTACTGGGGAGTACTGGGGAGTGATGGCAGTACTGGGGAGTGATGGCAGTACTGAGGAGTACTGGGTAGTGAAGGCAGTACTGGGGAGTGATGGCAGTACTGGGGAGTGATGGTGGTACTGGGGAGTACTGGAGAGTGATGGCAGTACTGGGGAGTACTGGGGAATGATGGCAGTACTGGGGAGTACTGGGCGATGGCAATACTGGTGAGTGATGGCAGTGCTGGGGAGTGATGGCAGTACTGGGGAGTGATGGCAGTACTGGGGAGTACTGTGGAGTGATGGCGGTACTGGGGTGTACTGGGCGATGGCAGTACTGGGGAGTACTGAGGAGTGATGGCAGTGTTGGGGAGTGATGGCAGAACTGGGGAGTGATGGTGGTGCTGGGGAGTGATGGCAGTGCTGGGGAGTGATGGCAGTGCTGGGGAGTGATGGCAGAACTGGGGAGTACTGGGGAGTGATGGCAGTACTGGGGAGTACTGGGGAGTGAAGGCAGTACTGGGGAGTAATGGTGGTATGGGGAGTACTGGGGAGTGATGGCAGTCCTGGGGAGTACTGGGGAGTGATGGTGGTACTGGGGAGTACTGGGGAGGGATGGCAGTACTGGGGAGTAATGGGGAGTGATGGTGGTATGGAGAGTACTGGGGAGTGATGGTGGTATGGGGAATACTGGAGAGCGATGGCAGCACTGGGGAGTACTGGGGAATGATGGTGGTATGGAGAGTACTGGGGAGTGATGGTGGTATGGGGAGTACTGGGGAGTAATGGCAGTACTGGGGAGTGATGGTGGTATGGGGAGTACTGGGGAGTGATGGCAGTCCTGGGGAGTACTGGGGAGTGATGGTGGTACTGGGGAGTACTGGGGAGGGAGGGCGGTACTGGGGAGTGATGGCAGTACAGGGGAGTACTGGGGAGTGAAGGCAGTACTGGGGAGTGATGGCAGTACTGGGGAGTGATGGTGGTACTGGGGAGTACTGGAGAGTGATGGCAGTACTGGGGAGTACTGGGGAATGATGGCAGTACTGGGGAGTACTGGGCGATGGCAGTACTGGTGAGTGATGGCAGTGCTGCGGAGTACTGGGGAGTGATGGCAGTACTGGGGAGTGATGGCAGTACTGGGGAGTACTGGGGAGTGATGGCAGTGCTGGGGAGTGATGGCAGTGCTGGGGAGTGATGGCAGAACTGGGGAGTACTGGGGAGTGATGGCAGTACTGGGGAGTACTGGGGAGTGAAGGCAGTACTGGGGAGTGATGGCAGTACCGGGGAGTACTGGGGAGTGATGGCAGTACTGGGGAGTAATGGGGAGTGATGGTGGTATGGAGAGTACTGGGGAGTGATGGTGGTATGGGGAATACTGGAGAGTGATGGCAGCACTGGGGAGTACTGGGGAATGATGGTGGTATGGAGAGTACTGGGGAGTGATGGTGGTATGGGGAGTAATGGCAGTACTGGGGAGTAATGGTGGTATGGGGAGTACTGGGGAGTGATGGCAGTCCTGGGGAGTACTGGGGAGTGATGGTGGTACTGGGGAGTACTGGGGAGGGATGGCAGTACTGGGGAGTAATGGGGAGTGATGGTGGTATGGAGAGTACTGGGGAGTGATGGTGGTATGGGGAATACTGGAGAGTGATGGCAGCACTGGGGAGTACTGGGGAATGATGGTGGTATGGAGAGTACTGGGGAGTGATGGTGGTATGGGGAGTACTGGGGAGTAATGGCAGTACTGGGGAGTGATGGTGGTATGGGGAATACTGGGGAGTGATGGCAGTCCTGGGGAGTACTGGGGAGTGATGGTGGTACTGGGGAGTACTGGGGAGGGAGGGCGGTACTGGGGAGTGATGGCAGTACAGGGGAGTACTGGGGAGTGAAGGCAGTACTGGGGAGTGATGGCAGTACTGGGGAGTGATGGTGGTACTGGGGAGTACTGGAGAGTGATGGCAGTACTGGGGAGTACTGGGGAATGATGGCAGTACTGGGGAGTACTGGGCGATGGCAGTACTGGTGAGTGATGGCAGTGCTGCGGAGTACTGGGGAGTGATGGCAGTACTGGGGAGTGATGGCAGTACTGGGGAGTATTGGGGAGTGATGGCAGTACTGGGGATTGATGGTGGTACTGGGGAGTACAGGGGAGTACTGGGGAGTGATGGCAGAACTGGGGAGTACTGGGGAGTGATGTCAGTACTGGGGAGTGATGGCAGTACTGGGGAGTACTGGGGAGTGAAGGCAGTACTGTGGTGTACTGGACGATGGCAGTACTGGGGAGTACTGGGGAGTGATGGCAGTGCTGGGGAGTGATGGCAGAACTGGGGAGTACTGGGGAGTGATGGCGGTACTGGGGAGTACTGGGAAGTGATGGCAGTACTGGGAGTACTGGGGAGTGATGGCAGTGCTGGGGAGTGATGGCAGTGCTGGGGAGTGATGGCAGTACTGTGGAGTGATGGCAGTGCTGGGGAGTGATGGCAGTACTGTGGAGTGATGGCAGTGCTGGGGACTACTGGGGAGTGATGGCAGTGCTGGGGAGTACTGGGGAATGATGGTGGAACTGGGGAGTGATGGCAGTACTGAGGAGTACTGGGTAGTGAAGGCAGTACTGGGGAGTGATGGCAGTACTGGGGAGTGATGGTGGTACTGGGAAGTACTGGAGAGTGATGGCAGTGCTGGGGAGTACTGTGGAGTGATGGCGGTACTGGGGTGTACTGGGGAGTGATGGCAGTACTGGGGAGTACTGGGGAGTGATGGCAGTACTGGGGAGTGATGGCAGTACTGAGGAGTACTGGGTAGTGAAGGCAGTACTGGGGAGTGATGGCAGTGCTGGGGAGTACTGGGGAGTGATGGCAGTACTGGGGAGTACTAGGGAGTGATGGCAGTACTGGGGAGTGATGGCAGTACTGAGGAGTACTGGGTAGTGAAGGCAGTACTGGGGAGTGATGGCAGTACTGGGGAGTGATGGTGGTACTGGGGAGTAATGGGGAGTGATGGCAGTGCTGGGGAGTGATGGCAGAACTGGGGAGTACTGGGGAGTAATGGCGGTACTGGGGAGTACTGGGAAGTGATGGCAGTACTGGGGAGTACTGGGGAGTGATGGCAGTACTGGGGAGTGATTGCAGTGCTGGGGAGTACTGGGGAGTGATGGCAGTGCTGGGGAGTGATGGCAGTGCTGGGGAGTACTGGGGAGTGATGGCAGTACTGGGGAGTACTGGGGAGTGATGGCAGTGCTGGGGAGTACTGGGGAGTGATGGTGGTACTGGGGAGTGATGGCAGTGTTGGGGAGTACTGGGGAGTAATGGCAGTGCTGGGGAGTACTGGGGAGTGATGGCGGTACTGGGGTGTACTGGGGAGTGATGGCAGTACTGGGGAGTGATGGCAGTACTGGGGAGTACTGGGGAGTGATGGCAGTACTGGGGAGTGATGGCAGTACTGAGGAGTACTGGGTAGTGAAGGCAGTACTGGGGAGTGATGGCAGTACTGGGGAGTGATGGTGGTACTGGGGAGTACTGGAGAGTGATGGCAGTACTGGGGAGTACTGGGGAATGATGGCAGTACTGGGGAGTACTGGGCGATGGCAATACTGGTGAGTGATGGCAGTGCTGGGGAGTGATGGCAGTACTGGGGAGTGATGGCAGTACTGGGGAGTACTGTGGAGTGATGGCGGTACTGGGGTGTACTGGGCGATGGCAGTACTGGGGAGTACTGAGGAGTGATGGCAGTGTTGGGGAGTGATGGCAGAACTGGGGAGTGATGATGGTACTGGGGAGTGATGGCAGTGCTGGGGAGTACTGGGGAGTGATGGCAGTACTGGGGAGTACTGGGGAGTGATGGCAGTACTGGGGAGTGATGGCAGTGTTGGGGAGTACTGGGGAGTAATGGCAGTGCTGGGGAGTACTGGGGAGTGATGGCGGTACTGGGGTGTACTGGGGAGTGATGGCAGTACTGGGGAGTGATGGCAGTACTGGGGAGTACTGGGGAGTGATGGCAGTACTGGGGTGTACTGGGGAGTGATGGCAGTACTGGGGAGTGATGGCAGTGCTGGGGAGTACTGGGGAGTGATGGCAGTGCTGGGGAGTGATGGTGGTATGGGGAATACTGGAGAGTGATGGCAGCACTGGGGAGTACTGGGGAATGATGGTGGTATGGAGAGTACTGGGGAGTGATGGTGGTATGGGGAGTACTGGGGAGTAATGGCAGTACTGGGGAGTGATGGTGGTATGGGGAGTACTGGGGAGTGATGGCAGTCCTGGGGAGTACTGGGGAGTGATGGTGGTACTGGGGAGTACTGGGGAGGGAGGGCGGTACTGGGGAGTGATGGCAGTACAGGGGAGTACTGGGGAGTGAAGGCAGTACTGGGGAGTGATGGCAGTACTGGGGAGTGATGGTGGTACTGGGGAGTACTGGAGAGTGATGGCAGTACTGGGGAGTACTGGGGAATGATGGCAGTACTGGGGAGTACTGGGCGATGGCAGTACTGGTGAGTGATGGCAGTGCTGCGGAGTACTGGGGAGTGATGGCAGTACTGGGGAGTGATGGCAGTACTGGGGAGTACTGGGGAGTGATGGCAGTGCTGGGGAGTGATGGCAGTGCTGGGGAGTGATGGCAGAACTGGGGAGTACTGGGGAGTGATGGCAGTACTGGGGAGTACTGGGGAGTGAAGGCAGTACTGGGGAGTAATGGTGGTATGGGGAGTACTGGGGAGTGATGGCAGTCCTGGGGAGTACTGGGGAGTGATGGTGGTACTGGGGAGTACTGGGGAGGGATGGCAGTACTGGGGAGTAATGGGGAGTGATGGTGGTATGGAGAGTACTGGGGAGTGATGGTGGTATGGGGAATACTGGAGAGCGATGGCAGCACTGGGGAGTACTGGGGAATGATGGTGGTATGGAGAGTACTGGGGAGTGATGGTGGTATGGGGAGTACTGGGGAGTAATGGCAGTACTGGGGAGTGATGGTGGTATGGGGAGTACTGGGGAGTGATTGCAGTCCTGGGGAGTACTGGGGAGTGATGGTGGTACTGGGGAGTACTGGGGAGGGAGGGCGGTACTGGGGAGTGATGGCAGTACAGGGGAGTACTGGGGAGTGAAGGCAGTACTGGGGAGTGATGGCAGTACTGGGGAGTGATGGTGGTACTGGGGAGTACTGGAGAGTGATGGCAGTACTGGGGAGTACTGGGGAATGATGGCAGTACTGGGGAGTACTGGGCGATGGCAGTACTGGTGAGTGATGGCAGTGCTGCGGAGTACTGGGGAGTGATGGCAGTACTGGGGAGTGATGGCAGTACTGGGGAGTACTGGGGAGTGATGGCAGTGCTGGGGAGTGATGACAGTGCTGGGGAGTGATGGCAGAACTGGGGAGTACTGGGGAGTGATGGCAGTACTGGGGAGTACTGGGGAGTGAAGGCAGTACTGGGGAGTGATGGCAGTACCGGGGAGTACTGGGGAGTGATGGCAGTACTGGGGAGTAATGGGGAGTGATGGTGGTATGGAGAGTACTGGGGAGTGATGGTGGTATGGGGAATACTGGAGAGTGATGGCAGCACTGGGGAGTACTGGGGAATGATGGTGGTATGGAGAGTACTGGGGAGTGATGGTGGTATGGGGAGTAATGGCAGTACTGGGGAGTAATGGTGGTATGGGGAGTACTGGGGAGTGATGGCAGTCCTGGGGAGTACTGGGGAGTGATGGTGGTACTGGGGAGTACTGGGGAGGGATGGCAGTACTGGGGAGTAATGGGGAGTGATGGTGGTATGGAGAGTACTGGGGAGTGATGGTGGTATGGGGAATACTGGAGAGTGATGGCAGCACTGGGGAGTACTGGGGAATGATGGTGGTATGGAGAGTACTGGGGAGTGATGGTGGTATGGGGAGTACTGGGGAGTAATGGCAGTACTGGGGAGTGATGGTGGTATGGGGAATACTGGGGAGTGATGGCAGTCCTGGGGAGTACTGGGGAGTGATGGTGGTACTGGGGAGTACTGGGGAGGGAGGGCGGTACTGGGGAGTGATGGCAGTACAGGGGAGTACTGGGGAGTGAAGGCAGTACTGGGGAGTGATGGCAGTACTGGGGAGTGATGGTGGTACTGGGGAGTACTGGAGAGTGATGGCAGTACTGGGGAGTACTGGGGAATGATGGCAGTACTGGGGAGTACTGGGCGATGGCAGTACTGGTGAGTGATGGCAGTGCTGCGGAGTACTGGGGAGTGATGGCAGTACTGGGGAGTGATGGCAGTACTGGGGAGTATTGGGGAGTGATGGCAGTACTGGGGATTGATGGTGGTACTGGGGAGTACAGGGGAGTACTGGGGAGTGATGGCAGAACTGGGGAGTACTGGGGAGTGATGTCAGTACTGGGGAGTGATGGCAGTACTGGGGAGTACTGGGGAGTGAAGGCAGTACTGTGGTGTACTGGACGATGGCAGTACTGGGGAGTACTGGGGAGTGATGGCAGTGCTGGGGAGTGATGGCAGAACTGGGGAGTACTGGGGAGTGATGGCGGTACTGGGGAGTACTGGGAAGTGATGGCAGTACTGGGAGTACTGGGGAGTGATGGCAGTGCTGGGGAGTGATGGCAGTGCTGGGGAGTGATGGAAGTACTGTGGAGTGATGGCAGTGCTGGGGAGTGATGGCAGTACTGTGGAGTGATGGCAGTGCTGGGGACTACTGGGGAGTGATGGCAGTGCTGGGGAGTACTGGGGAATGATGGTGGAACTGGGGAGTGATGGCAGTACTGAGGAGTACTGGGTAGTGAAGGCAGTACTGGGGAGTGATGGCAGTACTGGGGAGTGATGGTGGTACTGGGGAGTACTGGAGAGTGATGGCAGTGCTGGGGAGTACTGTGGAGTGATGGCGGTACTGGGGTGTACTGGGGAGTGATGGCAGTACTGGGGAGTACTGGGGAGTGATGGCAGTACTGGGGAGTGATGGCAGTACTGAGGAGTACTGGGTAGTGAAGGCAGTACTGGGGAGTGATGGCAGTGCTGGGGAGTACTGGGGAGTGATGGCAGTACTGGGGAGTACTAGGGAGTGATGGCAGTACTGGGGAGTGATGGCAGTACTGAGGAGTACTGGGTAGTGAAGGCAGTACTGGGGAGTGATGGCAGTACTGGGGAGTGATGGTGGTACTGGGGAGTATTGGGGAGTGATGGCAGTGCTGGGGAGTGATGGCAGAACTGGGGAGTACTGGGGAGTAATGGCGGTACTGGGGAGTACTGGGAAGTGATGGCAGTACTGGGGAGTACTGGGGAGTGATGGCAGTACTGGGGAGTGATTGCAGTGCTGGGGAGTACTGGAGAGTGATGGCAGTGCTGGGGAGTGATGGCAGTGCTGGGGAGTACTGGGGAGTGATGGCAGTACTGGGGAGTACTGGGGAGTGATGGCAGTGCTGGGGAGTACTGGGGAGTGATGGTGGTACTGGGGAGTGATGGCAGTGTTGGGGAGTACTGGGGAGTAATGGCAGTGCTGGGGAGTACTGGGGAGTGATGGCGGTACTGGGGTGTACTGGGGAGTGATGGCAGTACTGGGGAGTGATGGCAGTACTGGGGAGTACTGGGGAGTGATGGCAGTACTGGGGAGTGATGGCAGTACTGAGGAGTACTGGGTAGTGAAGGCAGTACTGGGGAGTGATGGCAGTACTGGGGAGTGATGGTGGTACTGGGGAGTACTGGAGAGTGATGGCAGTACTGGGGAGTACTGGGGAATGATGGCAGTACTGGGGAGTACTGGGCGATGGCAATACTGGTGAGTGATGGCAGTGCTGGGGAGTGATGGCAGTACTGGGGAGTGATGGCAGTACTGGGGAGTACTGTGGAGTGATGGCGGTACTGGGGTGTACTGGGCGATGGCAGTACTGGGGAGTACTGAGGAGTGATGGCAGTGTTGGGGAGTGATGGCAGAACTGGGGAGTGATGGTGGTACTGGGGAGTGATGGCAGTGCTGGGGAGTACTGGGGAGTGATGGCAGTACTGGGGAGTACTGGGGAGTGATGGCAGTACTGGGGAGTGATGGCAGTGTTGGGGAGTACTGGGGAGTAATGGCAGTGCTGGGGAGTACTGGGGAGTGATGGCGGTACTGGGGTGTACTGGGGAGTGATGGCAGTACTGGGGAGTGATGGCAGTACTGGGGAGTACTGGGGAGTGATGGCAGTACTGGGGTGTACTGGGGAGTGATGGCAGTACTGGGGAGTGATGGCAGTGCTGGGGAGTACTGGGGAGTAATGGCAGTTCTGGGGAGTACTGGGGAGTGATGGCGGTACAGGGGAGTACTGGGGAGTGATGGTGGTACTGGGGAGTGATGGCAGTACTGGGGCGTACTGGGGAGTGATGGCAGTGCTGGGGAGTGATGGTGGTACTGGCTAGTACTGGGGAGTACTAGGGAGTGATGGCGGTACTGGGGAGTACTGGGGAGTGATGGCAGTACTGGGGAGTGTTGGCAGTACTGGGGAGTACTGGGGAGTGATGGCAGTACTGGGGAGTGATGGCAGAACTGGGGAGTACTGGGGAGTGCTGGTGAGTGATGGCAGTACTGGGGAGTACAGGGGAGTACTGGGGAGTGATGGCGGTAATGGGGAGTGATGGCAGAACTGGGGAGTACTGGGGAGTACTGGTGAGTGATGGCAGTACTGGTGAGTGATGGCAGTGCTGGGGAGTAGTGGGGAGTGATGGCAGTAGTGGGATTGATGGCAGTGCTGGGGAGTGATGGCAGAACTGGGGAGTGATGGCTGTACAGGGGTGTACTGTGGAGTGATGGCAGTACTGGGGAGTGATGGCAGTGCTGGGGAGTACTGGGAAGTAAACGCAGTGCTGGGGAGTACTGGGGAGTGATGGTGGTACTGGGAAGTACTGGGGAGTGATGGCAGTACTGGGGAGTGATTGTGGTACTGGGGAGTGATGGCAGTACTGGGGAGTACTGGGGAGTGATGGCAGTACTGGGGAGAGTTGGTGGTACTGGGGAGTACTGGGGAGTGATGGCAGTGTTGGGGTGTACTGGGGAGTAATGGCAGTGCTGGGGAGTACTGGGGAGTGATGGCGGGTACTGGGGTGTACTGGGGAGTGATGGCAGTACTGGGGAGTGATGGCAGTACTGGGGAGTACTGGGGAGTGATGGCAGTACTGGGGAGTGATGGCAGTACAGAGGAGTACTGGGGAGTGAAGGCAGTACTGGGGAGTGATAGCAGTACTGGGGAGTGATGGTGGTACTGGGGAGTACTGGAGAGTGATGGCAGTATTGGGGAGTACTGGGGAATGATGGCAGTAATGGGGAGTACTGGGCGATGGCAGTACTGGTGAGTGATGGCAGTGCTGGGGAGTACTGGGGAGTGATGGCAGAACTGGGGAGTGATGTCAGTACTGGGGTGTGGTGGCAGTACTGGGGAGTACTGGGGAGTGAAGGCAGTACTGGGGGGTACTGGGCGATGGCAGTGCTGGGGAGTACTGGGGAGTGATGGCAGTACTGGGGAGTGATGGCGGTACTGGGGAGTACTGGAAAGTGATGGCAGTACTGGGGAGTACTGGGGAGTGATGGCATTACTGGGGAGTGATGGCACTACAGGGGAGTACAGGGGAGTGATGGCAGTACTGGGGAGTGATGGCAGTGCTGGGGAGTGATGGCAGTGCTGGGGAGTACTAGGGAGTGATGGCAGAACTGGGGAGTGATGGCAGTGCTGGGGAGTACTGGGGAGTGATGGCAGTGCTGGGGAGTGATGGCAGTGCTGGGGAGTGATGGCAGTGCTGGGGAGTGATGGCTTTACTGTGGAGTGTTGGGGAGTACTGGGGAGTAATGACAGTACTGGGGTGTACTGGGCGATGGCAGTACTGGGGAGTACTGGGGAGTGATGGCAGTACTGGGGAGTGATGGCAGTGCTGGGGAGTACTGGGGAGTGATGGCAGTACTGGGGAGTGATGGCAGTGCTGGGGAGTACTGGTGAGTGATGGCAGTGCTGGGGAGTGATGGCAGTGCTGGGGAGTGATGGCAGTACTGGGGAGTAATGGCAGTGCTGGGGAGTACTGTGGAGTGATGGCGATACTGGGGTGTACTGGGGAGTGATGGCAGTACTGGGGAGTGATGGCAGTACTGGGGAGTACTGGGGAGTGATGGCAGTACTGGGGAGTACTGGGGAGTGATGGCAGTACTGGGGAGTGATGGCAGTACTGAGGAGTACTGGGTAGTGAAGGCAGTACTGGGGAGTGGTGGCAGTACTGGGGAGTGATGGTGGTACTGGGGAGTACTGGAGAGTGATGGCAGTACTGGGGAGTACTGGGGAATGATGGCAGCATTGGGGAGTACTGGGCGATGGCAGTACTGATGAGTGATGGCAGTGCTGGGGAGTACTGGGGAGTGATGGCAGTACTGGGGAGTACTGGGGAGTCATGGCAGTACTGGGGAGTACTGGGGAGTGATGGCAGTACTGGGGAGTGATGGTGGTACTGGGGAGTAATGGCAGTACTGGGGAGTACTGGGGAATGATGGCAGTACTGGGGAGTACTGGGCGATGGCAGTACTGGTGAGTGATGGCAGTGCTAGGGAGTACTGTGGAGTGATGGCAGTACTGGGGGGTACTGGGGAGTGATGGCAGTACTGGGGAGTGATGGTGGTACTGGGGAGTACTGGGGAGTGATGGCAGAACTGGGGAGTGATGGCAGTACTGGGGAGTGATGGCAGTACTGGGGAGTACTGGGGAGTGAAGGCAGTACTGGGGTGTACTGGGCGATGGCAGTACTGGGGAGTACTGGGTAGTGATGGCAGTGCTGGGGAGTGATGGCAGAACTGGGGAGTACTGGGGAGTGATGGCAGTAGTTGGGAGTACTGGGAAGTGAAGGCAGTACTGAGGAGTACTGTGGAGTGATGGCAGTACTGCGGAGTGATGGCAGTGCTGGGGAGTGATGGCAGTACTGGGGAATGATGGCAGAACTGGGGAGTGATGGCAGTACTGGGGAGTGATGGCAGTACTGGGGAGTACTAGGGAGTGATGGCGGTACTGGGGTGTACTGGGCGATGGCAGTACTGGGGAGTACTGGGTAGTGATGGCAGTGCTGGGGAGTGATGGCAGAACTGGGGAGTACTGGGGAGTGATGGCGGTACTGGGGAGTACTGGGAAGTGAAGGCAGTACTGGGGAGTACTGTGGAGTATTGGCAGTACTGCGGAGTGATGGCAGTGCTGCGGAGTGATGGCAGTGCTGGGGAGTGATGGCAGTGCTGGGGAGTGATGGCAGTGCTGGGGAGTACTGGGAAGTGATGGCAGTACTGGGGAGTACTGGGGAGTGATGGCAGTGCTGGGGAGTACTGAGGAGTGATGGCAGTACTGGGGAGTGATGGCAGTGTTGGGGAGTACTGGGGAGTAATGGCAGTGCTGGGGAGTACTGGGGAGTGATGGCGGTACTGGGGTGTACTGGGGAGTGATGGCAGTACTGGGGAGTGATGGCAGTACTGGGGAGTACAGGGGAGTGATGGCAGTACTGGGGAGTGATGGCAGTGCTGGGGAGTGATGGCAGTGCTGGGGAGTACTGGGGAGTGATGGCAGTACTGGGGAGTGATGGCAGTGCTGGGGAGTACTGGGGAGTGATGGCAGTGCTGGGGAGTGATGGCAGTGCTGGGGAGTGATGGCAGTGCTGGGGAGTGATGGCTTTACTGTGGAGTGTTGGGGAGTACTGGGGAGTAATGGCAGTACTGGGGTGTACTGGGCGATGGCAGTACTGGGGAGCACTGGGGAGTGATGGCAGTACTGGGGAGTGATGGCAGTGCTGGGGAGTACTGGGGAGTGATGGCAGTACTGGGGAGTGATGGCAGTGCTGGGGAGTACTGGGGAGTGATGGCAGTGCTGGGGAGTGATGGCAGTGCTGGGGAGTGATGGCAGTACTGGGGAGTAATGGCAGTGCTGGGGAGTACTGTGGAGTGATGGCGATACTGGGGTGTACTGGGGAGTGATGGCAGTACTGGGGAGTGATGGCAGTACTGGGGAGTACTGGGGAGTGATGGCAGTACTGGGGAGAACTGGGGAGTGATGGCAGTACTGGGGAGTGATGGCAGTACTGAGGAGTACTGGGTAGTGAAGGCAGTACTGGGGAGTGATGGCAGTACTGGGGAATGATGGCAGAACTGGGGAGTGATGGCAATACTGGGGAGTGATGGCAGTACTGGGGAGTACTGTGGAGTGATGGCGGTACTGGGGTGTACTGGGCGATGGCAGTACTGGGGAGTACTGGGTAGTGATGGCAGTGCTGGGGAGTGATGGCAGAACTGGGGAGTACTGGGGAGTGATGGCGGTACTGGGGAGTACTGGAAAGTGAAGGCAGTACTGGGGAGTACTGTGGAGTATTGGCAGTAGTGCGGAGTGATGGCAGTACTGCGGAGTGATGGCAGTGCTGGGGAGTGATGGCAGTGCTGGGGAGTGATGGCAGTGCTGGGGAGTACTGGGAAGTGATGGCAGTACTGGGGAGTACTGGGGAGTGATGGCAGTGTTGGGGAGTACTGGGGAGTAATGGCAGTGCTGGGGAGTACTGGGGAGTGATGGCGGTACTGGGGTGTACTGGGGAGTGATGGCAGTACTGGGGAGTGATGGCAGTACTGGGGAGTACAGGGGAGTGATGGCAGTACTGGGGAGTGATGGCAGTGCTGGGGAGTGATGGCAGTGCTGGGGAGTGATGGCAGTGCTGGGGAGTACTGGGGAGTGATGGCAGTACTGGGGAGTGATGGCAGTGCTGGGGAGTACTGGGGAGTGATGGCAGTGCTGGGGAGTGATGGCAGTGCTGGGGAGTGATGGCAGTGCTGGGGAGTACTGGGGAGTGATGGCAGTGCTGGGGAGTGATGGCAGTGCTGGGGAGTGATGGCAGTGCTGGGGAGTGATGGCTTTACTGTGGAGTGTTGGGGAGTACTGGGGAGTAATGGCAGTACTGGGGTGTACTGGGCGATGGCAGTACTGGGGAGTACTGGGGAGTGATGGCAGTACTGGGGAGTGATGGCAGTACTGGGGAGTGATGGCAGTGCTGGGGAGTACTGGGGAGTGATGGCAGTGCTGGGGAGTGATGGCAGTGCTGGGGAGTGATGGCAGTAATGGGGAGTAATGGCAGTGCTGGGGAGTACTGTGGAGTGATGGCGATACTGGGGTGTACTGGGGAGTGATGGCAGTACTGGGGAGTGATGGCAGTACTGGGGAGTACTGGGGAGTGATGGCAGTACTGGGGAGTACTGGGGAGTGATGGCAGTACTGGGGAGTGATGGCAGTACTGAGGAGTACTGGGTAGTGAAGGCAGTACTGGGGAGTGATGGCAGTACTTGGGAGTGATGGTGGTACTGGGGAGTACTGGAGAGTGATGGCAGTACTGGGGAGTACTGGGGAATGATGGCAGCACTGGGGAGTACTGGGCGATGGCAGTACTGGTGAGTGATGGCAGTGCTGGGGAGTACTGGGGAGTGATGGCAGTACTGGGGAGTACTGGGGAGTCATGGCAGTACTGGGCAGTACTGGGGAGTGATGGCAGTACTGGGGAGTGATGGTGGTACTGGGGAGTAATGGCAGTACTGGGGAGTACTGGGGAATGATGGCAGTACTGGGGAGTACTGGGCGATGGCAGTACTGGTGAGTGATGGCAGTGCTGGGGAGTACTGGGGAGTGATGGCAGTACTGGGGGGTACTGGGGAGTGATGGCAGTACTGGGGAGTGATGGTGGTACTGGGGAGTACTGGGGAGTGATGGCAGAACTGGGGAGTGATGGCAGTACTGGGGAGTGATGGCAGTACTGGGGAGTACTGGGGAGTGAAGGCAGTACTGGGGTGTACTGGGCGATGGCAGTACTGGGGAGTACTGGGTAGTGATGGCAGTGCAGGGGAGTGATGGCAGAACTGGGGAGTACTGGGGAGTGATGGCGGTACTTGGGAGTACTGGGAAGTGAAGGCAGTACTGAGGAGTACTGTGGAGTGATGGCAGTACTGCGGAGTGATGGCAGTGCTGGGGAGTACTGGGGAATGATGGCAGTACTGGGGAGTACTGGGCGATGGCAGTACTGGTGAGTGATGGCAGTGCTGCGGAGTACTGGGGAGTGATGGCAGTACTGGGGAGTGATGGCAGTACTGGGGAGTATTGGGGAGTGATGGCAGTACTGGGGATTGATGGTGGTACTGGGGAGTACAGGGGAGTACTGGGGAGTGATGGCAGAACTGGGGAGTACTGGGGAGTGATGTCAGTACTGGGGAGTGATGGCAGTACTGGGGAGTACTGGGGAGTGAAGGCAGTACTGTGGTGTACTGGACGATGGCAGTACTGGGGAGTACTGGGGAGTGATGGCAGTGCTGGGGAGTGATGGCAGAACTGGGGAGTACTGGGGAGTGATGGCGGTACTGGGGAGTACTGGGAAGTGATGGCAGTACTGGGAGTACTGGGGAGTGATGGCAGTGCTGGGGAGTGATGGCAGTGCTGGGGAGTGATGGAAGTACTGTGGAGTGATGGCAGTGCTGGGGAGTGATGGCAGTACTGTGGAGTGATGGCAGTGCTGGGGACTACTGGGGAGTGATGGCAGTGCTGGGGAGTACTGGGGAATGATGGTGGAACTGGGGAGTGATGGCAGTACTGAGGAGTACTGGGTAGTGAAGGCAGTACTGGGGAGTGATGGCAGTACTGGGGAGTGATGGTGGTACTGGGGAGTACTGGAGAGTGATGGCAGTGCTGGGGAGTACTGTGGAGTGATGGCGGTACTGGGGTGTACTGGGGAGTGATGGCAGTACTGGGGAGTACTGGGGAGTGATGGCAGTACTGGGGAGTGATGGCAGTACTGAGGAGTACTGGGTAGTGAAGGCAGTACTGGGGAGTGATGGCAGTGCTGGGGAGTACTGGGGAGTGATGGCAGTACTGGGGAGTACTAGGGAGTGATGGCAGTACTGGGGAGTGATGGCAGTACTGAGGAGTACTGGGTAGTGAAGGCAGTACTGGGGAGTGATGGCAGTACTGGGGAGTGATGGTGGTACTGGGGAGTATTGGGGAGTGATGGCAGTGCTGGGGAGTGATGGCAGAACTGGGGAGTACTGGGGAGTAATGGCGGTACTGGGGAGTACTGGGAAGTGATGGCAGTACTGGGGAGTACTGGGGAGTGATGGCAGTACTGGGGAGTGATTGCAGTGCTGGGGAGTACTGGAGAGTGATGGCAGTGCTGGGGAGTGATGGCAGTGCTGGGGAGTACTGGGGAGTGATGGCAGTACTGGGGAGTACTGGGGAGTGATGGCAGTGCTGGGGAGTACTGGGGAGTGATGGTGGTACTGGGGAGTGATGGCAGTGTTGGGGAGTACTGGGGAGTAATGGCAGTGCTGGGGAGTACTGGGGAGTGATGGCGGTACTGGGGTGTACTGGGGAGTGATGGCAGTACTGGGGAGTGATGGCAGTACTGGGGAGTACTGGGGAGTGATGGCAGTACTGGGGAGTGATGGCAGTACTGAGGAGTACTGGGTAGTGAAGGCAGTACTGGGGAGTGATGGCAGTACTGGGGAGTGATGGTGGTACTGGGGAGTACTGGAGAGTGATGGCAGTACTGGGGAGTACTGGGGAATGATGGCAGTACTGGGGAGTACTGGGCGATGGCAATACTGGTGAGTGATGGCAGTGCTGGGGAGTGATGGCAGTACTGGGGAGTGATGGCAGTACTGGGGAGTACTGTGGAGTGATGGCGGTACTGGGGTGTACTGGGCGATGGCAGTACTGGGGAGTACTGAGGAGTGATGGCAGTGTTGGGGAGTGATGGCAGAACTGGGGAGTGATGGTGGTACTGGGGAGTGATGGCAGTGCTGGGGAGTACTGGGGAGTGATGGCAGTACTGGGGAGTACTGGGGAGTGATGGCAGTACTGGGGAGTGATGGCAGTGTTGGGGAGTACTGGGGAGTAATGGCAGTGCTGGGGAGTACTGGGGAGTGATGGCGGTACTGGGGTGTACTGGGGAGTGATGGCAGTACTGGGGAGTGATGGCAGTACTGGGGAGTACTGGGGAGTGATGGCAGTACTGGGGTGTACTGGGGAGTGATGGCAGTACTGGGGAGTGATGGCAGTGCTGGGGAGTACTGGGGAGTAATGGCAGTTCTGGGGAGTACTGGGGAGTGATGGCGGTACAGGGGAGTACTGGGGAGTGATGGTGGTACTGGGGAGTGATGGCAGTACTGGGGCGTACTGGGGAGTGATGGCAGTGCTGGGGAGTGATGGTGGTACTGGCTAGTACTGGGGAGTACTAGGGAGTGATGGCGGTACTGGGGAGTACTGGGGAGTGATGGCAGTACTGGGGAGTGTTGGCAGTACTGGGGAGTACTGGGGAGTGATGGCAGTACTGGGGAGTGATGGCAGAACTGGGGAGTACTGGGGAGTGCTGGTGAGTGATGGCAGTACTGGGGAGTACAGGGGAGTACTGGGGAGTGATGGCGGTAATGGGGAGTGATGGCAGAACTGGGGAGTACTGGGGAGTACTGGTGAGTGATGGCAGTACTGGTGAGTGATGGCAGTGCTGGGGAGTAGTGGGGAGTGATGGCAGTAGTGGGATTGATGGCAGTGCTGGGGAGTGATGGCAGAACTGGGGAGTGATGGCTGTACAGGGGTGTACTGTGGAGTGATGGCAGTACTGGGGAGTGATGGCAGTGCTGGGGAGTACTGGGAAGTAAACGCAGTGCTGGGGAGTACTGGGGAGTGATGGTGGTACTGGGAAGTACTGGGGAGTGATGGCAGTACTGGGGAGTGATTGTGGTACTGGGGAGTGATGGCAGTACTGGGGAGTACTGGGGAGTGATGGCAGTACTGGGGAGAGTTGGTGGTACTGGGGAGTACTGGGGAGTGATGGCAGTGTTGGGGTGTACTGGGGAGTAATGGCAGTGCTGGGGAGTACTGGGGAGTGATGGCGGTACTGGGGTGTACTGGGGAGTGATGGCAGTACTGGGGAGTGATGGCAGTACTGGGGAGTACTGGGGAGTGATGGCAGTACTGGGGAGTGATGGCAGTACAGAGGAGTACTGGGGAGTGAAGGCAGTACTGGGGAGTGATAGCAGTACTGGGGAGTGATGGTGGTACTGGGGAGTACTGGAGAGTGATGGCAGTATTGGGGAGTACTGGGGAATGATGGCAGTAATGGGGAGTACTGGGCGATGGCAGTACTGGTGAGTGATGGCAGTGCTGGGGAGTACTGGGGAGTGATGGCAGAACTGGGGAGTGATGTCAGTACTGGGGTGTGGTGGCAGTACTGGGGAGTACTGGGGAGTGAAGGCAGTACTGGGGGGTACTGGGCGATGGCAGTGCTGGGGAGTACTGGGGAGTGATGGCAGTACTGGGGAGTGATGGCGGTACTGGGGAGTACTGGAAAGTGATGGCAGTACTGGGGAGTACTGGGGAGTGATGGCATTACTGGGGAGTGATGGCACTACAGGGGAGTACAGGGGAGTGATGGCAGTACTGGGGAGTGATGGCAGTGCTGGGGAGTGATGGCAGTGCTGGGGAGTACTAGGGAGTGATGGCAGAACTGGGGAGTGATGGCAGTGCTGGGGAGTACTGGGGAGTGATGGCAGTGCTGGGGAGTGATGGCAGTGCTGGGGAGTGATGGCAGTGCTGGGGAGTGATGGCTTTACTGTGGAGTGTTGGGGAGTACTGGGGAGTAATGACAGTACTGGGGTGTACTGGGCGATGGCAGTACTGGGGAGTACTGGGGAGTGATGGCAGTACTGGGGAGTGATGGCAGTGCTGGGGAGTACTGGGGAGTGATGGCAGTACTGGGGAGTGATGGCAGTGCTGGGGAGTACTGGTGAGTGATGGCAGTGCTGGGGAGTGATGGCAGTGCTGGGGAGTGATGGCAGTACTGGGGAGTAATGGCAGTGCTGGGGAGTACTGTGGAGTGATGGCGATACTGGGGTGTACTGGGGAGTGATGGCAGTACTGGGGAGTGATGGCAGTACTGGGGAGTACTGGGGAGTGATGGCAGTACTGGGGAGTACTGGGGAGTGATGGCAGTACTGGGGAGTGATGGCAGTACTGAGGAGTACTGGGTAGTGAAGGCAGTACTGGGGAGTGGTGGCAGTACTGGGGAGTGATGGTGGTACTGGGGAGTACTGGAGAGTGATGGCAGTACTGGGGAGTACTGGGGAATGATGGCAGCATTGGGGAGTACTGGGCGATGGCAGTACTGATGAGTGATGGCAGTGCTGGGGAGTACTGGGGAGTGATGGCAGTACTGGGGAGTACTGGGGAGTCATGGCAGTACTGGGGAGTACTGGGGAGTGATGGCAGTACTGGGGAGTGATGGTGGTACTGGGGAGTAATGGCAGTACTGGGGAGTACTGGGGAATGATGGCAGTACTGGGGAGTACTGGGCGATGGCAGTACTGGTGAGTGATGGCAGTGCTAGGGAGTACTGTGGAGTGATGGCAGTACTGGGGGGTACTGGGGAGTGATGGCAGTACTGGGGAGTGATGGTGGTACTGGGGAGTACTGGGGAGTGATGGCAGAACTGGGGAGTGATGGCAGTACTGGGGAGTGATGGCAGTACTGGGGAGTACTGGGGAGTGAAGGCAGTACTGGGGTGTACTGGGCGATGGCAGTACTGGGGAGTACTGGGTAGTGATGGCAGTGCTGGGGAGTGATGGCAGAACTGGGGAGTACTGGGGAGTGATGGCAGTAGTTGGGAGTACTGGGAAGTGAAGGCAGTACTGAGGAGTACTGTGGAGTGATGGCAGTACTGCGGAGTGATGGCAGTGCTGGGGAGTGATGGCAGTACTGGGGAATGATGGCAGAACTGGGGAGTGATGGCAGTACTGGGGAGTGATGGCAGTACTGGGGAGTACTAGGGAGTGATGGCGGTACTGGGGTGTACTGGGCGATGGCAGTACTGGGGAGTACTGGGTAGTGATGGCAGTGCTGGGGAGTGATGGCAGAACTGGGGAGTACTGGGGAGTGATGGCGGTACTGGGGAGTACTGGGAAGTGAAGGCAGTACTGGGGAGTACTGTGGAGTATTGGCAGTACTGCGGAGTGATGGCAGTGCTGCGGAGTGATGGCAGTGCTGGGGAGTGATGGCAGTGCTGGGGAGTGATGGCAGTGCTGGGGAGTACTGGGAAGTGATGGCAGTACTGGGGAGTACTGGGGAGTGATGGCAGTGCTGGGGAGTACTGAGGAGTGATGGCAGTACTGGGGAGTGATGGCAGTGTTGGGGAGTACTGGGGAGTAATGGCAGTGCTGGGGAGTACTGGGGAGTGATGGCGGTACTGGGGTGTACTGGGGAGTGATGGCAGTACTGGGGAGTGATGGCAGTACTGGGGAGTACAGGGGAGTGATGGCAGTACTGGGGAGTGATGGCAGTGCTGGGGAGTGATGGCAGTGCTGGGGAGTACTGGGGAGTGATGGCAGTACTGGGGAGTGATGGCAGTGCTGGGGAGTACTGGGGAGTGATGGCAGTGCTGGGGAGTGATGGCAGTGCTGGGGAGTGATGGCAGTGCTGGGGAGTGATGGCTTTACTGTGGAGTGTTGGGGAGTACTGGGGAGTAATGGCAGTACTGGGGTGTACTGGGCGATGGCAGTACTGGGGAGCACTGGGGAGTGATGGCAGTACTGGGGAGTGATGGCAGTGCTGGGGAGTACTGGGGAGTGATGGCAGTACTGGGGAGTGATGGCAGTGCTGGGGAGTACTGGGGAGTGATGGCAGTGCTGGGGAGTGATGGCAGTGCTGGGGAGTGATGGCAGTACTGGGGAGTAATGGCAGTGCTGGGGAGTACTGTGGAGTGATGGCGATACTGGGGTGTACTGGGGAGTGATGGCAGTACTGGGGAGTGATGGCAGTACTGGGGAGTACTGGGGAGTGATGGCAGTACTGGGGAGAACTGGGGAGTGATGGCAGTACTGGGGAGTGATGGCAGTACTGAGGAGTACTGGGTAGTGAAGGCAGTACTGGGGAGTGATGGCAGTACTGGGGAATGATGGCAGAACTGGGGAGTGATGGCAATACTGGGGAGTGATGGCAGTACTGGGGAGTACTGTGGAGTGATGGCGGTACTGGGGTGTACTGGGCGATGGCAGTACTGGGGAGTACTGGGTAGTGATGGCAGTGCTGGGGAGTGATGGCAGAACTGGGGAGTACTGGGGAGTGATGGCGGTACTGGGGAGTACTGGAAAGTGAAGGCAGTACTGGGGAGTACTGTGGAGTATTGGCAGTAGTGCGGAGTGATGGCAGTACTGCGGAGTGATGGCAGTGCTGGGGAGTGATGGCAGTGCTGGGGAGTGATGGCAGTGCTGGGGAGTACTGGGAAGTGATGGCAGTACTGGGGAGTACTGGGGAGTGATGGCAGTGTTGGGGAGTACTGGGGAGTAATGGCAGTGCTGGGGAGTACTGGGGAGTGATGGCGGTACTGGGGTGTACTGGGGAGTGATGGCAGTACTGGGGAGTGATGGCAGTACTGGGGAGTACAGGGGAGTGATGGCAGTACTGGGGAGTGATGGCAGTGCTGGGGAGTGATGGCAGTGCTGGGGAGTGATGGCAGTGCTGGGGAGTACTGGGGAGTGATGGCAGTACTGGGGAGTGATGGCAGTGCTGGGGAGTACTGGGGAGTGATGGCAGTGCTGGGGAGTGATGGCAGTGCTGGGGAGTGATGGCAGTGCTGGGGAGTACTGGGGAGTGATGGCAGTGCTGGGGAGTGATGGCAGTGCTGGGGAGTGATGGCAGTGCTGGGGAGTGATGGCTTTACTGTGGAGTGTTGGGGAGTACTGGGGAGTAATGGCAGTACTGGGGTGTACTGGGCGATGGCAGTACTGGGGAGTACTGGGGAGTGATGGCAGTACTGGGGAGTGATGGCAGTACTGGGGAGTGATGGCAGTGCTGGGGAGTACTGGGGAGTGATGGCAGTGCTGGGGAGTGATGGCAGTGCTGGGGAGTGATGGCAGTAATGGGGAGTAATGGCAGTGCTGGGGAGTACTGTGGAGTGATGGCGATACTGGGGTGTACTGGGGAGTGATGGCAGTACTGGGGAGTGATGGCAGTACTGGGGAGTACTGGGGAGTGATGGCAGTACTGGGGAGTACTGGGGAGTGATGGCAGTACTGGGGAGTGATGGCAGTACTGAGGAGTACTGGGTAGTGAAGGCAGTACTGGGGAGTGATGGCAGTACTTGGGAGTGATGGTGGTACTGGGGAGTACTGGAGAGTGATGGCAGTACTGGGGAGTACTGGGGAATGATGGCAGCACTGGGGAGTACTGGGCGATGGCAGTACTGGTGAGTGATGGCAGTGCTGGGGAGTACTGGGGAGTGATGGCAGTACTGGGGAGTACTGGGGAGTCATGGCAGTACTGGGCAGTACTGGGGAGTGATGGCAGTACTGGGGAGTGATGGTGGTACTGGGGAGTAATGGCAGTACTGGGGAGTACTGGGGAATGATGGCAGTACTGGGGAGTACTGGGCGATGGCAGTACTGGTGAGTGATGGCAGTGCTGGGGAGTACTGGGGAGTGATGGCAGTACTGGGGGGTACTGGGGAGTGATGGCAGTACTGGGGAGTGATGGTGGTACTGGGGAGTACTGGGGAGTGATGGCAGAACTGGGGAGTGATGGCAGTACTGGGGAGTGATGGCAGTACTGGGGAGTACTGGGGAGTGAAGGCAGTACTGGGGTGTACTGGGCGATGGCAGTACTGGGGAGTACTGGGTAGTGATGGCAGTGCAGGGGAGTGATGGCAGAACTGGGGAGTACTGGGGAGTGATGGCGGTACTTGGGAGTACTGGGAAGTGAAGGCAGTACTGAGGAGTACTGTGGAGTGATGGCAGTACTGCGGAGTGATGGCAGTGCTGGGGAGTGATGGCAGTACTGGGGAATGATGGCAGAACTGGGGAGTGATGGCAGTACTGGGGAGTGATGGCAGTACTGGGGAGTACTGGGGAGTGATGGCAGTACTGGGGAATGATGGCAGTGCTGGGGAGTACTGGGGAGTGATGGCAGTGCTGGGGAGTGATGGCAGTGCTGGGGAGTGATGGCAGAACTGGGGAGTACTGGGGAGTGATGGCAGTACTGGGGAGTACTGGGGAGTGAAGGAAGTACTGGGGAGTGATGGCAGTGCTGGGGAGTGATGGCAGTGCTGGGGAGTGATGGCAGAACTGGGGAGTACTGGGGAGTGATGGCAGTACTGGGGAGTACTGGGGAGTGAAGGCAGTACTGGGGAGTGATGGCAGTACCGGGGAGTACTGGGGAGTGATGGCAGTACTGGGGAGTAATGGGAAGTGATGGTGGTATGGAGAGTACTGGGGAGTGATGGTGGTATGGGGAATACTGGAGAGTGATGGCAGCACTGGGGAGTACTGGGGAATGATGGTGGTATGGAGAGTACTGGGGAGTGATGGTGGTATGGGGAGTAATGGCAGTACTGGGGAGTAATGGTGGTATGGGGAGTACTGGGGAGTGATGGCAGTCCTGGGGAGTACTGGGGAGTGATGGTGGTACTGGGGAGGGATGGCAGTACTGGGGAGTAATGGGGAGTGATGGTGGTATGGAGAGTACTGGGGAGTGATGGTGGTATGGGGAATACTGGAGAGTGATGGCAGCACTGGGGAGTACTGGGGAATGATGGTGGTATGGAGAGTACTGGGGAGTGATGGTGGTATGGGGAGTACTGGGGAGTAATGGCAGTACTGGGGAGTGATGGTGGTATGGGGAGTACTGGGGAGTGATGGCAGTCCTGGGGAGTACTGGGGAGTGATGGTGGTACTGGGGAGTACTGGGGAGGGAGGGCGGTACTGGGGAGTGATGGCAGTACAGGGGAGTACTGGGGAGTGAAGGCAGTACTGGGGAGTGATGGCAGTACTGGGGAGTGATGGTGGTACTGGGGAGTACTGGAGAGTGATGGCAGTACTGGGGAGTACTGGGGAATGATGGCAGTACTGGGGAGTACTGGGCGATGGCAGTACTGGTGAGTGATGGCAGTGCTGCGGAGTACTGGGGAGTGATGGCAGTACTGGGGAGTGATGGCAGTACTGGGGAGTACTGGGGAGTGATGGCAGTGCTGGGGAGTGATGGCAGTGCTGGGGAGTGATGGCAGAACTGGGGAGTACTGGGGAGTGATGGCAGTACTGGGGAGTACTGGGGAGTGAAGGCAGTACTGCGGAGTAATGGTGGTATGGGGAGTACTGGGGAGTGATGGCAGTCCTGGGGAGTACTGGGGAGTGATGGTGGTACTGGGGAGTACTGGGGAGGGATGGCAGTACTGGGGAGTAATGGGGAGTGATGGTGGTATGGAGAGTACTGGGGAGTGATGGTGGTATGGGGAATACTGGAGAGCGATGGCAGCACTGGGGAGTACTGGGGAATGATGGTGGTATGGAGAGTACTGGGGAGTGATGGTGGTATGGGGAGTACTGGGGAGTAATGGCAGTACTGGGGAGTGATGGTGGTATGGGGAGTACTGGGGAGTGATGGCAGTCCTGGGGAGTACTGGGGAGTGATGGTGGTACTGGGGAGTACTGGGGAGGGAGGGCGGGTACTGGGGAGTGATGGCAGTACAGGGGAGTACTGGGGAGTGAAGGCAGTACTGGGGAGTGATGGCAGTACTGGGGAGTGATGGTGGTACTGGGGAGTACTGGAGAGTGATGGCAGTACTGGGGAGTACTGGGGAATGATGGCAGTACTGGGGAGTACTGGGCGATGGCAGTACTGGTGAGTGATGGCAGTGCTGCGGAGTACTGGGGAGTGATGGCAGTACTGGGGAGTGATGGCAGTACTGGGGAGTACTGGGGAGTGATGGCAGTGCTGGGGAGTGATGGCAGTGCTGGGGAGTGATGGCAGAACTGGGGAGTACTGGGGAGTGATGGCAGTACTGGGGAGTACTGGGGAGTGAAGGCAGTACTGGGGAGTAATGGTGGTATGGGGAGTACTGGGGAGTGATGGCAGTCCTGGGGAGTACTGGGGAGTGATGGTGGTACTGGGGAGTACTGGGGAGGGATGGCAGTACTGGGGAGTAATGGGGAGTGATGGTGGTATGGAGAGTACTGGGGAGTGATGGTGGTATGGGGAATACTGGAGAGCGATGGCAGCACTGGGGAGTACTGGGGAATGATGGTGGTATGGAGAGTACTGGGGAGTGATGGTGGTATGGGGAGTACTGGGGAGTAATGGCAGTACTGGGGAGTGATGGTGGTATGGGGAGTACTGGGGAGTGATGGCAGTCCTGGGGAGTACTGGGGAGTGATGGTGGTACTGGGGAGTACTGGGGAGGGAGGGCGGTACTGGGGAGTGATGGCAGTACAGGGGAGTACTGGGGAGTGAAGGCAGTACTGGGGAGTGATGGCAGTACTGGGGAGTGATGGTGGTACTGGGGAGTACTGGAGAGTGATGGCAGTACTGGGGAGTACTGGGGAATGATGGCAGTACTGGGGAGTACTGGGCGATGGCAGTACTGGTGAGTGATGGCAGTGCTGCGGAGTACTGGGGAGTGATGGCAGTACTGGGGAGTGATGGCAGTACTGGGGAGTACTGGGGAGTGATGGCAGTGCTGGGGAGTGATGGCAGTGCTGGGGAGTGATGGCAGAATTGGGGAGTACTGGGGAGTGATGGCAGTACTGGGGAGTACTGGGGAGTGAAGGCAGTACTGGGGAGTGATGGCAGTACCGGGGAGTACTGGGGAGTGATGGCAGTACTGGGGAGTAATGGGGAGTGATGGTGGTATGGAGAGTACTGGGGAGTGATGGTGGTATGGGGAATACTGGAGAGTGATGGCAGCACTGGGGAGTACTGGGGAATGATGGTGGTATGGAGAGTACTGGGGAGTGATGGTGGTATGGGGAGTACTGGGGAGTAATGGCAGTACTGGGGAGTAATGGTGGTATGGGGAGTACTGGGGAGTGATGGCAGTCCTGGGGAGTACTGGGGAGTGATGGTGGTACTGGGGAGTCCTGGGGAGGGATGGCAGTACTGGGGAGTAATGGGGAGTGATGGTGGTATGGAGAGTACTGGGGAGTGATGGTGGTATGGGGAATACTGGAGAGTGATGGCAGCACTGGGGAGTACTGGGGAATGATGGTGGTATGGAGAGTACTGGGGAGTGATGGTGGTATGGGGAGTACTGGGGAGTAATGGCAGTACTGGGGAGTGATGGTGGTATGGGGAGTACTGGGGAGTGATGGCAGTCCTGGGGAGTACTGGGGAGTGATGGTGGTACTGGGGAGTACTGGGGAGGGAGGGCGGTACTGGGGAGTGATGGCAGTACAGGGGAGTACTGGGGAGTGAAGGCAGTACTGGGGAGTGATGGCAGTACTGGGGAGTGATGGTGGTACTGGGGAGTACTGGAGAGTGATGGCAGTACTGGGGAGTACTGGGGAATGATGGCAGTACTGGGGAGTACTGGGCGATGGCAGTACTGGTGAGTGATGGCAGTGCTGCGGAGTACTGGGGAGTGATGGCAGTACTGGGGAGTGATGGCAGTACTGGGGAGTACTGGGGAGTGATGGCAGTACTGGGGATTGATGGTGGTACTGGGGAGTACAGGGGAGTACTGGGGAGTGATGGCAGAACTGGGGAGTACTGGGGAGTGATGTCAGTACTGGGGAGTACTGGGGAGTGAAGGCAGTACTGTGGTGTACTGGACGATGGCAGTACTGGGGAGTACTGGGGAGTGATGGCAGTGCTGGGGAGTGATGGCAGAACTGGGGAGTACTGGGGAGTGATGGCGGTACTGGGGAGTACTGGGGAGTGATGGCAGTGCTGGGGAGTGATGGCAGTGCTGGGGAGTGATGGCAGTACTGTGGAGTGATGGCAGTGCTGGGGAGTGATGGCAGTACTGTGGAGTGATGGCAGTGCTGGGGACTACTGGGGAGTGATGGCAGTGCTGGGGAGTACTGGGGAATGATGGTGGAACTGGGGAGTGATGGCAGTACTGAGGAGTACTGGGTAGTGAAGGCAGTACTGGGGAGTGATGGCAGTACTGGGGAGTGATGGTGGTACTGGGAAGTACTGGAGAGTGATGGCAGTGCTGGGGAGTACTGTGGAGTGATGGCGGTACTGGGGTGTACTGGGGAGTGATGGCAGTACTGGGGAGTACTGGGGAGTGATGGCAGTTTTGGGGAGTGATGGCAGTACTGAGGAGTACTGGGTAGTGAAGGCAGTACTGGGGAGTGATGGCAGTGCTGGGGAGTACTGGGGAGTGATGGCAGTACTGGGGAGTACTAGGGAGTGATGGCAGTACTGGGGAGTGATGGCAGTACTGAGGAGTACTGGGTAGTGAAGGCAGTACTGGGGAGTGATGGCAGTACTGGGGAGTGATGGTGGTACTGGGGAGTATTGGGGAGTGATGGCAGTGCTGGGGAGTGATGGCAGAACTGGGGAGTACTGGGGAGTAATGGCGGGTACTGGGGAGTACTGGGAAGTGATGGCAGTACTGGGGAGTACTGGGGAGTGATGGCAGTACTGGGGAGTGATTGCAGTGCTGGGGAGTACTGGGGAGTGATGGCAGTGCTGGGGAGTACTGGGGAGTGATGGCAGTACTGGGGAGTACTGGGGAGTGATGGCAG
Source organism: Isurus oxyrinchus (assembly GCA_026770705.1). NCBI lineage: Eukaryota > Metazoa > Chordata > Chondrichthyes > Lamniformes > Lamnidae > Isurus > Isurus oxyrinchus. The sequence goes on along the minus strand of JANJGN010000031.1, from coordinate 3,653,905 downwards.
TGCTGGGGAGTACTGGGGAGTGATGGTGGTACTGGGGAGTGATGGCAGTGTTGGGGAGTACTGGGGAGTAATGGCAGTGCTGGGGAGTACTGGGGAGTGATGGCGGTACTGGGGTGTACTGGGGAGTGATGGCAGTACTGGGGAGTGATGGCAGTACTGGGGAGTACTGGGGAGTGATGGCAGTACTGGGGAGTGATGGCAGTACTGAGGAGTACTGGGTAGTGAAGGCAGTACTGGAGAGTGATGGCAGTACTGGGGAGTGATGGTGGTACTGGGGAGAACTGGAGAGTGATGGCAGTACTGGGGAGTACTGGGGAATGATGGCAGTACTGGGGAGTACTGGGCGATGGCAATACTGGTGAGTGATGGCAGTGCTGGGGAGTGATGGCAGTACTGGGGAGTGATGGCAGTACTGGGGAGTACTGTGGAGTGATGGCGGTACTGGGGTGTACTGGGCGATGGCAGTACTGGGGAGTACTGAGGAGTGATGGCAGTGTTGGGGAGTGATGGCAGAACTGGGGAGTGATGGTGGTACTGGGGAGTGATGGCAGTACTGGGGAGTACTGGGGAGTGATGGCAGTACTGGGGAGTGATGGCAGTGTTGGGGAGTACTGGGGAGTAATGGCAGTGCTGGGGAGTACTGGGGAGTGATGGCGGTAGTGGGGAGTGATGGCAGAACTGGGGAGTGATGGCAGTAGTGGGGAGTGATGGCAGTACTGGGGAGTACTGTGGAGTGATGGCGGGTACTGGGGTGTACTGGGCGATGGCAGTACTGGGGAGTACTGAGGAGTGATGGCAGTGTTGGGGAGTGATGGCAGAACTGGGGAGTGATGGTGGTACTGGGGAGTGATGGCAGTGCTGGGGAGTACTGGGGAGTGATGGCAGTACTGGGGAGTACTGGGGAGTGATGGCAGTACTGGGGAGTGATGGCAGTGTTGGGGAGTACTGGGGAGTAATGGCAGTGCTGGGGAGTACTGGGGAGTGATGGCGGTACTGGGGTGTAGTGGGGAGTGATGGCAGTACTGGGGAGTGATGGCAGTACTGGGGAGTACTGGGGAGTGATGGCAGTACTGGGGTGTACTGGGGAGTGATGGCAGTACTGGGGAGTGATGGCAGTGCTGGGGAGTACTGGGGAGTAATGGCAGTACTGGGGAGTACTGGGGAATGATGGCAGTACTGGGGAGTACTGGGCGATGGCAGTACTGGTGATTGATGGCAGTGCTGGGGAGTACTGGGGAGTGATGGCTGTACTGGGGAGAACTGGGGAGTGATGGCAGTACTGGGGAGTACTGGGGACGAATGACAGTACTGGGGAGTGATTGTGGTACTGGGAAGTGATGGTGGTACTGGGGAGTACTGGGGAGTGATGGCGGTACTGGGGAGTGATAGCAGAACTGGGGAGTACTGGGGAGTGATGGCAGTACTGGGGAGTGATGGCAGTACTGGGGAGTACTGGGGAGTGATGGCAGTACTGGGGTGTACTGGGCGATGGCAGTACTGGGGAGTACTGGGCAGTGATGGCAGTGCTGGGGAGTGATGGCAGTACTGGGAGTACTGGGGAGTGATGGCAGTACTGAGGAGTGATGGCAGTGCTGGGGAGTACTGGGGAGTGATGGCAGTACTGGGGAGTGATGGCAGTACTGGGGAGTACTGGGGAGTGATGGCGGTACTGGGGTGTACTGGGCGATGGCAGTACTGGGGAGTACTGGGGAGTGATGGCAGAACTGGGGAGTGATGGCAGAACTGGGGAGTACTGGGGAGTGATGGCGGTACTGGGGAGTACTGGGCGATGGCAGTACTGGTGAGTGATGGCAGTGCTGGGGAGTACTGGGGAGTGATGGCAGTACTGGGGAGAACTGGGGAGTGATGGCAGTACTGGGGAGTACTGGGGAGTGATGACAGTACTGGGGAGTGATGGTGGTACTGGGGAGTACTGGGGAGTGATGGCGGTACTGGGGAGTGATAGCAGAACTGGGGAGTACTGGGGAGTGATGGCAGTACTGGGGAGTGATGGCAGTACTGGGGAGTACTGGGGAGTGATGGCGGTACTGGGGTGTACTGGGCGATGGCAGTACTGGGGAGTACTGGGGAGTGATGGCAGTGCTGGGGAGTGATGGCAGAACTGGGGAGTACTGGGGAGTGATGCCGGTACTGAGGAGTACTGGGAAGTGATGGCAGTACTGGGGAGTACTGGGGAGTGATGGCAGTACTGGGGAATGATGGCAGTGCTGGGGAGTACTGGGGAGTGATGGCAGTGCTGGGGAGTGATGGCAGTGCTGGGGAGTGATGGCAGAACTGGGGAGTACTGGGGAGTGATGGCAGTACTGGGGAGTACTGGGGAGTGAAGGCAGTACTGGGGAGTGATGGCAGTACCGGGGAGTACTGGGGAGTGATGGCAGTACTGGGGAGTAATGGGAAGTGATGGTGGTATGGAGAGTACTGGGGAGTGATGGTGGTATGGGGAATACTGGAGAGTGATGGCAGCACTGGGGAGTACTGGGGAATGATGGTGGTATGGAGAGTACTGGGGAGTGATGGTGGTATGGGGAGTACTGGGGGTAATGGCAGTACTGGGGAGTAATGGTGGTATGGGGAGTACTGGGGAGTGATGGCAGTCCTGGGGAGTACTGGGGAGTGATGGTGGTACTGGGGAGTACTGGGGAGGGATGGCAGTACTGGGGAGTAATGGGGAGTGATGGTGGTATGGAGAGTACTGGGGAGTGATGGTGGTATGGGGAATACTGGAGAGTGATGGCAGCACTGGGGAGTACTGGGGAATGATGGTGGTATGGAGAGTGCTGGGGAGTGATGGTGGTATGGGGAGTACTGGGGAGTAATGGCAGTACTGGGGAGTGATGGTGGTATGGGGAGTACTGGGGAGTGATGGCAGTCCTGGGGAGTACTGGGGAGTGATGGTGGTACTGGGGAGTACTGGGGAGGGAGGGCGGTACTGGGGAGTGATGGCAGTACAGGGGAGTACTGGGGAGTGAAGGCAGTACTGGGGAGTGATGGCAGTACTGCGGAGTGATGGTGGTACTGGGGAGTATGGAGAGTGATGGCAGTACTGGGGAGTACTGGGGAATGATGGCAGTACTGGGGAGTACTGGGCGATGGCAGTACTGGTGAGTGATGGCAGTGCTGCGGAGTACTGGGGAGTGATGGCAGTACTGGGGAGTGATGGCAGTACTGGGGAGTACTGGGGAGTGATGGCAGTGCTGGGGAGTGATGGCAGTGCTGGGGAGTGATGGCAGAACTGGGGAGTACTGGGGAGTGATGGCAGTACTGGGGAGTACTGGGGAGTGAAGGCAGTACTGGGGAGTAATGGTGGTATGGGGAGTACTGGGGAGTGATGGCAGTCCTGGGGAGTACTGGGGAGTGATGGTGGTACTGGGGAGTACTGGGGAGGGATGGCAGTACTGGGGAGTAATGGGGAGTGATGGTGGTATGGAGAGTACTGGGGAGTGATGGTGGTATGGGGAATACTGGAGAGCGATGGCAGCACTGGGGAGTACTGGGGAATGATGGTGGTATGGAGAGTACTGGGGAGTGATGGTGGTATGGGGAGTACTGGGGAGTAATGGCAGTACTGGGGAGTGATGGTGGTATGGGGAGTACTGGGGAGTGATGGCAGTCCTGGGGAGTACTGGGGAGTGATGGTGGTACTGGGGAGTACTGGGGAGGGAGGGCGGTACTGGGGAGTGATGGCAGTACAGGGGAGTACTGGGGAGTGAAGGCAGTACTGGGGAGTGATGGCAGTACTGGGGAGTGATGGTGGTACTGGGGAGTACTGGAGAGTGATGGCAGTACTGGGGAGTACTGGGGAATGATGGCAGTACTGGGGAGTACTGGGCGATGGCAGTACTGGTGAGTGATGGCAGTGCTGCGGAGTACTGGGGAGTGATGGCAGTACTGGGGAGTGATGGCAGTACTGGGGAGTACTGGGGAGTGATGGCAGTGCTGGGGAGTGATGGCAGTGCTGGGGAGTGATGGCAGAACTGGGGAGTACTGGGGAGTGATGGCAGTACTGGGGAGTACTGGGGAGTGAAGGCAGTACTGGGGAGTGATGGCAGTACCGGGGAGTACTGGGGAGTGATGGCAGTACTGGGGAGTAATGGGGAGTGATGGTGGTATGGAGAGTACTGGGGAGTGATGGTGGTATGGGGAATACTGGAGAGTGATGGCAGCACTGGGGAGTACTGGGGAATGATGGTGGTATGGAGAGTACTGGGGAGTGATGGTGGTATGGGGAGTAATGGCAGTACTGGGGAGTAATGGTGGTATGGGGAGTACTGGGGAGTGATGGCAGTCCTGGGGAGTACTGGGGAGTGATGGTGGTACTGGGGAGTACTGGGGAGGGATGGCAGTACTGGGGAGTAATGGGGAGTGATGGTGGTATGGAGAGTACTGGGGAGTGATGGTGGTATGGGGAATACTGGAGAGTGATGGCAGCACTGGGGAGTACTGGGGAATGATGGTGGTATGGAGAGTACTGGGGAGTGATGGTGGTATGGGGAGTACTGGGGAGTAATGGCAGTACTGGGGAGTGATGGTGGTATGGGGAATACTGGGGAGTGATGGCAGTCCTGGGGAGTACTGGGGAGTGATGGTGGTACTGGGGAGTACTGGGGAGGGAGGGCGGTACTGGGGAGTGATGGCAGTACAGGGGAGTACTGGGGAGTGAAGGCAGTACTGGGGAGTGATGGCAGTACTGGGGAGTGATGGTGGTACTGGGGAGTACTGGAGAGTGATGGCAGTACTGGGGAGTACTGGGGAATGATGGCAGTACTGGGGAGTACTGGGCGATGGCAGTACTGGTGAGTGATGGCAGTGCTGCGGAGTACTGGGGAGTGATGGCAGTACTGGGGAGTGATGGCAGTACTGGGGAGTACTGGGGAGTGATGGCAGTACTGGGGATTGATGGTGGTACTGGGGAGTACAGGGGAGTACTGGGGAGTGATGGCAGAACTGGGGAGTACTGGGGAGTGATGTCAGTACTGGGGAGTGATGGCAGTACTGGGGAGTACTGGGGAGTGAAGGCAGTACTGTGGTGTACTGGACGATGGCAGTACTGGGGAGTACTGGGGAGTGATGGCAGTGCTGGGGAGTGATGGCAGAACTGGGGAGTACTGGGGAGTGATGGCGGTACTGGGGAGTACTGGGAAGTGATGGCAGTACTGGGAGTACTGGGGAGTGATGGCAGTGCTGGGGAGTGATGGCAGTGCTGGGGAGTGATGGCAGTACTGTGGAGTGATGGCAGTGCTGGGGAGTGATGGCAGTACTGTGGAGTGATGGCAGTGCTGGGGACTACTGGGGAGTGATGGCAGTGCTGGGGAGTACTGGGGAATGATGGTGGAACTGGGGAGTGATGGCAGTACTGAGGAGTACTGGGTAGTGAAGGCAGTACTGGGGAGTGATGGCAGTACTGGGGAGTGATGGTGGTACTGGGGAGTACTGGAGAGTGATGGCAGTGCTGGGGAGTACTGTGGAGTGATGGCGGTACTGGGGTGTACTGGGGAGTGATGGCAGTACTGGGGAGTACTGGGGAGTGATGGCAGTACTGGGGAGTGATGGCAGTACTGAGGAGTACTGGGTAGTGAAGGCAGTACTGGGGAGTGATGGCAGTGCTGGGGAGTACTGGGGAGTGATGGCAGTACTGGGGAGTACTAGGGAGTGATGGCAGTACTGGGGAGTGATGGCAGTACTGAGGAGTACTGGGTAGTGAAGGCAGTACTGGGGAGTGATGGCAGTACTGGGGAGTGATGGTGGTACTGGGGAGTATTGGGGAGTGATGGAAGTGCTGGGGAGTGATGGCAGAACTGGGGAGTACTGGGGAGTAATGGCGGTACTGGGGAGTACTGGGAAGTGATGGCAGTACTGGGGAGTACTGGGGAGTGATGGCAGTACTGGGGAGTGATTGCAGTGCTGGGGAGTACTGGGGAGTGATGGCAGTGCTGGGGAGTGATGGCAGTGCTGGGGAGTACTGGGGAGTGATGGCAGTACTGGGGAGTACTGGGGAGTGATGGCAGCGCTGGGGAGTACTGGGGAGTGATGGTGGTACTGGGGAGTGATGGCAGTGTTGGGGAGTACTGGGGAGTAATGGCAGTGCTGGGGAGTACTGGGGAGTGATGGCGGTACTGGGGTGTACTGGGGAGTGATGGCAGTACTGGGGAGTGATGGCAGTACTGGGGAGTACTGGGGAGTGATGGCAGTACTGGGGAGTGATGGCAGTACTGAGGAGTACTGGGTAGTGAAGGCAGTACTGGGGAGTGATGGCAGTACTGGGGAGTGATGGTGGTACTGGGGAGTACTGGAGAGTGATGGCAGTACTGGGGAGTACTGGGGAATGATGGCAGTACTGGGGAGTACTGGGCGATGGCAATACTGGTGAGTGATGGCAGTGCTGGGGAGTGATGGCAGTACTGGGGAGTGATGGCAGTACTGGGGAGTACTGTGGAGTGATGGCGGTACTGGGGTGTACTGGGCGATGGCAGTACTGGGGAGTACTGAGGAGTGATGGCAGTGTTGGGGAGTGATGGCAGAACTGGGGAGTGATGGCAGTGCTGGGGAGTACTGGGGAGTGATGGCAGTACTGGGGAGTACTGGGGAGTGATGGCAGTACTGGGGAGTGATGGCAGTGCTGGGGAGTACTGGGGAGTAATGGCAGTGCTGGGGAGTACTGGGGAGTGATGGCGGTACTGGGGTGTACTGGGGAGTGATGGCAGTACTGGGGAGTGATGGCAGTACTGGGGAGTACTGGGGAGTGATGGCAGTACTGGGGTGTACTGGGGAGTGATGGCAGTACTGGGGAGTGATGGCAGTGCTGGGGAGTACTGGGGAGTAATGGCAGTTCTGGGGAGTACTGGGGAGTGATGGCGGTACAGGGGAGTACTGGGGAGTGATGGCAGTACTGGGGAGTGATGGTGGTACTGGGGAGTGATGGCAGTACTGGGGCGTACTGGGGAGTGATGGCAGTGCTGGGGAGTGATGGTGGTACTGGCTAGTACTGGGGAGTACTAGGGAGTGATGGCGGTACTGGGGAGTACTGGGGAGTGATGGCAGTACTGGGGAGTGTTGGCAGTACTGGGGAGTACTGGGGAGTGATGGCAGTACTGGGGAGTGATGGCAGAACTGGGGAGTACTGGGGAGTGCTGGTGAGTGATGGCAGTACTGGGGAGTACTGGGGAGTACTGGTGAGTGATGGCAGTACTGGTGAGTGATGGCAGTGCTGGGGAGTAGTGGGGAGTGATGGCAGTAGTGGGATTGATGGCAGCGCTGGGGAGTGATGGCAGAACTGGGGAGTGATGGCTGTACAGGGGTGTACTGTGGAGTGATGGCAGTACTGGGGAGTGATGGCAGTGCTGTGGAGTACTGGGAAGTAAACGCAGTGCTGGGGAGTACTGGGGAGTGATGGTGGTACTGGGAAGTACTGGGGAGTGATGGCAGTACTGGGGAGTGATTGTGGTACTGGGGAGTGATGGCAGTACTGGGGAGTACTGGGGAGTGATGGCAGTACTGGGGAGAGTTGGTGGTACTGGGGAGTACTGGGGAGTGATGGCAGTGTTGGGGTGTACTGGGGAGTAATGGCAGTGCTGGGGAGTACTGGGGAGTGATGGCGGTACTGGGGTGTACTGGGGAGTGATGGCAGTACTGGGGAGTGATGGCAGTACTGGGGAGTACTGCGGAGTGATGGCAGTACTGGGGAGTGATGGCAGTACAGAGGAGTACTGGGGAGTGAAGGCAGTACTGGGGAGTGATGGCAGTACTGGGGAGTGATGGTGGTACTGGGGAGTACTGGAGAGTGATGGCAGTATTGGGGAGTACTGGGGAATGATGGCAGTAATGGGGAGTACTGGGCGATGGCAGTACTGGTGAGTGATGGCAGTGCTGGGGAGTACTGGGGAGTGATGGCAGAACTGGGGAGTGATGTCAGTACTGGGGTGTGGTGGCAGTACTGGGGAGTACTGGGGAGTGAAGGCAGTACTGGGGGGTACTGGGCGATGGCAGTGCTGGGGAGTACTGGGGAGTGATGGCAGTACTGGGGAGTGATGGCGGTACTGGGGAGTACTGGAAAGTGATGGCAGTACTGGGGAGTACTGGGGAGTGATGGCAGTACTGGGGAGTGATGGCACTACTGGGGAGTACAGGGGAGTGATGGCAGTACTGGGGAGTGATGGCAGTGCTGGGGAGTGATGGCAGTGCTGGGGAGTACTGGGGAGTGATGGCAGAACTGGGGAGTGATGGCAGTGCTGGGGAGTACTGGGGAGTGATGGCAGTGCTGGGGAGTGATGGCAGTGCTGGGGAGTGATGGCAGTGCTGGGGAGTGATGGCTTTACTGTGGAGTGTTGGGGAGTACTGGGGAGTAATGACAGTACTGGGGTGTACTGGGCGATGGCAGTACTGGTGAGTACTGGGGAGTGATGGCAGTACTGGGGAGTGATGGCAGTGCTGGGGAGTACTGGGGAGTGATGGCAGTACTGGGGAGTGATGGCAGTGCTGGGGAGTACTGGTGAGTGATGGCAGTGCTGGGGAGTGATGGCAGTGCTGGGGAGTGATGGCAGTACTGGGGAGTAATGGCAGTGCTGGGGAGTACTGTGGAGTGATGGCGATACTGGGGTGTACTGGGGAGTGATGGCAGTACTGGGGAGTGATGGCAGTACTGGGGAGTACTGGGGAGTGATGGCAGTACTGGGGAGTACTGGGGAGTGATGGCAGTACTGGGGAGTGATGGCAGTACTGAGGAGTACTGGGTAGTGAAGGCAGTACTGGGGAGTGGTGGCAGTACTGGGGAGTGATGGTGGTACTGGGGAGTACTGGAGAGTGATGGCAGTACTGGGGAGTACTGGGGAATGATGGCAGCATTGGGGAGTACTGGGCGATGGCAGTACTGATGAGTGATGGCAGTGCTGGGGAGTACTGGGGAGTGATGGCAGTACTGGGGAGTACTGGGGAGTCATGGCAGTACTGGGGAATACTGGGGAGTGATGGCAGTACTGGGGAGTGATGGTGGTACTGGGGAGTAATGGCAGTACTGGGGAGTACTGGGGAATGATGGCAGTACTGGGGAGTACTGGGCGATGGCAGTACTGGTGAGTGATGGCAGTGCTAGGGAGTACTGTGGAGTGATGGCAGTACTGGGGGGTACTGGGGAGTGATGGCAGTACTGGGGAGTGATGGTGGTACTGGGGAGTACTGGGGAGTGATGGCAGAACTGGGGAGTGATGGCAGTACTGGGGAGTGATGGCAGTACTGGGGAGTACTGGGGAGTGAAGGCAGTACTGGTGTGTACTGGGCGATGGCAGTACTGGGGAGTACTGGGTAGTGATGGCAGTGCTGGGGAGTGATGGCAGAACTGGGGAGTACTGGGGAGTGATGGCGGTAGTTGGGAGTACTGGGAAGTGAAGGCAGTACTGAGGAGTACTGTGGAGTGATGGCAGTACTGCGGAGTGATGGCAGTGCTGGGGAGTGATGGCAGTACTGGGGAATGATGGCAGAACTAGGGAGTGATGGCAGTACTGGGGAGTGATGGCAGTACTGGGGAGTACTGGGGAGTGATGGCGGTACTGGGGTGTACTGGGCGATGGCAGTACTGGGGAGTACTGGGTAGTGATGGCAGTGCTGGGGAGTGATGGCAGAACTGGGGAGTACTGGGGAGTGATGGCGGTACTGGGGAGTACTGGGAAGTGAAGGCAGTACTGGGGAGTACTGTGGAGTATTGGCAGTACTGCGGAGTGATGGCAGTGCTGCGGAGTGATGGCAGTGCTGGGGAGTGATGGCAGTGCTGGGGAGTGATGGCAGTGCTGGGGAGTACTGGGAAGTGATGGCAGTACTGGGGAGTACTGGGGAGTGATGGCAGTGCTGGGGAGTACTGAGGAGTGATGGCAGTACTGGGGAGTGATGGCAGTGTTGGGGAGTACTGGGGAGTAATGGCAGTGCTGGGGAGTACTGGGGAGTGATGGCGGTACTGGGGTGTACTGGGGAGTGATGGCAGTACTGGGGAGTGATGGCAGTACTGGGGAGTACAGGGGAGTGATGGCAGTACTGGGGAGTGATGGCAGTGCTGGGGAGTGATGGCAGTGCTGGGGAGTACTGGGGAGTGATGGCAGTACTGGGGAGTGATGGCAGTGCTGGGGAGTACTGGGGAGTGATGGCAGTGCTGGGGAGTGATGGCAGTGCTGGGGAGTGATGGCAGTGCTGGGGAGTGATGGCTTTACTGTGGAGTGTTGGGGAGTACTGGGGAGTAATGGCAGTACTGGGGTGTACTGGGCGATGGCAGTACTGGGGAGTACTGGGGAGTGATGGCAGTACTGGGGAGTGATGGCAGTGCTGGGGAGTACTGGGGAGTGATGGCAGTACTGGGGAGTGATGGCAGTGCTGGGGAGTACTGGGGAGTGATGGCAGTGCTGGGGAGTGATGGCAGTGCTGGGGAGTGATGGCAGTACTGGGGAGTAATGGCAGTGCTGGGGAGTACTGTGGAGTGATGGCGATACTGGGGTGTACTGGGGAGTGATGGCAGTACTGGGGAGTGATGGCAGTACTGGGGAGTGATGGCAGTACTGGGGAGAACTGGGGAGTGATGGCAGTACTGGGGAGTGATGGCAGTACTGAGGAGTACTGGGTAGTGAAGGCAGTACTGGGGAGTGATGGCAGTACTGGGGAATGATGGCAGAACTGGGGAGTAATGGCAATACTGGGGAGTGATGGCAGTACTGGGGAGTACTGGGGAGTGATGGCGGTACTGGGGTGTACTGGGCGATGGCAGTACTGGGGAGTACTGGGTAGTGATGGCAGTGCTGGGGAGTGATGGCAGAACTGGGGAGTACTGGGGAGTGATGGCGGTACTGGGGAGTACTGGAAAGTGAAGGCAGTACTGGGGAGTACTGTGGAGTATTGGCAGTAGTGCGGAGTGATGGCAGTACTGCGGAGTGATGGCAGTGCTGGGGAGTGATGGCAGTGCTGGGGAGTGATGGCAGTGCTGGGGAGTACTGGGAAGTGATGGCAGTACTGGGGAGTACTGGGGAGTGATGGAAGTGCTGGGGAGTACTGAGGAGTGATGGCAGTACTGGGGAGTGATGGCAGTGTTGGGGAGTACTGGGGAGTAATGGCAGTGCTGGGGAGTACTGGGGAGTGATGGCGGTACTGGGGTGTACTGGGGAGTGATGGCAGTACTGGGGAGTGATGGCAGTACTGGGGAGTACAGGGGAGTGATGGCAGTACTGGGGAGTGATGGCAGTGCTGGGGAGTGATGGCAGTGCTGGGGAGTGATGGCAGTGCTGGGGAGTACTGGGGAGTGATGGCAGTACTGGGGAGTGATGGCAGTGCTGGGGAGTACTGGGGAGTGATGGCAGTGCTGGGGAGTGATGGCAGTGCTGGGGAGTGATGGCAGTGCTGGGGAGTGATGGCTTTACTGTGGAGTGTTGGGGAGTACTGGGGAGTAATGGCAGTACTGGGGTGTACTGGGCGATGGCAGTACTGGGGAGTACTGGGGAGTGATGGCAGTACTGGGGAGTGATGGCAGTACTGGGGAGTGATGGCAGTGCTGGGGAGTACTGGGGAGTGATGGCAGTGCTGGGGAGTGATGGCAGTGCTGGGGAGTGATGGCAGTAATGGGGAGTAATGGCAGTGCTGGGGAGTACTGTGGAGTGATGGCGATACTGGGGTGTACTGGGGAGTGATGGCAGTACTGGGGAGTGATGGCAGTACTGGGGAGTACTGGGGAGTGATGGCAGTACTGGGGAGTACTGGGGAGTGATGGCAGTACTGGGGAGTGATGGCAGTACTGAGGAGTACTGGGTAGTGAAGGCAGTACTGGGGAGTGATGGCAGTACTTGGGAGTGATGGTGGTACTGGGGAGTACTGGAGAGTGATGGCAGTACTGGGGAGTACTGGGGAATGATGGCAGCACTGGGGAGTACTGGGCGATGGCAGTACTGGTGAGTGATGGCAGTGCTGGGGAGTACTGGGGAGTGATGGCAGTACTGGGGAGTACTGGGGAGTCATGGCAGTACTGGGCAGTACTGGGGAGTGATGGCAGTACTGGGGAGTGATGGTGGTACTGGGGAGTAATGGCAGTACTGGGGAGTACTGGGGAATGATCGCAGTACTGGGGAGTACTGGGCGATGGCAGTACTGGTGAGAGATGGCAGTGCTGGGGAGTACTGGGGAGTGATGGCAGTACTGGGGGGTACTGGGGAGTGATGGCAGTACTGGGGAGTGATGGTGGTACTGGGGAGTACTGGGGAGTGATGGCAGAACTGGGGAGTGATGGCAGTACTGGGGAGTGATGGCAGTACTGGGGAGTACTGGGGAGTGAAGGCAGTACTGGGGTGTACTGGGCGATGGCAGTACTGGGGAGTACTGGGTAGTGATGGCAGTGCAGGGGAGTGATGGCAGAACTGGGGAGTACTGGGGAGTGATGGCGGTACTTGGGAGTACTGGGAAGTGAAGGCAGTACTGAGGAGTACTGTGGAGTGCTGGCAGTACTGCAGAGTGATGGCAGTGCTGGGGAGTGATGGCAGTACTGGGGAATGATGGCAGAACTGGGGAGTGATGGCAGTACTGGGGAGTGATGGCAGTACTGGGGAGTACTGGGGAGTGATGGCGGCACTGGGGTGTACTGGGCGATGGCAGTACTGGGGAGTACTGGGTAGTGATGGCAGTGCTGGGGAGTGATGGCAGAACTGGGGAGTACTGGGGAGTGATGGCAGTACTGGGGAGTGATGGCAGTACTGGGGAGTGATGGCAGTACTGGGGAGTAATGGTGGTACTGGGGAGTACAGGGGTGTACTGGGGAGTGATGGCGGTACTGGGGAGTGATGGCAGAACTGGGGAGTACTGGGGAGTGATGTCAGTACTGGGGTGTGGTGGCAGTACTGGGGAGTACTGGGGAGTGAAGGCAGTACTGGGGGGTACTGGGCGATGGCAGTGCTGGGGAGTACTGGGGAGTGATGGCAGTACTGGGGAGTGATGGCGGTACTGGGGAGTACTGGAAAGTGATGGCAGTACAGGGGAGTACTGGGGAGTGATGGCAGTACTGGGGAGTGATGGCAGTACTGGGGAGTACAGGGGAGTGATGGCAGTACTGGGGAGTGATGGCAGTGCTGGGGAGTGATGGCAGTGCTGGGGAGTGATGGCAGTGCTGGGGAGTACTGGGGAGTGATGGCAGTACTGGGGAGTGATGGCAGTGCTGGGGAGTACTGGGGAGTGATGGCAGTGCTGGGGAGTGATGGCAGTGCTGGGGAGTGATGGCAGTGCTGGGGAGTGATGGCAGTACTGGGGAATGATGGCAGAACTGGGGAGTGATGGCAATACTGGGGAGTGATGGCAGTACTGGGGAGTACTGGGGAGTGATGGCGGTACTGGGGTGTACTGGGCGATGGCAGTACTGGGGAGTACTGGGTAGTGATGGCAGTGCTGGGGAGTGATGGCAGAACTGGGGAGTACTGGGGAGTGATGGCGGTACTGGGGAGTACTGGAAAGTGAAGGCAGTACTGGGGAGTACTGTGGAGTATTGGCAGTAGTGCGGAGTGATGGCAGTACTGCGGAGTGATGGCAGTGCTGGGGAGTGATGGCAGTGCTGGGGAGTGATGGCAGTGCTGGGGAGTACTGGGAAGTGATGGCAGTACTGGGGAGTACTGGGGAGTGATGGCAGTGCTGGGGAGTACTGAGGAGTGATGGCAGTACTGGGGAGTGATGGCAGTGTTGGGGAGTACTGGGGAGTAATGGCAGTGCTGGGGAGTACTGGGGAGTGATGGCGGTACTGGGGTGTACTGGGGAGTGATGGCAGTACTGGGGAGTGATGGCAGTACTGGGGAGTACAGGGGAGTGATGGCAGTACTGGGGAGTGATGGCAGAGCTGGGGAGTGATGGCAGTGCTGGGGAGTGATGGCAGTGCTGGGGAGTACTGGGGAGTGATGGCAGTACTGGGGAGTGATGGCAGTGCTGGGGAGTACTGGGGAGTGATGGCAGTGCTGGGGAGTGATGGCAGTGCTGGGGAGTGATGGCTTTACTGTGGAGTGTTGGGGAGTACTGGGGAGTAATGGCAGTACTGGGGTGTACTGGGCGATGGCAGTACTGGGGAGTACTGGGGAGTGATGGCAGTACTGGGGAGTGATGGCAGTACTGGGGAGTGATGGCAGTAATGGGGAGTAATGGCAGTGCTGGGGAGTACTGTGGAGTGATGGCGATACTGGGGTGTACTGGGGAGTGATGGCAGTACTGGGGAGTGATGGCAGTACTGGGGAGTACTGGGGAGTGATGGCAGTACTGGGGAGTACTGGGGAGTGATGGCAGTACTGGGGAGTGATGGCAGTACTGAGGAGTACTGGGTAGTGAAGGCAGTACTGGGGAGTGATGGCAGTACTTGGGAGTGATGGTGGTACTGGGGAGTACTGGAGAGTGATGGCAGCACTGGGGAGTACTGGGCGATGGCAGTACTGGTGAGTGATGGCAGTGCTGGGGAGTACTGGGGAGTGATGGCAGTACTGGGGAGTACTGGGGAGTCATGGCAGTACTGGGCAGTACTGGGGAGTGATGGCAGTACTGGGGAGTGATGGTGGTACTGGGGAGTAATGGCAGTACTGGGGAGTACTGGGGAATGATGGCAGTACTGGGGAGTACTGGGCGATGGCAGTACTGGTGAGTGATGGCAGTGCTGGGGAGTACTGGGGAGTGATGGCAGTACTGGGGGGTACTGGGGAGTGATGGCAGTACTGGGGAGTGATGGTGGTACTGGGGAGTACTGGGGAGTGATGGCAGAACTGGGGAGTGATGGCAGTACTGGGGAGTGATGGCAGTACTGGGGAGTACTGGGGAGTGAAGGCAGTACTGGGGTGTACTGGGCGATGGCAGTACTGGGGAGTACTGGGTAGTGATGGCAGTGCAGGGGAGTGATGGCAGAACTGGGGAGTACTGGGGAGTGATGGCGGTACTTGGGAGTACTGGGAAGTGAAGGCAGTACTGAGGAGTACTGTGGAGTGATGGCAGTACTGCGGAGTGATGGCAGTGCTGGGGAGTGATGGCAGTACTGGGGAATGATGGCAGAACTGGGGAGTGATGGCAGTACTGGGGAGTGATGGCAGCACTGGGGAGTACTGGGGAGTGATGGCGGCACTGGGGTGTACTGGGCGATGGCAGTACTGGGGAGTACTGGGTAGTGATGGCAGTGCTGGGGAGTGATGGCAAAACTGGGGAGTACTGGGGAGTGATGGCAGTACTGGGGAGTGATGGCAGTACTGGGGAGTGATGGCAGTACTGGGGAGTAATGGTGGTACTGGGGAGTACAGGGGTGTACTGGGGAGTGATGGCGGTACTGGGGAGTGATGGCAGAACTGGGGAGTACTGGGGAGTGATGTCAGTAATGGGGTGTGGTGGCAGTACTGGGGAGTACTGGGGAGTGAAGGCAGTACTGGGGGGTACTGGGCGATGGCAGTGCTGGGGAGTACTGGGGAGTGATGGCAGTACTGGGGAGTGATGGCGGTACTGGGGAGTACTGGAAAGTGATGGCAGTACAGGGGAGTACTGGGGAGTGATGGCAGTACTGGGGAGTGATGGCAGTACTGGGGAGTACAGGGGAGTGATGGCAGTACTGGGGAGAGATGGCAGTGCTGGGGAGTGATGGCAGTGCTGGGGAGTGATGGCAGTGCTGGGGAGTGATGGCAGTGCTGGGGAGTACTGGGGAGTGATGGCAGTACTGGGGAGTGATGGCAGTACTGGGGAGTACTGGGGAGTGATGGCAGTACTGGGGTGTACTGGGCAATGGCAGTACTGGGGAGTACTGGGCAGTGATGGCAGTGCTGGGGAGTGATGGCAGAACTGGGGAGTACTGGGGAGTGATGGCGGTACTGGGGAGTACTGGAAAGTGAAGGCAGTACTGGGGAGTACTGTGGAGTATTGGCAGTAGTGCGGAGTGATGGCAGTACTGCGGAGTGATGGCAGTGCTGGGGAGTGATGGCAGTGCTGGGGAGTGATGGCAGTGCTGGGGAGTACTGGGAAGTGATGGCAGTACTGGGGAGTACTGGGGAGTGATGGCAGTGCTGGGGAGTACTGAGGAGTGATGGCAGTACTGGGGAGTGATGGCAGTGTTGGGGAGTACTGGGGAGTAATGGCAGTGCTGGGGAGTACTGGGGAGTGATGGCGGTACTGGGGTGTACTGGGGAGTGATGGCAGTACTGGGGAGTGATGGCAGTACTGGGGAGTACAGGGGAGTGATGGCAGTACTGGGGAGTGATGGCAGAGCTGGGGAGTGATGGCAGTGCTGGGGAGTGATGGCAGTGCTGGGGAGTACTGGGGAGTGATGGCAGTACTGGGGAGTGATGGCAGTGCTGGGGAGTACTGGGGAGTGATGGCAGTGCTGGGGAGTGATGGCAGTGCTGGGGAGTGATGGCAGTGCTGGGGAGTGATGGCTTTACTGTGGAGTGTTGGGGAGTACTGGGGAGTAATGGCAGTACTGGGGTGTACTGGGCGATGGCAGTACTGGGGAGTACTGGGGAGTGATGGCAGTACTGGGGAGTGATGGCAGTACTGGGGAGTGATGGCAGTAATGGGGAGTAATGGCAGTGCTGGGGAGTACTGTGGAGTGATGGCGATACTGGGGTGTACTGGGGAGTGATGGCAGTACTGGGGAGTGATGGCAGTACTGGGGAGTACTGGGGAGTGATGGCAGTACTGGGGAGTACTGGGGAGTGATGGCAGTACTGGGGAGTGATGGCAGTACTGAGGAGTACTGGGTAGTGAAGGCAGTACTGGGGAGTGATGGCAGTACTTGGGAGTGATGGTGGTACTGGGGAGTACTGGAGAGTGATGGCAGCACTGGGGAGTACTGGGCGATGGCAGTACTGGTGAGTGATGGCAGTGCTGGGGAGTACTGGGGAGTGATGGCAGTACTGGGGAGTACTGGGGAGTCATGGCAGTACTGGGCAGTACTGGGGAG
This sequence comes from Isurus oxyrinchus, assembly GCA_026770705.1. Taxonomy (NCBI): domain Eukaryota; kingdom Metazoa; phylum Chordata; class Chondrichthyes; order Lamniformes; family Lamnidae; genus Isurus; species Isurus oxyrinchus. The sequence continues at coordinate 3,636,978 of JANJGN010000031.1, read as the reverse complement.
TGATGGCAGTACTGGGGAGTGATGGTGGTACTGGGGAGTAATGGCAGTACTGGGGAGTACTGGGGAATGATGGCAGTACTGGGGAGTACTGGGCGATGGCAGTACTGGTGAGTGATGGCAGTGCTGGGGAGTACTGGGGAGTGATGGCAGTACTGGGGGGTACTGGGGAGTGATGGCAGTACTGGGGAGTGATGGTGGTACTGGGGAGTACTGGGGAGTGATGGCAGAACTGGGGAGTGATGGCAGTACTGGGGAGTGATGGCAGTACTGGGGAGTACTGGGGAGTGAAGGCAGTACTGGGGTGTACTGGGCGATGGCAGTACTGGGGAGTACTGGGTAGTGATGGCAGTGCAGGGGAGTGATGGCAGAACTGGGGAGTACTGGGGAGTGATGGCGGTACTTGGGAGTACTGGGAAGTGAAGGCAGTACTGAGGAGTACTGTGGAGTGATGGCAGTACTGCGGAGTGATGGCAGTGCTGGGGAGTGATGGCAGTACTGGGGAATGATGGCAGAACTGGGGAGTGATGGCAGTACTGGGGAGTGATGGCAGCACTGGGGAGTACTGGGGAGTGATGGCGGCACTGGGGTGTACTGGGCGATGGCAGTACTGGGGAGTACTGGGTAGTGATGGCAGTGCTGGGGAGTGATGGCAAAACTGGGGAGTACTGGGGAGTGATGGCAGTACTGGGGAGTGATGGCAGTACTGGGGAGTGATGGCAGTACTGGGGAGTAATGGTGGTACTGGGGAGTACAGGGGTGTACTGGGGAGTGATGGCGGTACTGGGGAGTGATGGCAGAACTGGGGAGTACTGGGGAGTGATGTCAGTAATGGGGTGTGGTGGCAGTACTGGGGAGTACTGGGGAGTGAAGGCAGTACTGGGGGGTACTGGGCGATGGCAGTGCTGGGGAGTACTGGGGAGTGATGGCAGTACTGGGGAGTGATGGCGGTACTGGGGAGTACTGGAAAGTGATGGCAGTACAGGGGAGTACTGGGGAGTGATAGCAGTACTGGGGAGTGATGGCAGTACTGGGGAGTACAGGGGAGTGATGGCAGTACTGGGGAGAGATGGCAGTGCTGGGGAGTGATGGCAGTGCTGGGGAGTGATGGCAGTGCTGGGGAGTGATGGCAGTGCTGGGGAGTACTGGGGAGTGATGGCAGTGCTGGGGAGTGATGGCAGTGCTGGGGAGTGATGGCAGTGCTGGGGAGTGATGGCTTTACGGTGGAGTGTTGGGGAGTACTGGGGAGTAATGGCAGTACTGGGGTGAACTGGGCGATGGCAGTACTGGGGAGTACTGGGGAGTGATGGCAGTACTGGGGAGTGATGGCAGTGCTGGGGAGTACTGGGGAGTGATGGCAGTACTGGGGAGTGATGGCAGTGCTGGGGAGTACTGGGGAGTGATGGCAGTGCTGGGGAGTGATGGCAGTGCTGGGGAGTGATGGCAGTACTGGGGAGTAATGGCAGCGCTGGGGAGTACTGTGGAGTGATGGCGATACTGGGGTGTACTGGGGAGTGATGGCAGTACTGGGGAGTGATGGCAGTACTGGGGAGTACTGGGGAGTGATGGCAGTACTGGGGAGTACTGGGGAGTGATGGCAGTACTGGGGAGTGATGGCAGTACTGAGGAGTACTGGGTAGTGAAGGCAGTACTGGGGTGTGATGGCAGTACTGGGGAGTGATGGTGGTACTGGGGAGTACTGGAGAGTGATGGCAGTACTGGGGAGTACTGGGGAATGATGGCAGCACTGGGGAGTACTGGGCGATGGCAGTTCTGGTGAGTGATGGCAGTGCTGGGGAGTACTGCGGAGTGATGGCAGTACTGGGGAGTACTGGGGAGTCATGGCAGTACTGGGGAGTACTGCGGAGTGATGGCAGTACTGGGGAGTACTGGGGAGTGATGGCAGTACTGGGGAGTGATGGTGGTACTGGGGAGTAATGGCAGTACTGGGGAGTACTGGGGAATGATGGCAGTACTGGGGAGTACTGGGCGATGGCAGTACTGGTGAGTGATGGCAGTGCTGGGGAGTACTGGGGAGTGATGGCAGTACTGGGGGGTACTGGGGAGTGATGGCAGTACTGGGGAGTGATGGTGGTACTGGGGAGTACTGGGGAGTGATGGCAGTACTGGGGAGTGATGGCAGTACTGGGGAGTACTGGGGAGTGAAGGCAGTACTGGGGTGTACTGGGCGATGGCAGTACTGGTGAGTGATGGTGGTACTGGGGAGTACTGGAGAGTGATGGCAGTACTGGGGAGTACTGGGGAATGATGGCAGCACTGGGGAGTACTGGCGATGGAAGTACTGGTGAGTGATGGCAGTGCTGGGGAGTACTGGGGAGTGATGGCAGTACTGGGGAGTACTGGGAAGTCATGGCAGTACTGGGGAGTACTGGGGAGTGATGGCAGTACTGGGGAGTACTGGGGAGTGATGGCAGTACTGGGGAGTGATGGTGGTACTGGGGAGTAATGGCAGTACTGGGGAGTACTGGGTAGTGATGGCAGTGCTGGGGAGTGATGGCAGAACTGGGGAGTACTGGGGAGTGATGGCGGTACTGGGGAGTACTGGGAAGTGAAGGCAGTACTGGGGAGTACTGTGGAGTATTGGCAGTACTGCGGAGTGATGGCAGTACTGCGGAGTGATGGCTGTGCTGGGGAGTGATGGCAGTGCTGGGGAGTGATGGCAGTGCTGGGGAGTACTGGGAAGTGATGGCAGTACTGGGGAGTACTGGGGAGTGATGGCAGTGCTGGGGAGTACTGAGGAGTGATGTCAGTACTGGGGAGTGATGGCAGTGTTGGGGAGTACTGGGGAGTAATGGCAGTGCTGGGGAGTACTGGGGAGTGATGGCGGTACTGGGGTGTACTGGGGAGTGATGGCAGTACTGGGGAGTGATGGCAGTACTGAGGAGTACAGGGGAGTGATGGCAGTACTGGGGAGTGATGGCAGTGCTGGGGAGTGATGGCAGTGCTGGGGAGTGATGGCAGTGCTGGGGAGTACTGGGGAGTGATGGCAGTACTGGGGAGTGATGGCAGTGCTGGGGAGTACTGGGGAGTGATGGCAGTGCTGGGGAGTGATGGCAGTGCTGGGGAGTGATGGCAGTGCTGGGGAGTGATGGCTTTACTGTGGAGTGTTGGGGAGTACTGGGGAGTAATGGCAGTACTGGGGTGTACTGGGCGATGGCAGTACTGGGGAGTACTGGGGAGTGATGGCAGTACTGGGGAGTGATGGCAGTGCTGTGGAGTACTGGGGAGTGATGGCAGTACTGGGGAGTGATGGCAGTGCTGGGGAGTACTGGGGAGTGATGGCAGTGCTGGGGAGTGATGGCAGTGCTGGGGAGTGATGGCAGTACTGGGGAGTAATGGCAGTGCTGGCGAGTACTGTGGAGTGATGGCGATACTGGGGTGTACTGGGGAGTGATGGCAGTACTGGGGAGTGATGGCAGTACTGGGGAGTACTGGGGAGTGATGGCAGTACTGGGGAGAACTGGGGAGTGATGGCAGTACTGGGGAGTGATGGCAGTACTGAGGAGTACTGGGTAGTGAAGGCAGTACTGGGGAGTGATGGCAGTACTGGGGAATGATGGCAGAACTGGGGAGTGATGGCAGTACTGGGGAGTGATGGCAGTACTGGGGAGTACTGGGGAGTGATGGCGGTACTGGGGTGTACTGGGCGATGGCAGTACTGGGGAGTACTGGGTAGTGATGGCAGTGCTGGGGAGTGATGGCAGAACTGGGGAGTACTGGGGAGTGATGGCGGTACTGGGGAGTACTGGGAAGTGAAGGCAGTACTGGGGAGTACTGTGGAGTATTGGCAGTACTGCGGAGTGATGGCAGTACTGCGGAGTGATGGCAGTGCTGGGGAGTGATGGCAGTGCTGGGGAGTGATGGCAGTGCTGGGGAGTACTGGGAAGTGATGGCAGTACTGGGGAGTACTGGGGAGTGATGGCAGTGCTGGGGAGTACTGAGGACTGATGGCAGTACTGGGGAGTGATGGCAGTGTTGGGGAGTACTGGGGAGTAATGGCAGTGCTGGGGAGTACTGGGGAGTGATGGCGGTACTGGGGTGTACTGGGGAGTGATGGCAGTACTGGGGAGTGATGGCAGTACTGGGGAGTACAGGGGAGTGATGGCAGTACTGGGGAGTGATGGCAGTGCTGGGGAGTGATGGCAGTGCTGGGGAGTGATGGCAGTGCTGGGGAGTACTGGGGAGTGATGGCAGTACTGGGGAGTGATGGCAGTGCTGGGGAGTACTGGGGAGTGATGGCAGTCCTGGGGATTGATGGCAGTGCTGGGGAGTGATGGCAGTGCTGGGGAGTGATGGCTTTACTGTGGAGTGTTGGGGAGTACTGGGGAGTAATGGCAGTACTGGGATGTACTGGGCGATGGCAGTACTGGGGAGTACTGGGGAGTGATGGCAGTACTGGGGAGTGATGGCAGTGCTGGGGAGTACTGGGGAGTGATGGCAGTACTGGGGAGTGATGGCAGTGCTGGGGAGTACTGGGGAGTGATGGCAGTGCTGGGGAGTGATGGCAGTGCTGGGGAGTGATGGCAGTACTGGGGAGTAATGGCAGTGCTGGGGAGTACTGTGGAGTGATGGCGATACTGGGGTGTACTGGGGAGTGATGGCAGTACTGGGGAGTGATGGCAGTACTGGGGAGTACTGGGGAGTGATGGCAGTACTGGGGAGTACTGGGGAGTGATGGCAGTACTGGGGAGTGATGGCAGTACTGAGGAGTACTGGGTAGTGAAGGCAGTACTGGGGAGTGATGGCAGTACTGGGGAGTGATGGTGGTACTGGGGAGTACTGGAGAGTGATGGCAGTACTGGGGAGTACTGGGGAATGATGGCAGCACTGGGGAGTACTGGGCGATGGCAGTACTGGTGAGTGATGGCAGTGCTGGGGAGTACTGGGGAGTGATGGCAGTACTGGGGAGTACTGGGGAGTCATGGCAGTACTGGGGAGTACTGGGGAGTGATGGCAGTACTGGGGAGTGATGGTGGTACTGGGGAGTAATGGCAGTACTGGGGAGTACTGGGGAATGATGGCAGTACTGGGCGATGGCAGTACTGGTGAGTGATGGCAGTGCTGGGGAGTACTGGGGAGTGATGGCAGTACTGGGGGGTACTGGGGAGTGATGGCAGTACTGGGGAGTGATGGTGGTACTGGGGAGTACTGGGGAGTGATGGCAGAACTGGGGAGTGATGGCAGTACTGGGGAGTGATGGCAGTACTGGGGAGTACAGGGGAGTGAAGGCAGTACTGGGGTGTACTGGGCGATGGCAGTACTGGGGAGTACTGGGTAGTGATGGCAGTGCAGGGGAGTGATGGCAGAACTGGGGAGTACTGGGGAGTGATGGCGGTACTTGGGAGTACTGGGAAGTGAAGGCAGTACTGAGGAGTACTGTGGAGTGATGGCAGTACTGCGGAGTGATGGCAGTGCTGGGGAGTGATGGCAGTACTGGGGAATGATGGCAGAACTGGGGAGTGATGGCAGTACTGGGGAGTGATGGCAGTACTGGGGAGTACTGGGGAGTGATGGCGGTACTGGGGTGTACTGGGCGATGGCAGTACTGGGGAGTACTGGGTAGTGATGGCAGTGCTGGGGAGTGATGGCAGAACTGGGGAGTACTGGGGACTCTTCTTTCGCCGTCTTCGTCTCCGGGCTCACTTCTTTGGGCAGGAGTCCTCTCCCAGTTCAACGGATCCTTTTACCCATCTCCAATATTCTCCCTCCACCTGGACCCCTCCCTCTGGATTCTTACCTTCTCTTGATCTTTTCATTGAGAACTGTCGGCGCGACATTAGTCGTCTCAATTTCTCTGCTCCTCTCACCCATTCTAACCTGTCTCTCTCTGAACTTACTGCACTCCATTCTCTCAGGTCCAACCCTGACATTGTCATCAAACCCGCTGACAAGGGTGGTGCTGTTGTTGTCTGGCGCACTGACCTCTACCTCGCGGAGGCTGAGCGTCAACTCGCAGACACTTCCTCCTACCTCTCCCTGGACCATGACCCCACCACTGAACATCAAGCCATTGTTTCCAGGACTGTCACTGACCTCATCTCCTCTGGGGATCTCCCTCCCACAGCTTCCAACCTGATAGTCGCCCAACCTCGGACGGCCCGCTTCTATCTCCTACCCAAAATCCACAAACAGAACTGCCCCGGTAGACCGATCGTCTCAGCTTGCTCCTGCCCCACAGAACTCATTTCTCGTTATCTTGACTCCCTTCTCTCTCCCCTTGTCCAGTCCCTTCCCACCTACATCCGTGATTCCTCTGACACCTTACGTCACATCAACAATTTCCAGTTCCCTGGCTCCAACCGCTTCCTCTTCACCATGGACGTCCAATCCCTCTACACCTCCATCCCCCACCAGGATGGTCTGAGGGCCCTTAGCTTCTTCCTCGAACAGAGGCCCGAACAATCCCCATCCACCACTACTCTCCTCCGTCTGGCTGAACTTGTTCTCACGTTGAACAATTTCTCCTTCAACTCCTCTCACTTTCTCCAAATAAAAGGTGTGGCTATGGGTACCCGCATGGGCCCCAGCTATGCCTGTCTCTTTATGGGATATGTGGAACATTCCTTGTTGCAGTCCTACCCCGGCCCCCTTCCACAACTTTTTCTCCGGTACATCGATGATTACTTTGGTGCCGCTTCATGCTCTCGTCGGGACTTGGAAAAATTTATTAATTTTGCTTCCAATCTCCACCCCTCCATCATTTTCACATGGTCCATCTCTGACACTTCCCTTCCCTTCCTTGACCTCTCTGTCTCAATCTCTGGTGATAGACTGTCCACTAATATCCATTACAAACCCACCGACTCCCACAGCTACCTCGACTACAGCTCCTCACACCCCGCTTCCTGTAAGGACTCCATCCCATTCTCTCAGTTCCTTCGCCTTCGTCGCATCTGTTCCGATGATGCTACCTTCAAAAACGGTTCCTCTGACATGTCCTCCTTCTTCCTTAACCGAGGTTTTCCACCCACGGTCGTTGACAGGGCCCTCAACCGTGTCCGGCCCATCTCCCGCGCATCCGCCCTCACGCCTTCTCCTCCCTCCCAGAAACATGATAGGGTCCCCCTTGTCCTCACTTATCACCCCACCAGCCACCGCATTCAAAGGATCATCCTCCGCCATTTCCGCCAACTCCAGCATGATGCCACCACCAAACACATCTTCCCTTCACCCCCCTTATCGGCATTCCGTAGGGATCGCTCCCTCCGGGACACCCTGGTCCACTCCTCCATCACCCCCTACTCCTCAACCCCCTCCTATGGCACCACCCCATGCCCACGCAAAAGATGTAACACCTGCCCCTTCACTTCCTCTCTCCTCACCGTCCAAGGGCCCAAACACTCCTTTCAAGTGAAGCAGCATTTCACTTGCATTTCCCCCAACTTAGTCTACTGCATTCGTTGCTCCCAATGTGGTCTCCTCTACATTGGAGAGACCAAACGTAAACTGGGCGACCGCTTTGCAGAACACCTGCGGTCTGTCCGCAAGAATGACCCAAACCTCCCTGTCGCTTGCCATTTTAACACTCCACCCTGCTCTCTTGCCCACATGTCTGTCCTTGGCTTACTGCATTGTTCCAGTGAAGCCCAACGCAAACTGGAGGAACAACACCTCATCTTCCGACTAGGCACCTTACAGCCTTCCGGTCTGAATATTGAATTCAATAACTTTAGGTCGTGAGCTCCCTCCCCCATCCCCACCCCCTTTCTGTTTCCCCCCTTTTTTTCCCCTTTTTTTTCCCTATAAATTTTACAGATTTTTCTTTTCCCACTTATTTTTAAATATTTTAAAATCTTTTATGCTCCCCCCACCCCCACTAGAGCTGTACCTTGAGTGCCCTACCATCCATTCTTAATTAGCACATTCGTTTAGATAATATCACCAACTTTAACTTTAACACCTATGTGTTCTTTTGTCCCATTGTCACTGACATCTTTTGATGATCTGCTTCTATCACTGCTTGTTTGTCTACACAAGCACCTCTGTCTCTCTCTCTCTCTCTCCGCACCCCTCCCCCCCACCCCCCCCCACACACCTTAAACCAGCTTATATTTCCACGCTTTCCTGGACTCGAAATCAAGTTCTGTCGAAGGGTCATGAAGACTCGAAACGTCAACTCTTTTCTTCTCCGCCGATGCTGCCAGACCTGCTGAGTTTTTCCAGGTAATTCTGTTTTTGTTTTGGAGTACTGGGGAGTGATGGCAGTACTGGGGAGTGATGGCAGTACTGGGGAGTGATGGCAGTACTGGGGAGTAATGGTGGTACTGGGGAGTACAGGGGTGTACTGGGGAGTGATGGCGGTACTGGGGAGTGATGGCAGAACTCGGGAGTACAGGGGAGTGATGGCAGTGCTGGGGAGTGATGGCAGTGCTGGGGAGTGATGGCAGTGCTGGGGAGTACTGGGGAGTGATGGCAGTACTGGGGAGTGATGGCAGTGCTGGGGAGTACTGGGGAGTGATGGCAGTGCTGGGGAGTGATGGCAGTACTGGGGAGTGATGGCAGTGCTGGGGAGTGATGGCTTTACTGTGGAGTGTTGGGGAGTACTGGGGAGTAATGGCAGTACTGGGGTGTACTGGGCGATGGCAGTACTGGGGAGTACTGGGGAGTGATGGCAGTACTGGGGAGTGATGGCAGTGCTGGGGAGTACTGGGGAGTGATGGCAGTACTGGGGAGTGATGGCAGTGCTGGGGAGTACTGGGGAGTGATGGCAGTGCTGGGGAGTGATGGCAGTGCTGGGGAGTGATGGCAGTACTGGGGAGTAATGGCAGTGCTGGGGAGTACTGTGGAGTGATGGCGATACTGGGGTGTACTGGGGAGTGATGGCAGTACTGGGGAGTGATGGCAGTACTGGGGAGTACTGGGGAGTGATGGCAGTACTGGGGAGTACTGGGGAGTACTGGGGAGTGATGGCAGTACTGGGGAGTGATGGCAGTACTGAGGAGTACTGGGTAGTGAAGGCAGTACTGGGGAGTGATGGCAGTACTGGGGAGTGATGGTGGTACTGGGGAGTACTGGAGAGTGATGGCAGTACTGGGGAGTACTGGGGAATGATGGCAGCACTGGGGAGTACTGGGCGATGGCAGTTCTGGTGAGTGATGGCAGTGCTGGGGAGTACTGGGGAGTGATGGCAGTACTGGGGTGTACTGGGGAGTCATGGCAGTACTGGGGAGTACTGGGGAGTGATGGCAGTACTGGGGAGTACTGGGGAGTGATGGCAGTACTGGGGAGTGATGGTGGTACTGGGGAGTAATGGCAGTACTGCGGAGTACTGGGGAATGATGGCAGTACTGGGGAGTGTTGGGCGATGGCAGTACTTGTGAGTGATGGCAGTGCTGGGGAGTACTGGGGAGTGATGGCAGTACTGGGGGGTACTGGGGAGTGATGGCAGTACTGGGGAGTGATGGTGGTACTGGGGAGTACTGGGGAGTGATGGCAGAACTGGGGAGTGATGGCAGTACTGGGGAGTGATGGCAGTACTGGGGAGTACTGGGGAGTGAAGGCAGTACTGGGGTGTACTGGGCGATGGCAGTACTGGGGAGTACAGGGTAGTGATGGCAGTGCTGGGGAGTGATGGCAGAACTGGTGAGTACTGGGGAGTGATGGTGGTACTTGGGACTACTGGGAAGTGAAGGCAGTACTGAGGAGTACTGCAGAGTGATGGCAGTGCTGGGGAGTGATGGCAGTACTGGGGAATGATGGCAGAACTGGGGAGTGATGGCAGTACTGGGGAGTGATGGCAGTACTGGGGAGTACTGGGGAGTGATGGCGGTACTGGGTGTACTGGGCGATGGCAGTACTGGGGAGTACTGGGTAGTGATGGCAGTGCTGGGGAGTGATGGCAGAACTGGGGAGTACTGGGGAGTGATGGCGGTACTGGGGAGTACTGGGAAGTGAAGGCAGTACTGGGGAGTACTGTGGAGTATTGGCAGTACTGCGGAGTGATGGCAGTACTGCGGAGTGATGGCAGTGCTGGGGAGTGATGGCAGTGCTGGGGAGTGATGGCAGTGCTGGGGAGTACTGGGAAGTGATGGCAGTACTGGGGAGTACTGGGGAGTGATGGCAGTGCTGGGGAGTACTGAGGAGTGATGGCAGTACTGGGGAGTGATGGCAGTGTTGGGGAGTACTGGGGAGTAATGGCAGTGCTGGGGAGTACTGGGGAGTGATGGCGGTACTGGGGTGTACTGGGGAGTGATGGCAGTACTGGGGAGTGATGGCAGTACTGGGGAGTACAGGGGAGTGATGGCAGTACTGGGGAGTGATGGCAGTGCTGGGGAGTGATGGCAGTGCTGGGGAGTACTGGGGAGTGATGGCAGTACTGGGGAGTGATGGCAGTGCTGGGGAGTACTGGGGAGTGATGGCAGTGCTGGGGAGTGATGGCAGTGCTGGGGAGTGATGGCAGTGCTGGGGACTGATGGCTTTACTGTGGAGTGTTGGGGAGTACTGGGGAGTAATGGCAGTACTGGGGTGTACTGGGCGATGGCAGTACTGGGGAGTACTGGGGAGTGATGGCAGTACTGGGGAGTGATGGCAGTGCTGGGGAGTACTGGGGAGTGATGGCAGTACTGGGGAGTGATGGCAGTGCTGGGGAGTACTGGGGAGTGATGGCAGTGCTGGGGAGTGATGGCAGTGCTGGGGAGTGATGGCAGTACTGGGGAGTAATGGCAGTGCTGGGGAGTACTGTGGAGTGATGGCGATACTGGGGTGTACTGGGGAGTGATGGCAGTACTGGGGAGTGATGGCAGTACTGGGGAGTACTGGGGAGTGATGGCAGTACTGGGGAGTACTGGGGAGTGATGGCAGTACTGGGGAGTGATGGCAGTACTGAGGAGTACTGGGTAGTGAAGGCAGTACTGGGGAGTGATGGCAGTACTGGGGAGTGATGGTGGTACTGGGGAGTACTGGAGAGTGATGGCAGTACTGGGGAGTACTGGGGAATGATGGCAGCACTGGGGAGTACTGGGCGATGGCAGTACTGGTGAGTGATGGCAGTGCTGGGGAGTACTGGGGAGTGATGGCAGTACTGGGGAGTACTGGGGAGTCATGGCAGTACTGGGGAGTACTGGGGAGTGATGGCAGTACTGGGGAGTGATGGTGGTACTGGGGAGTAATGGCAGTACTGGGGAGTACTGGGGAATGATGGCAGTACTGGGGAGTACTGGGCGATGGCAGTACTGGTGAGTGATGGCAGTGCTGGGGAGTACTGGGGAGTGATGGCAGTACTGGGGGGTACTGGGGAGTGATGGCAGTACTGGGGAGTGATGGTGGTACTGGGGAGTACTGGGGAGTGATGGCAGAACTGGGGAGTGATGGCAGTACTGGGGAGTGATGGCAGTACTGGGGAGTACTGGGGAGTGAAGGCAGTACTGGGGTGTACTGGGCGATGGCAGTACTGGGGAGTACTGGGTAGTGATGGCAGTGCAGGGGAGTGATGGCAGAACTGGGGAGTACTGGGGAGTGATGGCGGTACTTGGGAGTACTGGGAAGTGAAGGCAGTACTGAGGAGTACTGTGGAGTGATGGCAGTACTGCGGAGTGATGGCAGTGCTGGGGAGTGATGGCAGTACTGGGGAATGATGGCAGAACTGGGGAGTGATGGCAGTACTGGGAAGTGATGGCAGTACTGGGGAGTACTGGGGAGTGATGGCGGTACTGGGGTGTACTGGGCGATAGCAGTACTGGGGAGTACTGGGTAGTGATGGCAGTGCTGGGGAGTGATGGCAGAACTGGGGAGTACTGGGGAGTGATGGCGGTACTGGGGAGTACTGGGAAGTGAAGGCAGTACAGGGGAGTACTGTGGAGTATTGGCAGTACTGCGGAGTGATGGCAGTACTGCGGAGTGATGGCAGTGCTGGGGAGTGATGGCAGTGCTGGGGAGTGATGGCAGTGCTGGGGAGTACTGGGAAGTGATGGCAGTACTGGGGAGTACTGGGGAGTGATGGCAGTGCTGGGGAGTACTGAGGAGTGATGGCAGTACTGGGGAGTGATGGCAGTGTTGGGGAGTACTGGGGAGTAATGGCAGTGCTGGGGAGTACTGGGGACTGATGGCGGTACTGGGGTGTACTGGGGAGTGATGGCAGTACTGGGGAGTGATGGCAGTACTGGGGAGTACAGGGGAGTAATGGCAGTACTGGGGAGTACTGGGGAGTGATGGCAGTACTGGGGAGTGATGGCAGTGCTGGGGAGTGATGGCAGTACTGGGGAGTACTAGGGAGTGATGGCAGTACTGGGGAGTACTGGGGAGTGATGGCAGTACTGGGGAGTGATGGCAGTACTGAGGAGTACTGGGTAGTGAAGGCAGTACTGGGGAGTGATGGCAGTACTGGGGAGTGATGGTGGTACTGGGGAGTACTGGAGAGTGATGGCAGCACTGGGGAGTACTGGCTGATGGCAGTACTGGTGAGTGATGGCAGTGCTGGGGAGTACTGGGGAGTGATGGCAGTACTGGGGAGTACTGGGGAGTCATGGCAGTACTGGGGAGTACTGGGGAGTAATGGCAGTACTGGGGAGTACTGGGGAATGATGGCAGTATTGGGGAGTACTGGGCGATGGCAGTACTGGTGAGTGATGGCAGTGCTGGGGAGTACTGGGGAGTGATGGCAGTACTGGGGGGTACTGGGGAGTGATGGCAGTACTGGGGAGTGATGGTGGTACTGGGGAGTACTGGGGAGTGATGGCAGAACTGGGGAGTGATGGCAGTACTGGGGAGTGATGGCAGTACTGGGGAGTACTGGGGAGTGAAGGCAGTACTGTGGTGTACTGGGCGATGGCAGTACTGGGGAGTACTGGGTAGTGATGGCAGTGCTGGGGAGTGATGGCAGAACTGGGGAGTACTGGGGAGTGATGGCGGTACTTGGGAGTACTGGGAAGTGAAGGCAGTACTGAGGAGTACTGTGGAGTGATGGCAGTACTGCGGAGTGATGGCAGTGCTGGGGAGTGATGGCAGTACTGGGGAATGATGGCAGAACTGGGGAGTGATGGCAGTACTGGGGAGTGATGGCAGTACTGGGGAGTACTGGGGAGTGATGGCGGTACTGGGGTGTACTGGGCGATGGCAGTACTGAGGAGTACTGGGTAGTGATGGCAGTGCTGGGGAGTGATGGCAGAACTGGGGAGTACTGGGGAGTGATGGAGGTACTGGGGAGTACTGGGAAGTGAAGGCAGTACTGGGGAGTACTGTGGAGTATTGGCAGTACTGCGGAGTGATGGCTGTACTGCGGAGTGATGGCAGTGCTGGGGAGTGATGGCAGTGCTGGGGAGTGATGGCAGTGCTGGGGAGTACTGGGAAGTGATGGCAGTACTGGGGAGTACTGGGGAGTGATGGCAGTGCTGGGGAGTACTGAGGAGTGATGGCAGTACTGGGGAGTGATGGCAGTGTTGGGGAGTACTGGGGAGTAATGGCAGTGCTGGGGAGTACTGGGGAGTGATGGCGGTACTGGGGTGTACTGGGGAGTGATGGCAGTACTGGGGAGTGATGGCAGTACTGGGGAGTACTGGGGAGTGATGGCAGTACTGGGGAGTACTGGGGAGTGATGGCAGTACTGGGGAGTGATGGCAGTGCTGGGGAGTGATGGCAGTACTGGGGAGTGATGGCGGTGCTGGGGAGTGAATGCAGTGCTGGGGAGTGATGGCGGTACTGGGGTGTACTGGGGAGTGATGGCAGTACTGGGGAGTGATGGCAGTGCTAGGGAGTACTGGGGAGTAATGGCAGCGCTGGGGAGTACTGGGGAGTGATGGCAGTACTGGGGGGTACTGGGGAGTGATGGCATTACTGGGCATTGATGGTGGTACTGGGGAGTACTGGGGAGTGATGGCGGTACTGGGTAGTGATGGCAGAACTGGGGATTGATGGCAGTACTGGGGAGTGATGGCAGTACTGGGGAATACTGGGGAGTGATGGCAGTACTGGGGAGTGATGGCAGAACTGGGGAGTACTGGGGAGTGATGGTGGTACTGGGGAGTGATGGCAGAACTGGGGAGTACTGGGGAGTGATGGTGGTACTGGGGAATACTGGGGAGTGATGGCAGTACTGGGGAGTACTGGGGAGTGATGGCGGTACTGGGTAGTGATGGCAGAACTGGGGAGTGATGGCAGTACTGGGGAGTGATGGCAGTACTGGGGAGTACTGGGGAGTGATGGCGGTACTGGGGTGTACTGGGCGATGGCAGTACTGGGGAGTACTGGGTAGTGATGGCAGTGCTGGGGCGTGATGGCAGAACTGGGGAGTACTGTGGAGTGATGGCGGTACTGGGGAGTACTAGGAAGTGAAGGCAGTACTGGGGAGTACTGTGGAGTGATGGCAGTACTGCGGAGTGATGGCAGTGCTGGGGAGTGATGGCAGTACTGGGGAGTGATAGCGGTGCTGGGGAGTGATGGCAGTGCTGGGGAGTACTGGGAAGTGATGGCAGTACTGGGGAGTACTGGGGAGTGATGGCAATGCTGGGGAGTACTGGGGAGTGATGGCAGTGCTGGGGATTACTGGGGAGTGATGGCAGTGCTGGGGAGTACTGAGGAGTGATGGCAGTACTGGGGAGTGATGGCAGTGCTGGGGAGTGATGGCAGAACTGGGGAGTACTGGGGAGTGATGGCGGTACTGGGGTGTACTGGGGAGTGATGGCAGTACTGGGGAGTGATGGCAGTACTGGGGTGTTATGGGGAGTGATGGCAGTACTGGGGAGTGATGGCAGTACTGGGGAGTACTGGGGAGTGATGGCAGTACTGGGGAGTGATGGCAGTGCTGGGGAGTGATGGCAGAACTGGGGAGTACTGGGGAGTGATGGCGGTACTGGGGTGTACTGGGGAGTGATGGCAGTACTGGGGAGTGATGGCAGTGCTAGGGAGTACTGGGGAGTAATGGCAGCGCTGGGGAGTACTGGGGAGTGATGGCGGTACAGGGGAGTACTGGGGAGTGATGGCAGTACTGGGGAGTGATGGTGGTACTGGGGAGTGATGGCAGTACTGGGGAGTACTGGGGAGTGATGGCAGTACTGGGGAGTGATGGTGGTACTGGGGAGTACTGGGGAGTACTGGGGAGTGATGGCGGTGCTGGGGAATGATGGCAGAACTGGGGAGTACTGGGGAGTGATGGCGGTACTGGGGAGTACTGGGGAGTGATGGCAGTACTGGGGAGTGATGGCAGTACTGGGGAGTACTAGGGAGTGATGACAGTACTGGGCAGTGATGGCAGAACTGGGGAGTACTGGGGAGTGCTGGTGAGTGATGGCAGTACTGGGGAGTACTGGGGAGTGATGGCGGTACTGGGGAGTGATGGCAGAACTGGGGAGTACTGGGGAGTACTGGTGAGTGATGGCAGTACTGGTGAGTGATGGCAGTGCTGGGGATTACTGGGGAGTGATGGCAGTACTAGGGAGTGATGGCAGTGCTGGGGAGTGATGGCACAACTGGGGCGTGATGGCGGTACTGGGGTGTACTGGGGAGTGATGGCAGTACTGGGGAGTGATGGCAGTGCTGGGGAGTACTGGGGAGTAATGGCAGTACTGGGGAGTGATTGTGGTACTGGGGAGTGATGGCAGTACTGGGGAGTACTGGGGAGTGATGGCGGTACTGGGGAGTGATGGCAGAACTGGGGAGTACTGGGGAGTACTGGTGAGTGATGGCAGTACTGGTGAGTGATGGCAGTGCTGGGGAGTACTGGGGAGTGTTGGCAGTACTAGGGAGTGATGGCAGTGCTGGGGAGTGATGGCACAACTGGGGAGTGATGGCGGTACTGGGGTGTACTGGGGAGTGATGGCAGTACTGGGGAGTAATGGCAGTGCTGGGGAGTACTGGGGAGTGATGGCAGTACTGGGGAGTACTGGGGAGTGATGGCAGTACTGGGGAGTGGTTGTGGTACTGGGGAGTGATGGCAGTACTGGGGAGTACTGGGAGTGATGGCAGTACTGGGGAGTGATGGTGGTACTGGGGAGTACTGGGGAGTGATAGCAGTGTTGAGGAGTACTGGGGAGTAATGGCAGTGCTGGGGAGTACTGGGGAGTGATGGCGCTACGGGGTGTCCTGGGAAGTGATGGCAGTACTGGGGAGTGATGGCAGTACTGGGGAGTACTGGGGAGTGATGGCAGGACTGAGGAGTACTGGGGAGTGAAGGCAGTACTGGGGAGTGATGGCAGTACTGGGGAGTGACGGTGGTACTGGGGAGTACTGGAGAGTGATGGCAGTACTGGGGAGTACTGGGGAATGATGGCAATACTGGGGAGTACTAGGTGATGGCAGTACTGGTGAGTGATGGCAGTGCTGGGGAGTACTGGGGAGTGATGGCAATACTGGGGAGTGATGGCAGTGCTGGGGAGAACTGGGGAGTGATGGCAGTACTGGGGAGTACTGGGGAGTGATGGTGGTACTGGGGAGTACTGGGGAGTGATGGCAGAACTGGGGAGTACTGGGGAGTGATGGCAGTACTGGGGAGTGATGGCAGTACTGGGGAGTACTGGGGAGTGATGGCGGTACTGGGGAGTACTGGGAAGTGATGGCAGTACTGGGGAGTACTAGGGAGTGATGGCAGTACTGGGGAGTGATGGCAGTGCTGCGGAGTACTGGGGAGTGATGGCAGTGCTGGGGAGTGATGGCAGTGCTGGGGAGTGATGGCAGTGCTGGGGAGTACTCTGGAGTGATGGCAGTACTGGGGAGTACTGGGGAGTGATGGCGGTGCTGGGGAGTGATGGCAGTGCTGGGGAGTGATGGCAGTACTGGGGAGTGATGGCAGTGCTGGGGAGTGATGGCAGTACTGGGGAGTGATGACAGTGCTGGGGAGTGATGGCAGTGCTGGGGAGTGATGGCAGTACTGGGGAGTGATGGCAGTGCTGGGGAGTGATGGCAGTACTGGGGAGTACTCTGGAGTGATGGCAGTACTGGGGAGCACTGGGGAGTGATGGCGGTGCTGGGGAGTGATGGCAGTGCTGGGGAGTACTGGGGAGTGATGGCAGTACTGGGGAGTACTGGGGAGTAATGGCAGTACTGGGGAGTACTGGGGAGTAATGGCAGTGCTGAGGAGTACTGAGGAGTGATGGCGGTACTGGGGTGTACTGGGGAGTGATGGCAGTACTGGGGAGTGATGGCAGTACTGGGGAGTACTGGGGAGTGATGGCAGTACTGGGGAGTGATGGCAGTGCTGGGGAGTGATGGCAGTGCTGGGGAGTGATGGCAGAACTGGGGAGTACTGGGGAGTGATGGCAGTACTGGGGAGTACTGGGGAGTGATGGCAGTACTGGGGAGTGATGGCAGAACTGGGGAGTACTGGGGAGTACTGGGGAGTGATGGCGGTACTGGGGAGTGATGGCAGAACTGGGAATACTGGGGAGTACTGGTGAGTGATGGCAGTACTGGTGAGTGATGGCAGTGCTGGGGAGTGATGGTAGAACTGGGGAGTACTGGGGAGTGATGGCGGTACTGGGGCGTACTGGGGAGTGATGGCAGTACTGGGGAGTGATGGCAGTACTGGGGAGTACTGGGCGATGGCAGTACTGGTGAGTGATGGCAGTGCTGGGGAGTACTGGGGAGTGATGGCAGTACTGGGGAGTGATGGCAGTACTGGGGAGTACTGGGCGATGGCAGTACTGGTGAGTGATGGCAGTGCTGGGGAGTACTGGGGAGTGATGGCAGTACTGGCGAGTGATGGCGGTACTGGGGTGTACTGGGGAGTGATTGTGGTACTGGGGAGTGATGGCAGTACTGGGGAGTACTGGGGAGTGATGGCAGTACTGGGGTGTGATGGTGGTACTGGGGAGTACTGGGGAGTACTGGGGAGTGATGGCGGTACTGGGGAGTGATGGCAGTACTGGGGAGTACTAGGGAGTGATGACAGTACTGGGGAGTGATGGCAGAACTGGGGAGTACTGGGGAGTGCTGGTGAGTGATGGCAGTACTGGGGAGTACTGGGGAGTGATGGCGGTACTGGGGAGTGATGGCAGAACTGGGGAGTACTGCGGAGTACTGGTGAGTGATGGCAGTACTGGTGAGTGATGGCAGTGCTGGGGATTACTGGGGAGTGATGGCAGTACTAGGGAGTGATGGCATTGCTGGGGAGTGATGGCGGTACTGGGGTGTACTGGGGAGTGATGGCAGTACTGGGGAGTGATGGCAGTGCTGGGGAGTACTGGGGAGTGATGGCAGTACTGGGGAGTGATTGTGGTACTGGGGAGTGATGGCAGTACTGGGGAGTGATGGCGGTACTGGGGAGTGATGGCAGAACTGGGGAGTACTGGGGAGTACTGGTGAGTGATGGCAGTACTGGTGAGTGATGGCAGTGCTGGGGAGTACTGGGGAGTGATGGCAGTACTAGGGAGTGATGGCAGTGCTGGGGAGTGATGGCACAACTGTGGAGTGATGGCGGTACTGGGGTGTACTGGGGAGTGATGGCAGTACTGGGGAGTAATGGCAGTGCTGGGGAGTACTGGGGAGTGATGGCAGTACTGGGGAGTACTGGGGAATGATGGCAGTACTGGGGAGTGATTGTGGTACTGGGGAGTGATGGCAGTACTGGGGAGTACTGGGAGTGATGGCAGTACTGGGGAGTGATGGTGGTACTGGGGAGTACTGGGGAGTGATGGCAGTGTTGAGGAGTACTGGGGAGTAATGGCAGTGCTGGGGAGTACTGGGGAGTGATGGCGCTACGGGGTGTCCTGGGAAGTGATGGCAGTACTGGGGAGTGATGGCAGTACTGGGGAGTACTGGGGAGTGATGGCAGTACTGGGGAGTGATGGCACTACTGAGGAGTACTGGGGAGTGAAGGCAGTACTGGGGAGTGCTGGCAGTACTGGGGAGTGACGGTGGTACTGGGGAGTACTGGAGAGTGATGGCAGTACTGGGGAGTACTGGGGAATGATGGCAATACTGGGGAGTACTGGGTGATGGCAGTACTGGTGAGTGATGGCAGTGCTGGGGAGTACTGGGGAGTGATGGCAATACTGGGGAGTGATGGCAGTGCTGGGGAGAACTGGGGAGTGATGGCAGTACTGGGGAGTACTGGGGAGTGATGGCAGTACTGGGGAGTGATGGCAGTACTGGGGAGTACTGGGGAGTGATGGCAGTACTGGGGAGTGCTGGGGAGTGTTGGCAATACTGGGGAGTGATGGTGGTACTGGGGAGTACTGGGGAGTGATGGCAGAACTGGGGAGTACTGGGGAGTGATGGCAGTACTGGGGAGTGATGGCAGTACTGGGGAGTACTGGGGAGTGATGTCGGTACTGGGGTGTACTGGGTGATGGCAATACTGGGGAGTGATGGCAGTGCTGGGGAGTGATGGCAGAACTGGCGGTACTGGGGAGTACTGGGAAGTGATGGCAGTACTGGGGAGTGATGGCAGTACTGGGGAGTGATGGCAGTGCTGGGGAGTACTGGGGAGTGATGGCAGTGCTGGGGAGTGATGGCAGTGCTGGGGAGTGATGGCAGTACTGGGGAGTACTCTGGAGTGATGGCAGTACTGGGGAGTACTGGGGAGTGATGGCGGTGCTGGGGAGTGATGGCAGTGCTGGGGAGTACTGGGGAGTGATGGCAGTACTGGGGAGTACTGGGGAGTGATGGCAGTACTGGGGAGTGATGGCAGTGCTGGGGAGTACTGGGGAGTAATGGCAGTGCTGAGGAGTACTGAGGAGTGATGGCGGTACTGGGGTGTACTGGGGAGTGATGGCAGTACTGGGGAGTGATGGCAGTACTGGGGAGTACTGGGGAGTGATGGCAGTACTGGGGAGTGATGGCAGTGCTGGGGAGTGATGGCAGTGCTGGGGAGTGATGGCAGAACTGGGGAGTGATGGCAGTACTGGGGAGTACTGGGGAGTGATGGCAGTACTGGGGAGTGATGGCAGAACTGGGGAGTACTGGGGAGTACTGGGGAGTGATGGCGGTACTGGGGAGTGATGGCAGAACTGGGAATACTGGGGAGTACTGGTGAGTGATGGCAGTACTGGTGAGTGATGGCAGTGCTGGGGAGTACTCAGGAGTGATGGCAGTACTAGGGAGTGATGGCAGTGCTGGGGAGTGATGGTAGAACTGGGGAGTACTGGGGAGTGATGGCAGTACTGGGGTGTACTGGGGAGTGATGGCAGTACTGGGGAGTGATGGCAGTGCTGGGGAGTACTGGGGAATGATGGCAGTACTGGGGAGTACTGGGCGATGGCAGTACTGGTGAGTGATGGCAGTGCTGGGGAGTACTGGGGAGTGATGGCGGTACTGGGGAGTGATGGCAGTACTGGGGAGTGATTGTGGTACTGGGGAGTGATGGCAGTACTGGGGAGTACTGGGGAGTGATGGCAGTACTGGGGAGTGATGGTGGTCCTGGGGAGTACTGGGGAGTGATGGCGGTGCTGGGGAGTGATGGCAGAACAGGGGTGTACTGGGGAGTGATGGTGGTACTGGGGAGTACTGGGGAGTGATGGCAGTACTGGGGAGTGATGGCAGTACTGGGGAGTGCTGGGGAGTGATGGCAGTACTGGGGAGTGATGGCAGAACTGGGGAGTACTGGGGAGTACTGGTGAGTGATGGCAGTACTGGGGAGTACTGGGGAGTGATGGCGGTACTGGGGAGTGATGGCAGAATTGGGGAGTACTGGGGAGTACTGGTGAGTGATGGCAGTACTGGTGAGTGATGGCAGTACTGGGGAGTGATGGCAGAACTGGGGAGTACTGGGGACTACTGGGGAGTACTGGGGAGTACTGGGCAGTCCCGTACGCTTGTGAAGTGCAGCCAGTTGTGCAAGTGGAGGAAACAGGGAGTCAATTGTTGCACAGCAAGATCCCACGTAGAGCGATAATGCGATAACGGCTGTGTGATTCAAAATAAGCCCAAGATCCAGACGAGGGCCAAGGTCAGTGATTAACACATGCCCATCAATTCCAATGCAGACAGGATGGTAAATTCATCGTAGTGTGAAACCTAACTGTGGTGTGGCTGCACACAGGGTTAACACAAGCAGAGGCACATTTTGACAGGAGGATTGGAAATCATTCTCACCATGAGTTTCCCCTGAGATGGAGACGAGAATGACATTGAATGGTATGGAATGGCACAGTGTGGCTCTCTAGTACAGCACCAGAGGTCTTACTGAAGGAGGTGGGTAGGAGGAGAGAGGTCCTCTATCCACACGGAGCAAGAGGCCCTCCAGACAGATAGTATGAACACACAAATTAGGAGCAGGAGTAGGCCACTCAGCCCCTCGAGCCTGCTCCACCATTGGATAAGATCACGGCTGGTCTGATTGTAACCTCAACTCCACATTCTCACCTACGCCTCTCCCTGATAACCTCTCGCCCCCTTGTTTATCAAGAATGTATCTGCCTTAACACTATTTAAAGACTCTTCCTTTTGAGGAAGAGAGTTCCAAAGACTCGCAATCATCTAAGAGAAAACATTTCTCCTCTGTCTTAAATGGGTGACCCCTTACTTCTAAATATTGACCCCTAGTTCTAGATTCTCCCACATGAGGAAACATCCTCCCCACATCCACCCTGTGAAGACCTCTCAGAATCTTAGATGTTTCAATCAAGTCGTGTCTTACTCTTCTAAACTCCAGCGGATACAAGCCTAGCCTGTCCAACAAGGGAGGCAGTGGGAACTGATAGTGGTGCTCAAAACCAACCATCTAGCCCCAAGGACCTGGATATGGTGGCCCAAGAAGTTCAGACAGAAAGAACAAAAAAATAAATATTACTTGACAGAGAGAGACAGCAACGAAAGGTCACCAGACTGATCCCTAGGAATGGTGGGATTGTCTTTTGGGCAGAGATTGAATAGACTGGGCCTGTATTCACTAGAGTTTAGAAGAATGAGATGTGGTATCATTGAAGCATTCGGAATTCTTACAGGGCCCAACAGGGTAGGTGCAGGAGCCAGGGGGTACAATCTCTGAATGAGGGGTTGGCCATTTAGAACTGAGATGAGGAGGAATTTCTTCGTTCAGAGGGTGGTGAATCTTTGGAATTCTCTAGACCGGAGGGCTGGGGGGTGCTCAGTCATTGGATATGTTCAAGACAGAGACCAATACATTTCTGGATAGTAAAGATGCCAAGGGATACAGGGATAGTGCAGGAAAATGGTGTTCAAGTGGATGATCAGCCACGATCTCACTGAATGGCAGAGCAGGCTCAAGGGGCTGAATGGCCTACTCCTGCTCCTATTTCCTTTGCTCCCACAACCTCACAGGGCTGGTCAGGGACAGTGACTGTATCTTCCAATGTCATATCTGTACAATTGAATCACTCGCCTCAAACACAACTCAATGTAACACCCCCCAACCCCGGTTTCAGTCACCTACCAACCATCTCAATCAACCACAATTCATATTCACTTCATAGCTTCATCTCACCCTCACACATTTAACATTGCTGCAACCTCACACCCCCATCACACAGATTGCACACACTGCTAGCTATTCAACCTTGACAGGTGCATCAACTAAACATGCTCACTGATACACTTCCCTGATTCCTGCAGGACAAGGTTTCATACAATTGTGGAAGCAGCACATAACTGGCAAAAGGCAGGCAGGACAGCTTATTCTCACACTGATTAAAAAGACAGAGAGTCAAGATCTATGCCAATATGCATGAACAGTTTATTGTTAACCTTTAACTATTTACAGATCCCAGGTTAATGTCGTGCATTGTGCTGTTACCTCCATGCAGGCTGCTTCCAGAATGTTCTTTCTAGACTGTTCTCTCAGTCCAAACCACGTGACTCTATACATTACACAGTGTGCGATGCTATTCTCCAGTGCCACATTAACCCTTGATCTGCCAAGCATAGGAACATAGAAACATAGAAAATAGGAGCAGCAGTAGGACATTCTCGCCCTTCAAACCTGCTCTACCATTCAATATGATCATGGCTGATCCTCTATCTCACTGTCATACTCCCGCTCTCTCCCCATACCCCTTGACACCTTTAGAGTCCAGAAATCTATCTATTTCTTTCTTAAATATATTCAGTGACTTGGCCTCCAGAGCCTCTGTGGTAGAGAATTCCACAGGTTCACCATCCTCTGAGTGAAGAGGTTTCTCCTCATTTCAGTCCTAAATGGTTTGTCCCATATCCTGAGACTGTGACCCCTTGTTCTAGACCTCCCCCCCACCCCAGCCAGAGGAAACATCATCCCTACATCCAGTCTCCCCAGAACTGTCAGAATTTTATATGTTTCAATGAGATCCCCTCTCATTCTTCTAAACTCCAGTGAATACAGGCCTAGTTGACCCAATCTCTCATCTTACGACAATCCTGCCATCCCAGGAATCAGTCTGGTGAATCTTCGCTGCACTCCCTCTATGGCAAGTATATCCTTTCTTAGGTAAGGAGACCAAAACTGCACACAATACTCCAGGTGTGGTCTCACCAAGGCTCTGGACAGCTGCAGTGAGACATCCTTGCTCTTGTACTCATGTCCTCTCGCAATGAAGGCCAACATACCATTTACTTTCTTAACTGCATGCTTGCTTTCAGTGACTGGCATATCACCCAGAGCTGTTGGAAGCCCTGAACAGAGTGGCATGCGAGTCAGGGGAATGTGTCTGCCTGCTCTCTGATAAAGTGGTGCCCACATGTGCACATATGGAGGTCTCCATGGGAAAGATGGCGGACGCCATGGAGACCCTGGTCCAACAGAATGTGGAGATGCGTGCAGACCTGCCCCTCCATCGCAGGAGCCATGGGTGAGTTCCTGCAGTGGCAACGCGAGAGGGTAACAGGGCACCTTGACATCCCTCCAGGTGCTCCTTCCCCTCAAGGAGTCAGGCCAGGGCCCCCGAGCACCCGAAGGGAGGAGGAGTGGCAGCTGGACACCCCTGGGTCATCCACTCAGGAATCTCAGAGGTTGTCCTCTCCCTCCGAGTCCCCTTTACCTGTGACCCCCTCAACCTCGTCCTCTGTCACCACAGAGGGAGCAGCCGGCCCACAGGAGGACAGACAAAGCAAGTCTGGGCCCTCAAGACCTCAGCTCTCCAGAGGACCCATACCAAAGTCAATAGAGGCAACGGGGCCAATCATTGCACAGACCGTCTCCACCCCTGCTGCGGATGTCAGGGCAGCACCTACAAGGAGAGATAGGCTGAGAAAAGTTAAGAAATTCTGATCACAAGTGGTTGTCACTTTATAATCTGAGGATATATTTACTTTCACTGAATAAAGTGTAATGGTGTCTTTCAGCTTCATTTACAGGCTTCGTGAGTCCTTCCCCTGCATCCCCCCCACTAGCAGGTCAGCTGCACACAGCCGGCCCATGAGTGATTCTGGAGGGAGAGTGTGTGTGGCAGGGCCTTTCATAGCCTCGTGTAAGCCTCTCCCACACACACGGATCCTTCCTCCATCATTCATCTCAATGTCCTGAGTATTTTCAATGCTGCCTGCTGAGATTCTCTTTCAGTTGTCCATCTGAGCCGACCTGCATCTCCGCCCACCCACTGATCTCACTCCCATGCAGCACCTGTGCCTGCCCAACGAGGCTCTGCTCAGTTTTAATTTCTATGAAATGGTAGTTGTTAAGTTTATCATTAGCTCCCCCCCTCCTTTCCTCTCCCCTCGTCACCCATGTCCTTTTCCCCATCACTGTTGACCTCCCGGCATCACCTTCCACCTCCCCACCATCACCTATCAGCCAGAACCCTTTTCTTTCCAGGATGTCCAGGTGAACATGTACATTCCCTACTTTCCTGAGAATCCCACCCCCATCCACATTGACCTGACTGACCTCCTCCTTCCCACCCCCAGGGTCCACGTCTACCTCCGAGTCCCCACCAACCACCCTCGCACCCCTTCACCTGCTACCAACGCAATCTCATCCTCCCACCCTACTTGCTCCCTCTGCCCCCTCTCACGCTCACCATTCCCTCCTACCACAACCACCATGTTCACTCCCCAGGAGGCAGTCACTGACTCCACAGACTCCTCTCTTGCACATTCACCTGGACATCTCCTCCCAATGCTTACTTCCCCCTCCACCAGACACCTTCTCCCCTCCAAACACCCTCCTCGCCCCAGACACCATCCCCCCTCCGAATTCCCTCCCTTACACCTTCCTCCCCACTTGCTGCATTCTCACCCATTAAATCCTCCACCTGCCATACTCCCTCCACCTCCTCCCACCCTTACCCCCTAACACCTTCATCTGCCTCCTCCCAACATCATCTCCCAACCCCGACACCTTCATCCGTCCCCTCCCAACCTCACCCCACAACACTGACACCTTCGATCCCCTCCCACCAACCTCACAAGCTGCCCCCCCTACCCCTCACCATCCTGGTACACCTTCCTCTCCCACTCACAGCTGGACCTTCCTCTGCCCACCTTGGCAATCATCCGAAGCAGCCCATGGCCAACAGCATGATCTCTGGAAGCAGGCCCAACGCATCACCGGAGAACTCCCACGTTCCGAGAACTGCTTCGGTAAGGTCAGGCAGCTGTAGGGCTCCGGCATGTTCTGCTCCTCGGACGTCCACGATCTGAGTGAGGCCCTAACGGTGAGTCCCGGCTTCTACACGTCCCACTTGCCCAGACGTGTTCTGGGCCGGTGTGTTTCCCCGCTGGTAAATCGGGCATTGGGGGTGGGGTGGGGGGGGCGCGATCCGATTGGGCCTTATTTTGGATCCATTAGTGGGATGCAAATCGTGTTCACTCCGGCCTCCAGCGGGATTGGCGTTCTGCCATGGCAGACACCATCGGATGATCCCGCTGTGCTTTCCTGCCAGCGTGCAATGATTTTTGGCGCTCACGCTGAATTGCGCCCCCCCACCCCCCCCCAAACACCACCCACCACCCACCAGGACGCCCGACCCCAATGGGACCGGACAATTCCGCCCTGTATTCCGTTACTCCTTTAAGACGGTCAGTGAGGGAACCGTTTTCTCCCTCAGGCTGTCTGCAGCTGTCTGCTTTCCTCGCCTCTTTGGGTTTTGGTCAGCCCTGAACTCGTCTGGGCAAGTGGCACGTTCGGAAGTCAGGACTCACCGTTAGGGCCTTGCTCAGGTTGCAGGCACCCGAGAGCAGAAGATGCTGGAGCCCTACAGCTCCTGGACCCTGGAGGAACACGTGCATCGCATGCTGGGTGGATCCTCATGGATTTTGGTGATCGTGGCTGTTTTTGTGTTTGAAGCTCTAAACTTTCAAGGTAGGAGTATTGCTTTTTTCTGCAATTCTTTGCTGTTTTTTCCTGCAGGTGCTCTTTTTTGCAGTTTTGGCAGGCTCGAGGCCTGATAGGGACCTGCCCTTTGCTATTTCTTTCAGGTAACTTTCTATTTTTTTCCTCTCAGCAGCTTTTTCTCCACTCCGCAGATTTTCTTCTTAAACGTTCAACTCTGCCAGCCGATTTTTATCAAGCTTCTTTTGTTTCTAACTTCAGTGCAGCATGGCCACCACTGCTGTGATCTGTTGAGCCCCAGGACAGCCTCCTATTCTATAATGTAAATACAGCTTATTTTTTTATAACTTTGCTCACCATCTTGTGAACTGTCCAGGTTCTTTGACTCTGTGTTACTCAGGGTCTTGCAGTTTTTGTAGTTTTGCACACCATCTTGTGATCTAACTAAGCGTCCTAGCTCAGCGTCATTCCGGATCTTGCAATTTTTGTATTTTTGCTCACCCATCTTGTGATCTGACCAGGTTTATTTTTCTTTTTCCTCTGCATCACTTCATGCAATAAAAACTTCCACTCGCTCGAGTGGATTCCTCAACTTCTAAGGCTGCCGTGAATATTCTGCAATTGCTTCAAGTTTTCTTCAGCTATTTTTAGTTTTTAATACTGTCAAGAAACTATCATATTTTACATTAATTCATATATTCATATAATATTATTGTGGTTGATTATAAAGTAGGTTTAGGAGTGTGAGTGTGTCTGGTTCTGTCTGTGTGATTCAACTGAATTGGAGTCAGATAGACTGCAAGCTTGAAATTATCAAAAGAAGGTATCTGAAATACTAATTAGTAAACTTGGATGAGGACAGCATGTAGGGAGTGAAGGAAATTTGCATTTTTAGATAAGTTAAGGGGTTGTTTGGGTTTCAAAGGGATGCTAGGATGTTTACAACCAACAAGGTAAGCAAGGCCAAGCAGCATGTTTATTTTCTCCCCGAAGGTACTGGCGACCATACTGGTAACGTGAAAGATTCTTATATGGTGGGAAAAGTAAATTTTCAAAAATATATAGAACAAAGGAATTTACAGATTAAAGAGAGAGAAACATATGTAAAGAAGGGTGGAAGTCTATGTTGGGGAGCCATGTAAGATCTAAAAGGACCGTGTAAAAACAGCATTGGGGGAAAAGCCTTCAGCCACTTTTGCAGAGGTCTGCTGTATCCAGTAAACAAAATTGGAGAAATGCCTTTGGAATTCCACTGTCAAGTGGGTGCGAGGTAAACTTGCTGAACTGTCTATTTAAACTTAAAATCTATTTTGGACTGTTGCCTTAAAGAGGGTGTGTGTTTGGGAGTCTGGTTAATTAGGAATTTTGGGATTTGTTATAGTATTAAGTAACTGTAATCTTATGTGTGTGCTTGAAATCTTTTCCTTTGTTAATACATGTTTTAATTTGATTTTTAAAATCTCTAAAGGTGTTAGTGGACTCATTACTTCAGAATTCAGGGTACAAATCTTCTCGTAATAAATACAAATTGGAAAACTGTTGTGATAGCGTGGCCAAGTTTCCCTTGTGGATTTGGTCCACCTGGCACATATCATAACAATATCTTGGGATATTGTTTTAGGTTCATCGTTTAAAATACTGCCACCTTTCAGATCACCATGGATCACCACATCGGATTATGGTACTCTCACTGACGCAACATCTTTTAGGAGCTCCCACTGCTGCCAACCATGTTGTAATATGGGTTCTTTAGATGCCTCAATGATGAGATCTTGAGACTTGTACATTTAAACATGAACCGTCTATGGTTAACCTTTAATTATTTACAGATCCCAGGTTACTGTCGTACATGGTGCTGTTACCTCCATGCAGGCTGTTTCTAGAATGTTCTTTCTAGACTGTTCTTTCAGTCTATTACCATGTGATTCTATACATCATACAATGGGCAGTGCTAATCTCCAGGCCCACATTAACGCTTGCTCGGCCAAGCACCTTTACACTACAATGGCATGCAGGCACATCAAACAAAAATTAACATCTCATTCAAATACACCCACCCATTTTAGGGTAAGTACTTCCAGTGCCTTTGGGAATTAAGGCCAGAAATTACAGCCATAAACGACAACAGGGCTAATGAATAGGCATAGATGCAGTACAATGGATTGTAGTCTCTTTTCCCACCCTGTTCAACCGGAATACTAAGGCAGGATCAAAAGGAAGACCCGTTCTTTTACGTCTATTTATATCTGACTCTCTCGCCCTCTTAAGAAAGAAGATTCTAGCCAAACAGGTGTCAGATTTCTGTTTAAACAAAGGTTTATTATGGAGGGTCAGTGGAGATAGCTGACAGTGAGACCGATTCAGAGTTTTGCCAATTTCCCCTCTGGTGTCCTGGAGCTGGTTTGCTTTCCAACAGGACAGAAATCAAAGGATTTCAGGATCCTCACAACTAAAACCAGACACTGGTGAACAAAAACATGGAGCTCTTACTGATTTTGATGATAGTGTAACATGGCGACACTGCAATGTCTACACGGCCTCCCACTCTATCACACACGGTGGAATAAAACCAGGAGCTAGCAAAGTGCGGGCCATGTGTTACAACAACACCAGAGTGGGAGTTGGGTGGTGTAGTGGGAATATCATTGGGACTAGTAATCCAGAGACCCAGGCTAAAGCTGGGAGTAGGCACGGAGCTGCGGGAGACAGTCAGGAGCTGAGGAACAGCTTCACCATTTCACTCTTTCACCATTTCAGCTACAAAGGGGCAGCAGTGGAGAATAAAAGCAACTGTGATGTCACCAGAAGCTAGTAAGTTGATTGGCCGGTAAGTGCTCAGTCTTTGGGGACAGTGTGTGAGAAATCAACTTAGGATGTGTGAGTTAAGGTAGATCCATAAATAGAAGGTAGATCTATAAATAAAAAGAACTAAAACTTTAAAATAAAAAAAACAAAACTTTACAACATTAAAATTAAAACAGAACAATAAAAATAAAAAAGCAATAAAAATAAAACAATTAAAGCAAGCATCTAAACACATACCTGTGCAGTTAGGTAGTATATAACCTTTAGTTATCAGTGGTAATAGCATTCATTAAGCACAGTAAATGTGACATACATAGGATTAAAGTAATTAAAGTAAATTAACTAAATAACATCAGTTAGAATGGCGGGACAGGTGTTATGTTGCAGTTGTGAAATGTGGGAGGATTTGGACACCAAGGTGATCCATGACAAACACGCCTGCAGGAAGTGTAAGCAGCTTGAGGAACTCCGGATCAGGATTATTGATCTGGAAGCTGAAATGCAGACACTGCGCAACATAAGGGAGGAGGAGAAATACCTGGATACTTTTGTTCCAGAAGACAGTCACACCTCTTAGAAGAGGGTCGTCTGTTTTGGTCAGCAGTAATGGACAGGAGGCTGTGACCGTCAATGAGGCAGGTAATGGGACCAAGCAGACAGTGGTGGCGCAGCCTCAAGCTTTGCAATTGTCAAACAGGTTTGAGGTGCTCACAACTTGTGTGGATGAAAAAAAAAGTCTGCAAGGTGGATGAGCTGGCTGGTCATGGCACTGTGGTACAGGAAGCCATTCAAGCTGGGGGAGCAAAAAGGAATGTAGTGGTAGCAGGGGATGGTGTAGTGAGGGGGATTGACAC
Organism: Isurus oxyrinchus; assembly: GCA_026770705.1. NCBI lineage: Eukaryota > Metazoa > Chordata > Chondrichthyes > Lamniformes > Lamnidae > Isurus > Isurus oxyrinchus. The sequence continues at coordinate 3,607,233 of JANJGN010000031.1, read as the reverse complement.
TGTTCTCTGCAGCAAAGATCAAGAGTCCAGGTAGCTATGTTGCCTGCTCGGTGCCAGGGTTCAGGACATCTGCTCAGGGGCTGGAGAGGAACTGAGAGGGGGAGGATCCAGTTGTTGTGGTCCATGCAGGTACCAATGACATAGGTAGAACTAGGAAAGAGGTTCTGCAAAGTCAGTATGAGGAACTAGGGTCCAAATTAAGAAGCAGAACCTCAAAGGTAATAATCTCTGGATTGTTACCTGAGCCACATGCAAATTGCTATAGGGCAAATAAGATTAGAGAAACGAATGCATGGCTCAAAGACTGGTGTGGGAGAAGTGGGTTCCGGCTTGTGGGGCACTGGCATCAGTACTGCGGAAAGTGGGGGCTGTACTGTTGGACGGTTTACACCTGAACAATGCTGGTACGAGTACCCTCACAAAACGCATAACTAGGGAAGTAGAAAGGACTTTAAACTAAACCAAGAGGGGTGAGGGATCAAGCTTGGGTACAGGTAACAATTCAAGGGATAGAGTCAAGCAGGAGAGCAAAATCGTAATATGAGAAATGAGGGTCAGAGAATGGCAGGAAGGGACAGAGAGAAAAAAACCTAAGGATACATGAACAGCAAGACTAGATATTACAAAGGTAACAAAAAGACAAACCTGAAGGCTCTCTATCTGAATGTACGTAGCCTTTATAACAAAATAAATGGATTGATGGCTCACATTGAAGTAAATAAATATGATCTGATAGCAATTACGGAAACATGGCTGCAGGATCATAAGGATTTGGTCCTGAATATTGAGGGGTACATGACATTCAAGAAGAATAGGAATCTAGGTAAAGGTGGAGGGGTAGCTCTGTTAATCAAAGAGGGCACTGGTGCAACAGTTAGAGATGACCTAGGAGATCAGGATATAGAATCGGTTTGTGTGGAGATGAGGAACAGTAGGGGAAAGAAGTCATTAGTGGGAGTGGTCTACAGGCCTCCTAACAGCAGCCACAGTGTAGGACAAAGCATTCAAGAGAAAATATTGTGTGCCTGTGATAAAGGGACGGCAATAATCATGGGGGATTTTAATCTACACACAAACTGGAAAAATCAGATTGGCATTAGTAGCCTGAATGAAGATGCATTTGTGATAGTTTCTTAGATCAGCAGGTTTTGGAACCAACCAGAGAGCAGACTTGGTATTGTGTAATGACAGGATTAATTAATGACCTCACAATGAAGGCCCCCCCCCCCCACCCCCCCAGGTAGCAGCAACCACAATATGGGTGCATTTTACAACTAGTTTGAAAGGGAGACAAGTGGGTCTAGGACTAGTATATTAAACATAAATAAGGGTAACTATGTGGGCATAAAAGCTGAGCTAGCTGAAGTGAACTGGGAATATAAGCTAGAGGATTGATCAATAGGGAAGCAGTGGCAGACATTTATGAAAAGGTAAGTGGCAGGACAGATGATTGGTCAGAATATAAAGAATGGCAGAAAATGACTATATGGTAAATCAGGAGATAGAGTATGAGAGGAAGCTAGCTAGAAATGTAAAAATGAATAGCAGGAGTTTCTACAGGTATTTAAAAAGTAAAAGAGTAAGTAAAGTGAGTGTTGGTTCTCTAGAGAGTGACAGTGGAGAGTTAATAGTAGATAATAAGGAAATGACAGAAGAGATGAACGAATATTTTGCTTCTGTGTTCTCTACAGAGGATACAAAAAACATTCCAGTAATAGCTGTAAATCCAGAGGTGGAAGGGAGAGGGGAACTTGGTGAAATTACAATCACTAGGGAAGCGGTACTGAGCGAACTGATGGAGCTGCGGGCTGACAAGTCTCCGGTCCTGATGGACTTCATCCTAGGATCTTAAAAGAGGCGGCTAATGAGGTAGGAGATGTATTGGTGTTAATTTCTCAAAATTCCCTAGATTCTGGAAAGGTTCCATCAGACTGGAAAGTAGCAAATATAATCCCTCTACTCAAAAAGGGAGGGAGGCAGAAAACAGGAAACTATAGGCCAGTTAGCTTGACATCTGTCATGGGAAAGTTATTAGAATTGATCATTAAGGAAGTTATAGCTGGGCACTTAGAAAAACTCAAGGTATTTGGGAAGAGTCAGCATGGTTTTGTGAAAGGCAATCCATGTTTAACCAATTTATTGGAGTTTCTTGAAGGTGTAACATGTGCTATGGATAAAGGGGAGCCTGTAGACGTGCTGTACTTGGATTTCTAGAAGGCATTTGATAAGGTGCCACATCAAAGGCTATTGAAGAAAATAAAAGCTCATGGTGTAGGGAGTAAATATTAGCCTGGATAGAAGATTGGCTGGCTAACAGAAAACAGAGAGTATGCATAAATGGGTCTTTTTTGGATTGGCAGGATGTGACGAGTGGAGTCCTGCAGGGGTCTGTGCTGGGATCTCAGCTTTTTACAACTTACATAAATGACTTAGATGAGGGGAGCAAAGGCATGGTAGCTAAACATTCAGATAACACAAAGATAGGTAGGAAAGTATGTTGTGAAGAGGACATAAGGAGTTTGCAGACAGATATAGATCCGTTGAGTAAATGGGCAAAGATCTGGCGAATGGAGTTTAATGTGAGAAAATGCAAAGTTGTTCATTTTGGCAGTAAGAATAAAAAAGCCGAGTATTACTTAAATGGAGAACGGCTGCAGAATTCTGAGCTGCAGAGGGATCTAGGTGTTCGAGTGCATGAGTCACAAAGAGTTAGTATGCAGGTACAGCACGTAATCAAGAAGGCAAATGGAATGCTATCTTTTATTACAAGAGGGATTGAACATTAAAGTAAGGATGTTATGCTTCAGTTATTCAGGGCACCGGTGAGACTGCATCTCGAATACTGTGTGCAGTTTTGGTCTCCTTATTTAAGGAAGGATGTAAATGCATTGGAGGTGGTTCAGGGGAGGGTCACTAGGTTAATATCTGGAATGAGTGGGTTGTCTTATGAGGAAAGGTTGGACAGACTGGGCTTGTTTCCACTGGAGTTTAGAAGAGTGAATGGTGACTTGACTGAAGTATACAAGATCCTGAGTAGTCTGGACAGGTGGACATGGAAAGGATGCTTCCTCTTGTGGGTGAGTCCAGAGCTAGGGGGCACTGTTTTAAAATTAGGGGTCACCCTTTTAGGACAGAGATGAGGAGAATTTTTTTTCTCTCAGAGGGTTATGCGACTTTGGAATTCTCTGCCTCAGAAGGTGGTGGAGGTGGGGGTCATTGAATATTTTTAAGGCAGAGGTAGATAGATTCTTGTTAAGCAAGGGAATCAAAGGTTATTGAGGTTAGATGGGAATGTGGAATTCGAAACACAAGCAGATCAGCCTTGATCTTATTGAATAGTAGAGCAGGCTCGAGGGGCCAAATGGCCTACTCCTGTTCCTATTTGTTATGCTTCTAACTTATGTAATGCTTTGGGGACATGGGTTCAAATCCCACCATGGCCGCATGGTGAAATTTGAATTCAATTACTAAATCTGGAATTGAAAGCTAGTCTCAGTAATGGTTGTTGTAAAAACCCACCTGGTTCACTAACGTCCTTTAAGGAAGGAAATTTGCCATCCTTATCTGGTCTGGCCTGCATGTGGCTCCAGACCCACAGCAATGTGGTTGCCTCAAGCAAGCCACTCAGGTCAAGGGCAATTAAGGATGGGCTACTGAATGCTGGCCTTGCCAGTGACACCCTTATCCCATGAAAGAGTAAAGAAAAGTTGAAGCATTGGAGGCTCATCATCTGTTGCTCCACAGGACTAGGCCATTCAGCCCCTCAAGTCTGTTCTACCCACCATTCAATTCAATCATATGTCTGAAGTTACCCCTACCTTAGCTCCATATCCGTTGACACCTTTATCCAACAAAAATAAATACCCTGTCCATGATGACCGTGTTTTGTTTTTAAATAAAATTTGATAGGAACAAGATCCTGCTCTCTCCTCAACCCAGGGCTCAGTTGCCAGCTCTGATCAGACATATTCATGGAGGTGCCATCATGTGACCTCCTGACTGTATTGCTCCGCCCCCACACCCCTGCCAATTGTCACCTAGATGCCCATCGTCTTGTGCCCCCACCCACCCCTCCTATAGCCAATCAGAAAGCAAATAGGCTCTTTGATACCTGATTGGACGGTCCCTCACTGTCAGTCAAACAATTTTTCTTCCCGTGGTTGATATTTCTATAGTTAGGAGACAAGAGTGTCCAAAGAAAATTTTAAAGAAGCAGAATGTTTTTTTTTAATGTCCCTATGATATTTCTCCTGAGTTGCACACAGTCCTGGAGATCAACCTTCAATCCCTGGAGACGCCAGGGCAATCCTGGAGAGTTGGCAACACCTACCCCAGAGAATGAGCTATGGGGAGAGGCTGGTGGATCATAGTATTCACAGTCCAGAGCAGTGCTTGCCAAATGTTCTCCTGGGCGTGGCCCCATTTTAATGCCTCAGATTTCATGTGGCCCCAGAGTGAAAATTTGGGGGTTATGAGTGCTGTTATAGTGGTGAGAGGTGGGGGAACAGGCATTGAAGATTGATCCTTTACACATTATTTTTGCAGCAGCAATCAGGACTCAGGAAGCTGTCTGCCAGGCCATATAGAATAAATCCCGAGGATTTAAAGGGACATCACAGCTGTCAGAAATCAGTCCATTGCTGCCTTGGAACTCATGGTCCCAAAATCTCATTGGTGACCCCACTTGGGGTCACGACCCACACAGTTTGGGGAAGTCCTGGTCTAGGGATAGCAAGTTTGGAGACGGAGGGGGCTTGTGCCTCTCAGGTACAGGCTTCGCTGTTTATAGGAGGTGTACTGGCGTCAATCTGCATGCTGCAAGCAGTGGATGGTATAACAGGCAGCCATACACCTAACTACACCTGTCCTCTGACTGTGATAGCTGGGGATACAGATGACCAATCTGGCTATCGAACACAACAGTGCAACACTGTTTCATGCATGTAGCTTCCAGTACATGCAAATGTGCCACACTGTGAACCCAACTGACAATATTAAATCGGTTGTCAGTGTAGTTCTTAGCAAATGTTGTCCAACTACGGTTCAAGGGGTTGCACTCTTACATCTGAGTCAAAATGTGGGGGTTTTCTGTGAGTTCCAGAGACTTGAACCCCCATAATCTAGGCTGACACCCCAATGCAATGCTGAGGGAGCGTTGCACTGTCAGAGGTGCCATCTTTTGAATGAGAATTTGAACTGACACCCCCCAGCTTCCCTTTCAGGTGGATATAAAAGATTTTTATTGCCAATATTTTGAAGAAGGGCCAGAAACAGATGATTGGATCATTAACACATTGGCTTGGGACTTTGCTGTGTGCAAACTGGCTACATTACAACAATGACTACACTTGTAAAAATATTGCTGAATTTCAGTGACAGTGTGATGCTGGGTATGTAGGATGCATGTCCCAAAGACCGGTGGATCATATCAAACAGCAAGTCCCAACTGCTGTTCACAACGGGCAGGATACAGACTGCACCCTACCAGCCCGTGCTCGCAAAACTCAAAATACAGTGTCCAACATTAGATGTGATTCCGCAGTTGGACAACATTTGCTAAGAACTACACTGACAACCGATTTAATATTGTCAGTTGGGTTCACAGTGTGGCACATTTGCATGTACTGGAAGCTACATATATTAATGCACAGGACCCTGTTCTTTGCAGACAGAAAGAACGTGTACACATATTGCGTCAGTTTCAGCTAAACAAACAAGTGACAGGTATTCACTGACTCATTCCCTAGGGCAATGCCAAAACCAATCAGGATCAGGCTGCCTGGTTTAAAATTCAAACAACACTTAGCAGTTAACTATCAGTCACTATCACTAGTGCATTCTCCATGGCAACGTCATTTGCCAAAGCCAACCAATCAGCACTCTCTTCCCATACAGTATAAATTGTTGTTTTCCCCTTATATTGATATTCTGGCAAAGCGTCCTGAAGAGCACAAGATGAAAAGCTTAGACAGATCTCTTTTTTCAGCAATATTCCAGTTCTACTGCTTGTAAAAGTATTTAATTGGTGATAAAGCACTTTGGGAGATCCAAGGTGCCATATAAATGCACCTTTGTTTTGTGTTAAAAGCACTATATAAAAGTAAGCTGTGGTTGTTTTGAAGGTGATTTCTTAAAACCAACTTCTTTGACCAAATTTTGGCCTCTGTCCAAAAATCACTTCTTGTGGCTCATTGTCTCATCTTGCTTTATAACGCTTCTGGTGAAGCGTCTTGGGAACACAGGAACACAGCATCAGGAGGCTAAGACCTCACTCTATATTTTTATAATATATGCACATTTATATATATATATATATTTATATATAATAATATATTTATATATAATATATATATATATATTTATATATATATATATTTATATATATACATTATGTTTATATCATAGCATCCTGGCTAATCCATAAAATTATTTTTTTTAAACTGGACAAAGGCTTTAAACTGACTAAAGCCATGACTACCTATGACTCACACAAAAGGAAGTTCTGGCCTTCTGAACAGCAGCAACTTTGTTATCTCTAAAGAGGCATTAATGCCCCTGTGACTGCAGAGATCAAATCCCAAGGAGTTGTACAAAGACCATTTACATTTCTAAGGCCAGGCTGTGGCCAATGGAGGGGATCTGTCTGTGAGGACAAAGGACCCTGAAACCTCCTTTTTGAGATTATTAATGGATGAAACATTAACCATAACAAGGATCCAGACAAGGAATACACGTCCTTTGTCCAAGCAGAGGTGGAGAAGTGGGAGTCATGTCACATGACACCCTCTCCAAGCTGCTGGAACCTGTAATATTGCCTTGTGGAGCTGAAAAAAGGCTGACTGCTATTTTACCACCGAGCAGGCAGCAGCAGAGAAAGGATCTGTCCAGGTTTTTGAATACCTGACCCCCTAACTATACTGTTTCTACTGGAACTTCTGAACTTCTGTACCAGCGTCTACAAGACTAATTCACCTCCGTGTGCCTCTCTCATCATGGGAGTCATCACTACTAGGGAAGTGGATTATCCAGCATCACCTTCAGTCTGCTGACCCCTGTGAAGGAATACACCATTGGGCTTTTGGTTCTGGACTCTGGACTCACATGAAACAATAATTCTTATTTTGTCTGTGGTCTTTGCCCTGTACCTCTTTCTTTCTCTTATCCCTCTTTTATTGTGTGAATGTACCAGGGCTACATAGCAACACCCCACCCACCCCCAATGGGAGTGTGTTAAAATAAATTAACCCTTTTAGTTCATCCTAACTCAAGTTTGCTGTGGGGTCATCAGTAGACAATTGGATCACACCAGAACTGAGAAGTTGGGAAAAAAACGTCACCACTTATAAAAGAGGAAAATCAAAAATACTTTTCTGTTTTTGATGGGTGGTGAGATGAGAAATCAGGGCTGTTTAAATTAATCCTCCTCCGATCCGTAATGGAAATTGGGAGCTCAAGCCCGGAAAAATCCAATTTGAATTTGACCAGAGGCCCAGTTAAGGAGGAACCAAATCTTATATTAAAAAAAACAGCCAATTGGAAGCTTAGAGGGAAACTGGGTGGCTGAGACAAATTTTGAAACGTAAGTAACTTATCACAGCAAAATCCTTTTCCCCAACCCTAAGAAAATGGCAGTGTTTTATACCCAGATATTTGTTCAGTAAAAACAGTGAAACTCTGGCGGCCCTTAGCACAGAACAATCGAAAGCTGTAGCCAAGGAGGTACAGTTAAAATTACCCAGCAAAATCAAAGGAAGTGAATTGATCCAGCCGTTTGGATCATTTGGATCTCATGTCACCACGAAAGCAGTTAGCTGTAGAGCTCAATCGTGGCTCTGAATCCCCTCCCCCAGCCAATTTCGAGCTGGAAAAGGCCAGGTTAAAGCTAGAATTCCAGGTGAGAGAAACAGAGGGAGAGGGAAGCCCAGGAGAGGGAAAAATAAAGGGAAAGAGAAGCTCAGGAGAGGGAAAGAGTGAGGGAGAAGGAAGCTCAGGAGGTAGAGAGAGAAAGAGATAGAGAGAACAAGGGGAAGAGAATTTCCAGCTCCAAAAATTAGAAACGGAGCTAACAGCTCAACAGGAGAGAGAGAGCCCAGACAATTGGAAGCTGTGAGGGAAAATCTCTCTCTAGCCAGTAGCACCCCTACCCCTCTAACCCAGAACCACTCTCTGACGGCCCTCAAATTTGCCAGATCCATTCCTCAAATTTGAAGGGAGCGATGCAGAGTCATTTTTTGCCACCTTTGAGAAAATAACAGGATAGCACTAAAGGCCCTCAGATAGGTGGATGTTTTTAATTCAAGGGCAGCTGTCAGGGAGAGCCCAAGAGATTTACTCCATGCTGCCTCCCGACATGTCCCTGAATTATGAGCAGACCAAGGCTGCCATCCTAACTGCCTATGAGATAGTCCCACAGACATATCGCCAGCAATTCTGGAACACGTGTAAGAAGCCAACCCAAACCTACATCAAGTTTGAATGGCTGAAGCAAATCGCGTTCAATTGATGGGTAAGATCCTTAAGAGTCCCACACACCCATGAGGGGTTGCATGAGCTAGAATTGTTGGAGAAATTCAAAAATTGCTTACCCTCCAACCTGCAGATATACTTAGAGGAGCAGAGAATCCTCACAGCCAGGGATGCAGCAGTCACAATAGACAGCTATGATCTCACCCATAGGTCTGGAAATACAGGCAGGCCCTTTCCAGACCATTCTCATGAGCGTTGGAAGGAGAAGCAGGGTGATGTAGCGAGGAAAGGGCCCCCACCTGGTAAAGAAAACACAAAAGAGGGTGCGAGAGGCCCCCCCCCTCTAGCCTGAAAGGAGAACTCCCGGAGGCCGGTGTGTTTACACTGCAGCAAAATCGGCCACTCCAGACCCGAATGCCGGAGGCTGCGAGGCAAGCTAGTTGGCCTAGGAGGGCTTCACATGAGTAGCCCCCCCCCCCCAACCCACGATGGGTAGTGCAACAGAGCCTCTTGTTACAGAATCTTACCAATTGGCACGATGTGTGTCTGAGCTGGACAAGCTCCCAGAGAGCTTCCAGAGTTGTGTGCCGTCAGGAACAACCCCCCTGCCCGGCCCAAAACGTGAGCAAGTCCAAGGTATTGCTCCAGGACACAGGGGTCAGCCAGTCCTTCATGTTAGAGGGAAACTTAAACCCCACCCCCGAGTCCACCCTGAAGACCAAAACCCTGATCAGTGGAGTGGGAGGAGGATCTGTGTTTTCATTCCTCCATAAGGTCCATCTAGAGTGTGACCTTGTCTCAGGCCCTGTGACAGTAGGAATTGTCCCTACGTTAACAGCAGCAGGAGTCGGTTTCCTCCTTGGGAACCAGCCAGGTGCTAGCCAGCGAAGGGAAAGAGACCAACGCCAACCAGCAGAAATCTGCAGAAGGTCCAGAGGCCCCAAAAGGTAAACTAGCACCCACAGACCTCAGGTGAGAGCTGCTCGAAGGTAGCAAGGCTAAAGCCAGGCCGGTAAAATTAAAAGAGGTCCAGAAAAGGCCACTAGAACCTAAAATAGATCCCTCCAAGCATCACAGAATTAAATAGGGACCAGAGAAATCCTGGAGCTGGGAAAGAAATAGTGAGGGTGATGCCCCATATAGTCAAAGAGCCTGAGGGAGGGTAGGTTATTCAGCCAGGAAAGGAAGAGAGTAAGGACTTGCCCAAAGTGTGACTAGCAGGAACAAAGGGTTTCCCCAAATAGGTGAGCAGATAGGGAGTCGAAAAACTACAAAGGGAGTTTAGCTGAGGCTGTACCTCAACTGGAGGGCAGAGGTTTTCCAAGGGACATGGAACAAGTTAGGAGATGCTCACTCCCAAGCCAAAGGCCCCAGCTAGGAAGTCATTGGTTGGCCTGGCCAGTAGTTTTATGGCAATTTTAAATGTGGACCAGAAAAGTTCCCAAATTGGCCCAGAAAGAAGTGATGCCTTACTTAGTTGAAAATCCACCAGGAGGTACAGCTTGAGCTGCTCATCCACCAGGGGGCAGCCGTGTCACAAAAGGCACAGAACATGACACACAGCTGACCAGCAGAGGGACCGCAAACAGGCTGACCCCTGGTTCACTCACCATAATACAGAACCGTAAGGTAACCAGACAGAGTTAACTGCCTGCTTTAGAATGATCCTAAACCACCCCCCCGCCTCCTCACCAGGCTACTGCACTGTAGCTATGTCCGGCACGGATGCAGGAGAGGCCCCTGCCTGAAGGCCATTTTCCTGTCACCCAAGAACAAAAAGACTGGTCCTTCCTTGGGGATCAACCAAAGCAGCGTGACCATCACACCCCCCCTGAAATCTAACCACCAGGAAAAACCCACAGGCTCTTTTGAGGAAAATTAATCAGGAGGCTGGAATGTCTGATCCCCAACAGAAAGAATTTAGACCTCTAGCCCCGAATCAACTCCCCCAAACAGATGAATTTCGAATCCTCCCAAGTCAGCTAACCAGAATCACAGAAGGAGGCCATTCAGCCCATCATGTCTGCACCAGCTCTCCAAATGAGCATTATGGCCTAGTGCCATTGCCCTGCCTTTTCCCTGTACCCCTCCATATTGCTTCTATTCAAATAATTATCTAATGCCCTCTTGAATGCCTCGATTGAACCTGTCTCCACCACACTTCCAGGCAGTGCATTCCAGACCTGAACCTATCGTTGTGTGAAAAAGTTTTTTCTCATGTCGCATTTGCTGCTTTTGCAAATCACTTTAAATCTGTGCCCTCTCGTTCTTGATCCTTTTAAGAGCGGGAACAGCTTCTCCCTATTAACTCGCTCCAGCTCCCTCATGATTTTGAACATCTCTATCAAATCTCCTCTGAACCTTCTCCTCTCCAAGGAGAACAGTCCCAACCTCTCCAATCTATCCTCATAGCTGAAGTTCTTCATCCCTGGAACCATTCTTGTAAACCTCTCCTGCACTCTCTCCAATGTGTTCACATCCTTCCTATAATGTGGCACCCAGAACTGTACACAATACTCCAGCTGAGGTCTAATGAGTGTCTTATATAAATTCAGCATAACCTCCCTGCTCTTGTACCCTATGCCCCTATTAATAAAGCCCAGGATAGTGTATGTTTTATTAACTGCTCTCATCACCTGTCCTGCCACCTTCAATGATCTATGCACATATACACCCAGGTCTTTCTGCTCCTGCCCCCCCTTCAAAATGTCACCCCTTATTTTATATTGTCTGTCCATGTTCTTCCTCCCAAAATACATCACCTCACACTTCCCCAGCATTGAACTTCATCTGTCACCTATCTGCCCACTCCACCAACTTGTCTATGTCCTCCTCAAAGTTTACAACATCCCAATCTTTGTATCATCCACAAACTTTGAAATTGTCCCCTGCACACCAGATCTAGATCATTAATATATATCAGGAAAAGCAAGGGTTCCAATACCGATCCCTGGGGAACTCCACTACAAACCTTCCTCCAGCCTGAAAATTATCCATTAACCATTACTCTCTGCTTCCTATTACTCAGCCAATTTTGAATCCACGTTACTACTGTCCTTTTTATTCCATGAGCAGTAACTTTTCTCACAAGTCTGTTGTGTGGCACTGTGTCAAATGCCTTTTCAAAGTCCATGCATACCAGCATCACCCTCATCGACCTTTTCTGTTACCTCTTCAAAAAAACTCCAGCAAGTTAGTTAAACACAATTTCCCCTTTAGAAATCCATGCTGGCTCTTCCTAATCAACCTATATTTTCCCCATGTGATTGCTAATTCTATCCTGAATAATTGTTTCTAGATTCTTATCCACCACTGAAGTTAAACTGACCGCTCTGTAATTGCTGGGCTAATCCTTACAATGTTTTTTGAATAAAGGCGTAACATTTACAATTCTCAACCCTTCAAAACAATTGAAAGTTGCAGCAGGGAACTGCCATTGCCCCTGTTAGCTGTATGCCACTGTGAATGAGAGAATGCATGGATACTTCTTCACTTCCTATTCTTCCTTCATAAAACCACATTTAAAAAAATGAAACACCACTCATTTTCTTCCCCCAAGGTGGCAAGGGGTACCAAGGGACTAATTGATAAAACTGGACAAAGGTTTTAGATGGACTGAAGCCATGGCTAGCTGTGACTCACACAAAAGGATTGTCTGGCCTTCCAAACAACAGCAACCTCGTTATCTCTAAGGAGGCGCTAATGCCCCTGTGACTGTAGAGATCAAATTCAAAGAAGCTGTACGAAGACCATTTACATTTCTAAGGCCAGGCTCTGGGCCAATGGAGGACAAAGGACCCTAAAGCTTCCTTATTTTTTTGAAACTCTTAATGGATGAAACATTAACCATAACAAGAATCTGGACAAGGAATATGTGTCCTTTGTCCAACCAGAGGTGGAGAAGTGAGGGTCATGTCACATGACGCCATCTCCAAGCTGCTAGAACCTGCCTTGTGAAACTGAAAAAAGGCAGATTGCCATTGGCTACGTTGTAACACCCCCCTCCCCCCAACGTGTGTGTAAAAAATAAACTAACCCTTTTAGCTCAGCTTACCTCGAGTTTGCTGTGGGGCTGTTGATAGAGAATTGGATCGCACCAAACTGAACGGCTGGGAAAATATGGCGACACATAAATAAGGGGAAATCAAAAATCAAACACACCTTTCTGTTTACAGACTGGGCAGGGGGTGGGGGGGGGTGAGAGGAAAAAATCAGGGCTGTTTAAATTAAACCCCCCCTCCCTGTAACAATAGGAACATAGGAACAGGAGTAGGCCATTCAGCCCATCGAGCCTGTTCCACCATTCAATAAGGTCATGACTGATCATCCACCTCAATGACATTTTTCTCACGTTATCTCCATATCCCTTGATGTCATTAGTCTCCAGAAATCTATCGATCTCTGTCTTGAACATTCTCAGTGGGGTAGAGAATTCCAAAGATTCACCGCCCACTGAGTGAAGAAATTCCCCCTCATCTCGATCTTGAATGGCCTACCCCTTATTCTGAGGCTGTGTCCCCTGATTTTAGACTCACCGGTCAGTAGAAACATCTTATCCACATCCACCCTGTCACTGACCTGTAGGAATTTTCTAAGTTACAATGAGATCACCCCCTCATTCTGATAAAAAGCAAAATACTGCGGATGCTGGAAATCAGAAACCAAAACAGAAAATGCTGGAAAAACTCAGCAGGTCTGGCAGCATCTGTGGAGAGAGAAACAGAGTTAACATTTCGAGTCTGTGTGACTGCTCTGAAGGAGGGTCTTACAGACTCGAAACGTTCACTCTGTTTCACTCTCCACAGATGTTGCCAGACCTGCTGAGTTTTTCCAGCATTTTCTGATTTTGTTCCACATTGTCCCTGGCCGGGAATATCTGTGCTCGCTGGCGCTGGGCGTGTTCGGTGGCGTGAGTGGACAATATGGCGCGATCGGTTTCATGATGGCGTGAAACAAGTTCGCGATCATCCGCTCACCCCACCAAGGACGAGACTGCCTTTCCCCCCATCGGACATTGGGAGCCTCATTGTAATACGTAGGGTATCATTATCAGGCCAGCCACTGGTATCATCTCCCTTGGCTGCACCATCCGTTCACGTCAGCGGGAAAGCACATCGACGTGTGCCACAACAGCGTATAAAAGGCTTCGTGTGCTTGGTGAACTGCACTTTGAGGGGAACACAGAGGCGAGTGCATAGCAACCACGTGCAGCGCTCGCCAGGGTCACCTGCTGGAATTCAAGCTTGAGGCACGATTTTCGGGGGTGGGGTGGTCAAGGGCTGCCCTGCACTTCAGGTGACTCGGCGGGGGGTGGGGGGGGTAGACAGCTGCCTTTTGGTTGAGGTGACTTGGTGGGGGGGGGGGGTGGGTGGTCAAGGGCTGCCACGTGGTTGAAGGTAGCGCACAGGAACACGTGTGGAATGGGGTTAGGATGGGGGGTGGGGGGTTGGCGAGGGAAGCAGCCATGCATTAGGGAAACCTTGTATAAAGTGACCATTCCTCTGCAGCTGAGACAGTTCAGGCGCAGCCACATTGATATGATTGGAGCCTCTAGCTTCTCTACCCACTCAAGCAACACAGAGGCATCAAAGTGGACCAAGTGTTCCAGAGCTTTTCACCCCTCGAGCATAGACTGAAAAGTAATGAGCATTTTAGTGGACTGCAGAACAGTTGGATGGCTGAGCATGCTGTACAATCTCCTTGCTAAAGCTGGCCATGGACCAGTCACTGGTCGAAGGGCTCACAGCCCCTTGCAATGTCATCATCCTGGTTTGGACCATTATCACCCACAGTTCAAGCTAAGACAACCTTGCAGGGTGGGTTAGGAGAACGCCTGTGCCTGAGCTGAGAGCACAGCGTGCAGTCCAATGGGTAAAGCTACCGCCAATCGGTCGGGTGGAGTGGGACAGAGGTGGGTGGGGTTTCGGGCAGCTATGCAGCGCACTAAACTCTGGCCACCCAAGTGGTGGCCAGCACTCTATGGAATGCATTAAGGGGACTTCATAATTAACCAAGGCAGGTTCTTAGTACATCCATGCTAACCCAAGCATCTCTCTCTTTCATCCTGCAGAAGGAGTGCATCAAGATCATGGAGCCTGGTGACCTAGCTGTGTGCCTCGTGGCTTACAGAGAGTGAAGACGATGGGAAGAGGGTGACGGAGGTGCTTCACTAAGCAGAGGGAGGAGCAGCACTCTCTTGAAGAAGGGGCAGCTGGGGCTCCCGCCCACACCACCTAAGAGCCACAGACAGCCATTGCTGGTCAGTGCCTAGCTAGACCTAGGGTCTATAGACGCCGCCTTTCATTTCTGCAGGTGACCAAGAACCAGTGTCGCCGAAGACTAGGCATGTCTAGGGATCAGGTTGATCACATCTGCCAGCTATTGTAGGATTTGACGCCATGGGAACATGGAGGGCATCCACTGCCAGTGGGCGTGGAAGTGACCGGGATGCTCAGTTTCTATGCCAGTGGCTCTTTTCAGGGCTCCACAGGTGACCTCTGTGGGATCTCACAAGCCTCCACCCACAAATGCATCCATGAGGTCACGGATACCATCTTCACGACAGCGACACGACTTTGTGCATTTCCCTGGTGGCACCAGACAGCCAGGATGCAGCAGCAAGTGGATTTGCCCGGATCTCAGGTACACGGTGTCATTGACTGCACTCACTCAGGTCTCCATCACAACACAAGGTGACTACATCAGCTCCAAGTGATTCCATTGGCTGAATGTGCAGCTGGTGTGCAGCCACCAGAAACACGTCCTGCAGGTCTGCGCACGGTTTCCAGGGGATGTGCACAACACCTACATCCTCAGTCGCTCACAGATCCCTGAAATCTTCCACAGCCCACAGAGGCTGCAGGGATGCCTCCTTGGGGACAAGGGCTCCCCACAGAGGCCTTGACTGATGACACCCGTGCAGCAGCCTCAGACTGCAGCAGAGCGATGGTATAATGAGGCTCACGCTGCAACTCGCAGTTTGGTGGAGCAAACCATCAGGATGCTGAAAATGAGGTTCCGGTGCCTGGACCAGTCTGGTGGAGCCCTGCAATACAGTCCACAGAGGGTGTCACACATCAACATCGTCACCTGCTGCACCCTTTACAACCTGGCGCTGCGATGGGGAGAGGAACTGCCTGAGGAGGAGATGGAGGAGCTGGAAGTCTCCTCTGATGAGGAGGACGCTGATGGGGATGAGGGTGAGGAGGTCTTCGAAGGCGACAATGACGGGGATGAGGCCCTCACACTAGCCAGATTTGGTAGGTGCACTCAGGAGGCCCTCATAGCTGCTGGATTTGTGGAGGATGATGACGACATGTAGTGAGGAGACACCATAGATCTTCACACTGCCTCTGTGAATGTCTGGCTCCTGTCTGGCTTATGGCAGCGCCAATACCCTCTGTGAGAATGCTCCTGTCATGGAGATGCAGTGGAGGCCCTAATTGTCACTCGATCGCAGGAAGATGATGACAACATGTAGTGAGGACATGCCATAGATCTTCACACAGCCTCTGAGAATGTCTGACTCCTGTCTGGCTGAGGGCAGCTCGCGTGTGCTCTGTGATCAGGGTCACATCATGGAGACGCAGTCATGAAACTTTAGAAGCTTCTGATCCTCTGTCCGCCTTCAGCACCTGAGCCCTTCAGGATCACAGCATCACTGGTCACAGATGCTGATGAGATGGGGGCCAGCCCCACCTTAAAGGTGTTGAGAGCACCCAGAGAGAATGAGGGAACTCTGTGACACCTGCCCACTACATTCTGGTGTCAATGACCAGCACCATCGATGTGCAGGTATCAGTAATGTGTCCAGGGACTGTGAGGATGGACTGTCACTTTTGTCTGAAGATTGCACAAAGCACAGGGAAGAGGCCCTGGACCGGGACACCTGCCTTTATCATGTGCAGAAAGGTTTCACATCTGAGTGACACGAACACTGCTCATCAGAACAAGGAGCCATAGGCAGGGAGACAATCTTGGGAGTTTATTGACAATACTGAACATTATGTACAAGTGATTAACCTGTCTGTGATGTCCTTAGCAGACGTCCTCTGGAGGGCTGAGACCTGGAGGGCCCCCGTCCCCTTTCGAGATCCTGCTGTGTGGCAGTGGTTCCTTCTCGGCTGTGGAGCTGGAGCTGCTAAGGTCACAGGAACAGGGGCCGGACACTCCCAGAGTCACCTGGGTAGATGGCCCCGGGGGGTGCACCTGCTGATCCTCCTCCCTATGGGTGCCCGAGGGCCCCAGGTTGACTTCTTGAGGAGAAGGGGTAGCTGCAGTGAGATCGAGCTGCCTGCACCCCTCTTGCATACACACTGTTGGAGGCCAACTATGGCATCAGCGATGGAGTTCAGCCCGAACAAGTGCTGGAGTGACGTCTGGATCAAGGTCTCCATGGTGGCCACCATCCTGCCAGTGTTGACCTCAGTGCGTTGCCATGCCAGCGCTATCACCTCAGCCTGTAGCGGACGGACTCCTCCATCGTGCCTTGCAATCTGAGGAGTGCAGCGGACATCCCTTCCTGATGTTCCCAAGCTTGCCTTTGCAGCTTCAGCAACTGTGACATGACCGAATCCACAGGCTTGTCATCTGACTCGGACTCAGCGACATTCTGGCCTCCAGCAGCCCTCCGAGTGCCCTGGGAACTCCCTGCCTCCACCTGTTTTGGATCAGACAGTACGATGTTCTCACCAGATTGTGAACCCGAGGCTATTCTAAAGCTAGGTCTCACCTACTGTGTCTTTGTGCTGGTGGAGGGTGTGGGTGAGCGCTGTGATGGGACTTCAGGGAGGGTGCCTCCAGATTCCTTTCAGAGGTTTCTTCGGGGTTTGATTGGAGGCCCTGGGTCATGGACTCTGCCGGCTGTTTCCCAGATGTGCCTGTGAAAGCTGGGAGAGATAATTGATGCACGGCAGTGGCCTGTGAAGCAGGACACATCACTCACAGCATGATTGTCTGATGGATGTTGCACTGCTGGATCCTCACTTGGTAGAGCAGCACTGACCTCACCATCAGCACAGGGACCGGTCCAGATCCTCACCGACCAGCTGGATGACTCTGTTTTCAGAGTCTGTGAGGACCTTGATTTCAGACATTCCTCCACTAGTCTGCGACCTCTCCCTCCTGTTGTGTCCCAGCTTGTCCTGTATGAATAAGATGGAGAGAGTGTAAGCAGGATGCCTGCCAGACCAGATGATAAGTATGCCTGGCCTGTGTGGGTGGACGGGATGAGGACAATGATAGTGAGTGTGAGAGAGTGAATGGTGATGTCCCTCAAACTGGCAGTGAGTGAAGGCCCTGTGGATGTGTGATGGGTTTGTGAGTGTGTGAGTTGAGAGTGATGAGAAGAGTGACTTACCCTGGCGGAACAGAGGAGATCATTCATCCTCTTGCGGCACTGGGTAGCTTTCCTCTTTTGAAGGGCGTTGCGCTGACCACCACTGCCACCGCCTCTCAAGCCTGGTTGGTCACAACTCTGTCCATCCTACAGCCAGAGCCAGGGTAGGGGACATTGTGGCGAGCCTCCACGGCATCCAAACGGTGTTCCAGTGACATGTCGCTAAACCTGGGGGCTGCAGCCTTCTTGCCTTTCATGGCCATCTTCCCTGTAGTAATTGTGGGCTGGAAGCACTGAGAGGTGTGCATGGGGCTGCACTTTAAATATGGCGCCCAGCGTGATGAAGCAACGAGGTGAAAGTGGGAGGGCGAATGAGAGCCTGCCTGCCATGGAAATGTATTTTTACCGGGAATGCAGAGGTAATGTGATGGGTTTGGGAAGATACGATGTGAAAACCACCCATCAAGGCCGGTGGGTAAAATGTCGTTTTACCTGCCTGCTACCACACTTAGTGCAAATCTGGGACAATTCCGCTCCCAGTCTCTCCTCATAAGACAATCCCGCAATCCCAGGGATTAGTCTGGTGTACCTCCTTTGCACTCCCTCAATGGCAAGTACATCATTCTTTAGATGAGGAGATCAACACTGCATAATACTCCAGGTGAGGTCTCACCAAGGCTCTATACAACTGCAGCAAGACATCTTTACTCCTGTACTCAAATCTCCTTGTGATAAAGACCAACATACCATTTGCCTTCCTAATTGCTTACTGCTCCTGCATGTTAGCTTTCTGTGCCTCATGAACAAGGAGACCCAGGTCCCTTTGGACATCAACACTTCCCAATCTCTCCCCATTTAAGAAATATTCTGCCTTTCTGTTTTTTTCTACCAAAATGATTAACATCACACTTATTCACGTTATACAAGGCACTAATTAGACAACACCTAGAATACAGTGAAGAGTTTTGGTCTCCTTATCTAATGAAAGATAATACTGGCATTGGAGGCAGTCCAGAGAAGCTTCACTAGGTTGGTCCCTGGTATGCAGAGATTTTCTTATGAGGAGAGGTTGAGTAGGTTGGGCCTGTACTCATTGGAATTTAAAAGAATGAGAAGCGACCTTATTGAAACATATAAGATTCTTAGGGGGCTTGACAGGGGAGATGCTGAGAAGTTGTTTCCCCTTGTGGGAGAGTCTAGGACTAGAGGGCATAATCTCAGCGTAAGGGGTCACCCATTTAAGACAGAGATGAGGAGGAATTTCTTCTCTCAAGGGTAGTCAATCTGTGGAATTCTTTACCGCAGAGGGCTGTAGAGGCTGGGTCGTTAAATATATTCAAGGCTTAGATAGACAGATTTTTAATCAGTAAGGGAATCAAGGGTTAAGGGGAAAAGGCAGGAAAATATTGGGAATTATCAGATCAGCCATTATCTCATTGAATGGCGGAGAGGACTCGATGGGCCGAGTGGCCTACTTCTGCTCCTATGCCTTATGGTCTTATATTCTAGCCCATTCACTTAGCCTGCCCAAGTCCCCTTGAAGCCTCCTTGCATCCTCCTCACAATTTACATTTCCACCCAGTTTGGTGTCATCAGCAGATTTGGAAATATTACAATTGGTCCCCACATTCAAATAATTTATATAAATTGTGAACAGCTGTGGACCCAGCACTGATCCTTGCAGTACCGCACTAGTAACAGCCTGTCATCCTGAGAATGGTCTGTTTATCAATACTCTCTGCTTTCTGTCTGTTATCCAATTCTCAATCCATACTAGTATATTTTCCCCAATCCCATTTGCTCTAATTTTATTTACTAAGCTCCTGCGAAGGACCTTATCAAAATACTTCTGAAAACCCTAATTACAACACATCCACTGGTTCTCCTTTATCAATGCCACAAGCAAAATCCTCAAAAAAATCCAACAAGCTTGTCAAACATGATCTCCCTTTCATAAATCCATGTTGACTCTGCCCAATTTTATCATTCTTTTCTAAATGTTCAGTTATCACATCCTTTATAATAGATTTTAACATTTTCCCTACAAGTGATGGCAAGCTAAGAGGCTTGTAGTTCTCTATTTTCTCTCTCCCTCCCACCTTAAATAGTGAGGTCACATTTACTACTTTCCAGTCCACAAGAACCTTTCTAGAATCTATCGAATTTTGAAAGATATCCACCAATGCATCCATTATCTCACTAGCCACCTCCTTCAACACTCTGAAATCTTGGGGTCTTGGGTCTTTTGCATCTTGGGATGTTTTATTATGTTAAAGGTGCTATATAAATAAATTACACAATCTTCAGCACCATTCGCGACTCCTCATGTCCAAATGCAGCAAGACCTGGACAATATCCAGGCTTGGGTTGTCAAGTGGCAAGTAACATACACGCTACACAAGTGCCAGGCAATGGCCATCTCCAACAAGAGAGAATCTAACAGTTGCCCCTTTACATTCAATGGTAGCACCACCACTGAATCCCCCACTATCACCATCCTGGGGTTACCATTGACCAGAAACTGAACCAGACTAGCCACATAAATACTGTAGCTACAAGAGCAGGTCAGAAGCTGGGAATCCTACGGCGAGTAACTCACCTCCTGACTCCGCAAAATCTGTCCACTATCTACAAGGCCCAAGTCAGGAGTGTGATGGAATACTCTCCACTTGCCTGAATGAGTGCAGCTCCAACAACACTCAAGAGGCTTGACACAATCCAGGACAAAGCAGCCGCTTGATTGGCACATCATCCACAAACATTCACTTCTTCGACTACTGATGCACAGTAGCAGCAGTGTGTACCATCTACAAGATGCACTGCAGGAACTCACCAAGGCTCCTTAGACAGCACCTTCCAAACCCACGACCACTACCACCTAGAAGGACAAGGGCAGCAGATAGATGGGAACACCAGCACCTGGAAATTCCCCTCCAAGTCACATACCATCTTGACTTGGAAATATATCGCCGTTCCTTCACTGTCGCTGGGTCAAAGTCCTGGAACTCCGTCCCTAACAGCACTGTGGGTGTATCTACACCATAGGGGCTGCAGCGGTTCAAGAAGGCAGCTCACCACCACCTTCTCAAGAGCAACTAGGGATGGGCATTAAATGCTGGCCTAGTCAGCGGTGTCCGTATCCCATGAATGAATAGAAATATATTTCAGAATGTTGTATAATCACATTATTAGCTTTTGAGTAATTACTCTCACACTCTCTTCCAGGCAACCTTGTGTTGTTTTATGCTCCATTAGTATTTACAGTGCATAAGGAGGATATTTGGTCCCTGTGTCTGCTGGCTTTACATACATTGCCCTGATCTCTCCCCATCTTTCTTTACTTGAAGTATTTATCCGTTTTTCCATTAAAACTGCAAAGGTCTCAGTTATGCCCTCTGATAAAACATTCCCATGCACTAACAACTCTTGTAAATAACACACCCAAGCCTCTCTGTCCCTACACCCCTTTAGAATTGTACCATCTTCTCCTTGTTCTTCCTACCAAGATGCATTGCTTCACATTTCACGTGGGAGAATCTAGAACTAGGGTCGCTGTTTAAAAATAAGGGATCACCCATTTAGGACAGCGATGGGGAGAAATATTTTCAAGACGGAGCTGGATGGATTCTTGATAAGCAAGGGGGTGAAACTGATCGGGGGTAGGCAAGGGTGGGATTTCCTGGTCCCAATGCCCATGGGGGATGGGAAAATTTGGAGAGCTCGTGTAGTACCTTATCAAAAGCCTTTTGAAAATCCAGATACACCACACCCATTGGTTCCCCTTTATCAATGCTACAAGTAATATCCTCAAATAACTCCAACAATTTTGTCCAGCATGATCTCTCTTTCATGAATCCATGTTTACTCTGCCCAATTTTACCATTCCTTTCTAAATGTCCAGTTATCACATCCTTTATAATAGATTCTAACATTTTCCCTACTACTGATGTCCAACTAACAAGTCTTTAGTCCTGGGACTATCTCAGCCATGGAGTTGAGGTTACAGTCGGATCAGCCATAATCTTATTGAATGGTGGAGCAGGCTCGAGGGGCCGAATGGCCTACTCCTGCTCCTAATTTGTATGTTCATAGGTTCTTTGCATTGATTGCATCTTCAACCAACCTGTCTATCTATGCCCCCTTGAAGCCTATCACTATCCTCACAGTTCACAATACTTCCAAGTTTTGTCTCATCTAGGAGAGAGGGTGGTGCAGTGGTAATGTCACTGAGCTAGTAATCGTGAGGATAATGTCCTGGGCATAAGGGTTCAAATCCCACCATAGCAGCTGCAAGAATTTGAATTCAATTGATAATCTGGAATTAAAAAACAAGTCTCAGTAATGATGACCATGAAATCATTGATAAATGTTGTAAAAACCCATCTGGATCATTAATATCCTTTAGGGAAGGGAATCCGCCATCCTTACCTGGTCTGGTCTACATGTGACTCCAGACCCACAGCAATGTGGTTGACTCTTAATTGACCTCTGAAATGATGTAGCAAGCCACTTAGTTCAACAGCAACTAGGGATGGGCAACAAATGCTAGACTTGTCAATGACACCCACATCCCATGAAAGAATATTATGTGAAATTGTGACCTTGACACCCAAGCCTAGATCATTAATATAGAAAAACAGTGGTCTTAATACCGACTTCTGGGCAACCCCACTTGTATACCTTCCTCCAGTTTGAAAACCAATCCTTCACCACTCCTTCCTTTTTCCTGTGCCTCAGTTAACTTCATATCCATGCTGCCACTGTTTCTTTATTCCATGAACTTTGGAGGCACTATGGTGTGGCACTTTATCAAATGCCATTTGGAAGTCCACATACACCACTACTACCACATTACCCTCATCAACCCTCTCTCCCTGTTACCTCGTCAAAAAACTCAATCAGAATAGTTAAACATGATTTACCTTTAACAAATCTGTGCTGGTTTTCCTTAATGAATCCACACTTGTACAAGTGACTGTTAACGTTCTCCCTACTTATCATTTCTAAAAATAATTTCCACTACCAATACTAAACTGACTGGCCTGTAGATTTATCCTTCTACCTATTTTTTGAAAATGTACTTCAACTTGAAACCAAAAAATCATGAAATTACAAACCTTGGAGGTTAGATTTTATTTTATAGAATTGTAGAATGGTTCCAGCACAGAAAGAGGTATTTGGCCCGTTGTGTTTGTGCTGGTCATCTGCAAGCGAAATTCACCATTGCTACTCCCCTGCCTTTTACCCAGAGTGCTGCAAACTTTTCCTCTGCAGTTACTGATCCCATTCTCTTTTGAAAACACTCATATGCACATATGAACATGGAGCACGAGTAGGCTACTCACGACCCTCAAGCCTGCTCCGCCATTGACTACAATCATGGCTGATTTCATTGTAACTGACCACCCACCCCCAATAACCTTTCATCCCCTTGTTAATCAAGAATTTATCTAGCTCTGCCTTAAAAATATCCAAAGACCCTGCTACCACCGCTTTTCAGGAAGAGAGTTCCAAAGACTCAAGACCTTCTGAGAGAAAAAATTTCTCCTCATCTCAGTTTTAAATAAGGGACCTCTTATTTTTAAACAATGACCCTTGGTTCTAGATTCTCCCACAAGGTGAAACATCGTCTTCACATCCACCCTGTCAAGGCCCCTCAGGATCTTAAAGGTTTCAATCAAGTCACCTCTTACTCTTTTAAACTCAAGTGGATTCAAGCCAAATCTGTCCAAGCTTTTCTCAAAAGACAACCAGGTATTAGTCTAGTAAACCTTCTCTGAATTGCTTCCAATACATTTACATCTTTCTTTAAATAAGAAGACCAGTGCTGTACACAGTACTCCAGATGTGGTCTCACCAGTGCCCTGTACAACTGAAGCATAACCTCCCTACTTTTGCAATCAATTCCCCTCACAATAAATGTTAACATTCTATGAGCTTTCCTAATTAATTCTTGTACCTACATACTAACCTTTTGTGATTCATGCACTAGGACACCCTGATCCCTCTGAATCTCAGAGCTCTGCAATCTCTCACCATTTAGATAATATGCTTCTCTTTTATTCTTCCTACCAAAATGGACAAATTCACATTTTCCCACATTACAATCCATTTGTCAGGTCTTTGCCCACTCACTTAACCTATTTATGTCACTTTGTAACCTCCTGTTATGACACAGCAGTTGTTAAAGGCTGAGTTATTTAAAATCCCAGAGGAAAACTTTAAATAACTGTCATAACCTATATTTTTAAGTGGTATGTTTGAGATGCAGCTCTGAATTCAGGAATAAGACCACTAGTTCTCGAGAGGTTTTTATATCAAACTAATTGAGACATTTATTAATTTAGAACAGATTAAACATATACACAAATTACTACTATCATAACTTTTCAGCAAATTCCCAAACTAATCTCCACTGAGGCATTAACAACCCTTAGACTTTAAGCAGACACCAGGCAAGGGTCACGAGGACTCGAAACGTCAACTCTTTTCTTCTCCGCCGATGCTGCCAGACCTGCTGAGTTTTTCCAGGTAGTTCTGTTTTTGTTTTGGATTTCCAGCATCCGCAGTTTTTTTGTTTTTACCAGGCAAAGCATTTTTACCTTACAAATTCAAAATGAGGTTCCTTTCACTTTGGTTCCTTTGCAGACAGTTGTAGGCTTACAGCTGCTTTGATGTTACATTGCCTCTGCCCTGCACACACAAAACTCCCTTCTGTTATACCCAGCACTTCTCTTTGAATGTAAATTCTCATTATATCATCAGGTCCTTTGAACTCCACATCTCCTAACAATAAAACCCCTTTGATTGGTGTCTCCTAGCTAGATGCAAGGCTTTGAATGCGCTATTCAACAAAATGCAAATGTCCTCCACCTCTGTGTTTACATCCCAAAACTACAATAATCAAAGCACCCAGACTAGCTGGCTATAATCCAGTTAAAACACTTACAGACACAGCCACAGACTAAACTGCTGTTTAAAAAATATATAATTTCCAATAACCTTATATACATTAATAGCTTCATGACACCTCCTTATGTCCTCTTCACAACTTACTTTCCTATCTATCTTTGTGTAGTCAGCAAATTTAGCTACCATACCATCTGTCCCTTTATCCAAGTAATTTATATAAATTGTAAAAGGTTGAGGCCCCAGCACTGTTCCCTCTGGCACACCACTCGTCACATCCTGCCAGCCAGAAAAAGACCCATTTATGGTGCCCTCAGGTTCCTGTTAGCCAGCCAATCTTTTATCCATGCCAATATGTTACTCACTATACCATGAACTTTTATTTTCCACAATAACTTTTGATGAGACATTTTACCAAATGCATTCTGGAAATCTCAGTACAGCACATCCACTGGTTCCCCTTTATCCACAGCACATGTGACTCCTTTAAAGAACTCCAATAAATTGGTTAAACATGATTTTCCCTTTCACAAAACCATGCTGACTCTGGCTGTTTGCCTTAAACTTTTCTAAGTGCCCTGCTATAACATCTTCAATATTAGCTTCTAACATTTTCCCTATGACAGGTGTTAAGCTAACTGGCCTATAGATTCCTGCTTTCAGTCTCCCTCCCTTTTTGAATAAAGGAGTTACATTTACTATTTTCCAATCTAAGGGAACATTCCCCAAATGTAGGGAATTTTGGAAAATTAAGAGCAACACATCGATTATTTCACTAGCCACTTCTTTCAAGACCCTAGGATGAAGTCCATCAAGAGCTGGGGATTTGTTAGCCTGCGATTCCAACAATTCGCTCAATATCACTTCTCTGCTGATTATAATTTTCCCGAGTTCCCCTCTTCATTCCATTTCCTGATTAACAGCTACTTCTGGGATATTACTTGTATCCTCTACAGTGAAAACCGATGCAAAATACTTGATCAATTCATCTGGCATCTCCTGTTTTCCTTTATTAATTCTCCAGACTCACTCTCTAAGGACCAATACTCACTTTTTTAAAAACTCTTTTTTTATTTAAATATCTATAGAAACTCTTACTATCCGTCTTTATATTTCCAGCTAGCTTTCTCTCAGATCCAAATTTTCCCTCCTTACTAATCTTTTGGTCATTCTTTGCTGTTTTTATATTCTGTCCAATCTTCAGACCTGCCACCTATCTTTGCGTAATTATATACTTTTTCTTTAAGTTTGATATGGTCTTGAATTTTTTTTAGTTACACGGATGGTGGGTTCTCCCCTTGGGATTTTTCTTTCTCATTGGAATGTATCTATTCTGTGTATTCTGAAATATCCATTTAAATGTCTGCCACTGTATCTCTATTGACATATCCCTTAACCTCATTTGCCAGTTCACTCTGCTTTCATGCCCTCATAATTGCCCTTATTCAAGTTTAAAATACTAGTCTTGGACCCACTCTTCTCTCCCTCAAACTGAATGTAAAATTCAATCATCTTACGCTCACTGCTACCTAGGGGTGTCTTCACTATGAGGTTATCAATTAATCCCATCTCATTGCACAATACCAGGTCTAGTAGACCCACTCTCTGGTTGGCTCCAGAACGTGCTGTTCCAAGAAACTATCCCAAAAACATTCTATGAACTCCTCACCCAGGCTAACTTTGCCTATCTGATTTTCCCAGTCCATCTTAGATTAAAATGCCCCATGTTTATCACTGTACCTTTCCGACAAGCTTCCTTCATACTCTGTCCTATCATGTCATTACAATTAGGGGGCCTGTACAGCACTCCCACAAGTGACTTTATGCCTTTATCGTTTCTCATCTCAACCCAAACTGCTTCTACATTCTGGTTTTCTGAACCTAGGTCATCTCTCTCTAATGCGCCAATACCACCATTAATTAACAGAATCTCCCCTGCATCTTTTCCTCGCTCCCTGTCCTTCTGAAATGTCACATACCCTTCAACATTCAGGTCCTAATCTATGTCATCCTACAGCCATGTCTCTGCAATGGCTATCAGATTGTACTTATTAATTTTTATTTGCGCTATCAGTTCATCTGTCTTGTTTCAAATGGTATGTGCATTTAGATACAGAGCTTTTAACTTTGTCCTTTTATTATTTTGTAATGTCTGGCTTATCTGCTGATTTACTCTTAGATTTGTACTCTCTGCTCTTCCCGGTCACAGTCACTTTTCTCTTTGGTTTATCATTTCCCATATTAATACCTTCTACTCGTTGGTTTACCACATCTTCCCAAATTTGATCCCACTCACCACCTAAAAAAGCTGCCATTGCTTCTTTAGCCAATCACATTAAATGAGTTTCCTCTGCTTCTTGACCTTTCTACCAGTGGGAACAGTTTCTCCCTCTCTACTCTGTCCAGCATTACGTCACAGGACTTCTGTCGAATTTTTGCTGGCTCTCTTTAATTGCAACGCTGAATGTCAGTCTAACTCAGTGTAAGTTCCAAACAACAGAAGGGGGCTGCTTTCATATACATACCAGTTTAAGAGACATACCACTTTAAGAGACATACCACTTTAAGAGACATTCCACTTTAAGAGACATTCCACTTTAAGAGACATTCCACTTTAAGAGATAAAAACAAAAAACTGCAGATGCTGGAAATCCAAAACAAAAACAGAATTACCTGGAAAAACTCAGCAGGTCTGGCAGCTTCCAACCTGATAGTCGCCCAACCTCGAAGGGCCCGCTTCTACCTCCTACCGAAAATCCACAAACAGAACTGTCCCGGCAGACCAATCGTCTCAGCTTGCTCCCGCTCCACGGAACTCATTTCTCATTATCTTGACTCCCTTCTCTCTCCCCTTGTCCAGTCCCTTCCCAGCTATATCCGTGATTCCTCTGACACCTTACGTCACATCAACAATTTCCAGTTCCCTGGCCCCAACCGCTTCCTCTTCACCATGGACGTCCAATCCCTCTACACCTCCATCCCCCCACCAGGATGGTCTGAGGGCCCTTAGCTTCTTCCTCGAACAGAGGCCCGAACAATCCCCATCCACCACTACTCTCCTCCATCTGGCTGAACTTGTTCTCACGCTGAACAATTTCTCCTTCAACTCCTCTCACTTCCTCCAAATAAAACGTGTGGCTATGGATACCTGCATGGGTCCCAGCTATGCCTGTCTCTTTATGGGGTATGTAGAACATTCCTTGTTCCAGTCCCTTCCACAACTCTTTCTCCGGTACATCGATGATTACTTCGGTGCTGCTTCATGCTCTCGTCGGGACTTGGAAAAATTTATTAATTTTGCTTCCAATCTCCACCTCTCCATCATTTTCACATGGTCCATCTCTGACACTTCCCTTCCCTTCCTTGACCTCGCTGTCTCAATTTCTGGTGATAGACTGTCCACCAATATCCATTACAAATCTCCCACAGCTACCTTGACTACAGCTCCTCACACCCCACTTCCTGTAAGGACTCCATCCCATTCTCTCAGTTCCTTCACCTCCGTCACATCTGTTCCGATGATGCTACCTTCAAAAACAGTTCCTCTGACATGTCCTCCTTCTTCCTTAACTGAGGTTTTCCACCCACGGTGGATGAGAGGGCCCTCAACCGTATCCGGCCCATCTCCGGCGCATCCGCCCTCACGCCTTCTCCTCCCTCCCAGAAACATGATAGGGTTCCCCTTGTCCTCACTTATCACCCCACCAGCCTCCGCATTCAAAGGATCATCCTCTGCCATTTCCGCCAACTCCAGCATGATGCCACTACTAAACACATCTTCCCTTCACCCCACCTGGCGGCATTCCATAGGGATCGTTCCTTCCGGGACAGCCTGGCCCACTCCTCCATCACCCCCTACTCCTCAACCCCCACCTATGGCACCACCCCATGCCCACGCAAAAGATGCAACACCTGCCCCTTCACTTCCTCTCTCCTCACCGTCCAAGGGCTCAAACACTCCTTTCAAGGGAAGCAACATTTCACTTGTATTTCCCCCAACTTAGTCTACTGTATTCGATGCTCCCAATGAGGTCTCCTCTACATTGACGAGACCAAACGTAAACTGGGCGACCGCTTTGCAGAACACCTGCGGTCTGTCCGCAAGAATGACCCAAACCTCCCTGTCGCTTGCCAGTTTAACACTCCACCCTGCTCTCTTGCCCACATGTCTGTCCTTGGCTTGCTGCATTGTTCCAGTGAAGCCCAACGCAAACTGGAGGAACAACACCTCATCTTCCGACTAGGCACTTTACAGCCTTCCGGACTGAATATTGAGTTCAACAACTTTAGGTCTTGAGCTCCGTCCTCCATCCCCACCCCCTTTCTGTTTCTTCCCCCTTCCTTTTGTTTTTATCCAATAAATTATATAGATTTTTCTTTTTCCCACCTATTTCCATTATTTTTAAATATTTTTAAATTTTTTATGCTCCCCCCACTAGAGCTGTACCTTGAGTGCCCTACCATCCATTCTTAATTAGCACATTCGTTTAGATAATATCACCACCTTCAACACCTGTGTTCTTTTGTTCTGTTGTCTGTGACATCTTTTGATTATCTGCTTCTATTACTGCTTGTTTGTCCTTACAACCACACCACCCTCCTCCACTTCTCTCCCCCCACCCCCACCCCACCACCTTAAACCAGCTTATATTTCACCCCTTTCCTATTTCTACTTAGTTCTGTTGAAGGGTCATGAGGACTTGAAACGTCAACTCTTTTCTTCTCCGCCGATGCTGCCAGACCTGCTGAATTTTTCCAGGTAATTCTGTTTTTGTTTCAGTTTAAGAGATATACCACTTTAAGGGACATTCTACTTTAAGAAACATTCTAGTTTAAGACCCGTAGCACGTGACTCAGCTGCCCTCGTGATCCCTCTGCCACGTTCAAGAATGACGTCAGGCCAATTTGTGCCTCAAACAAACGTGCTGCAGTGGCCCCGCCTCCTGGCTGCTCCTATTGGCCCGCCGGGACGTGGAGGCGGGTGAGATGGGAAGACGAGCGATGCTATTGGACGGGGTCGCTGTCTGTCAGGTCGAAGGGGCGGGGCGCAGAGCGGGGTTGGAGGAGGAGGAAGGGGGTGGTGGTGGTGGTGAAGGACAAACTTGAGTTGAGCCGCTGAGTCTCCCGGTCGATCAGCTGGAGACTGGCTCCCTCTGAGCCGCCATCTTTAATCCATGGTAACATTGTAGCTGCAGTGGTAGCAGCTTCGGGTTACATTGTATCCGGGGAGATTGTTACCGCCAGGAACCAGGACAGTAAAGGCAGCCTGCAGCCTATATACCCCCCTCAAAGAAGCTTTATCCCTCTGAAATGTCAGCCATGAATCCCGAATAGTAAGTACTGGGGCTGGGAACAGGTGGAAGTCACTGCCTTGGTGAAGCTCTGCTCTGTCAAAACTCCTCCTTGACTTAAAATAATACTTGTTAATGTTCCCTTTGTCCGGCCCCTTTTTTTAATTGATTCCTGTGTGTGTGTGTCTGGTGGGAGGGTGAACGAAACTGTAAGTGGTGAAACGTTTTAATTAGTGTTTACATCTGGCTTTAATTTAAAATGGTACCTGGGTTGAGGTGTATCTAGTTTCTGCTGTTGAAGGAGATTGTTGGGGGATGGGTGTAACTCTGTGGGGTCACAGGTTGATGATGGCTTTGTTTTGGGGAAATTTTGGTGCCGATATAAAGTATTCAAAGATATTTAGGGTAAAACTGTCCTTGCAGTTTTAAGTGGTGGTTTGGGCCTTTCAGATCTTTTTAAAAGGGGGAAAACTTGGTGTCTTCATGTTATTTCTGGAGCTTTGGGATTCAGAGTGGGTGTACAGTGATCGTTGTAGCAATGACCTGGTGCATTGTAGTAATGACCTGGGGTAAGGTGCATTGCCAGCTTGTCTTGAGGATGTGATCTGGCAATTAACCACACCCATCTCATCAACCATTCATCGGGGCTCAGTGAGCTTTTAAAACTAGTCTGTTTTTCTGTAGACCAATTTACTTGGGAGCTGTAATAATGAACTAACCAGACAAAATATAGTCTTTCATTATGGCATTTTTTAAACTAGAAAATGCTTTCATGGGAGTCATCGTTTGGAGAAATGATCCAGTTTTTATTATGTTTTTCCAAACCACTGAGCCTCTGTTCTGGGTGATCTTGTAATTTGGGAATATTTTTGGTTCATTGTTTTGGGTGTGATTTTATTTTACTGTCACAAACCTTTGGCATGTGGCTTTTTTTTTGCTTATCCTGGTCCAGTTCAACATGGCTTTTGTCCTCTGGATATGGGGGTGGGGGGGGGGGGGAGAATGGGAACTGTTTGCTGTAGCTTAATACATACAATCCCTTTAATTCCATTTCAGTAATGGGTATCAAGGAACAGTATAGCTGCATGAATGGAATTGCCTTGGAGGGTTGTTCCCTAAGAACAGTGCAAAATAATTTTGTATTCAATTTTATATTCCAATATGACAACAAGAAGTCACTGGGAATTTTGAGTACATCAGTCTGTTTACAATGTGAAGCACTGGTGCCTACCCCTCCAAGTGAATTTGCTATTGGTGATAAACTTTCAGTTACTAGGGCAGTTTACTGTTTCTCATTGTGCTGCAGCAATACTAAATATATTAAAATTTGACATGAGTTTTTTTCCCCTTTTTTTTCCCTGTGAATATAACCAGCAGACTTGGCTCACTGGTGCCAGTAGTTGAGAAGAGGAGCTTTCATTTGATCTTTGCA
Organism: Isurus oxyrinchus; assembly: GCA_026770705.1. Lineage (NCBI taxonomy): Eukaryota > Metazoa > Chordata > Chondrichthyes > Lamniformes > Lamnidae > Isurus > Isurus oxyrinchus. The sequence goes on along the minus strand of JANJGN010000031.1, from coordinate 3,575,798 downwards.
CAATGATATTTGTTACTGTCCATTACCTGAAACAATTGCTACTTGAGCACCCCCCAAGGTCTGGTGGAATGTTTCAGTCCATGTGAACTCCTCCCATTTCAATGCTCACCATTGTATTGCTAATGCTACTATCTGCTCCAACCTGGAATTGCTAATGTCTTTGTCTAGAATGCTTTGCAAACAAACAATTATCAAACTAGTCTTGATAATTGGGGCTGGGTTACATTTTATAAATTAAATTGATTTGTCTTTACTTAAAACTTGATTAACATGATAGCAGTCAATAATGTGGGAGTTTTTCTTCCATATGGAGACTTGTACCCTGGGGGGTTGTATGTAGTTGTGTGTGCTTGTTACCCCTTGCTGGCTGTTTTGGAGTGAGATTCTCCAATATCCATAAGAGGCTCTAATTGTGATGGTGTGGGTCCCTGCCCATGGGATCTCTGTAGGAGAGAAGACTTCTCAAATCTCCTCCAAATAAAGCCCATGTGTTTTTTCAGTGATGACTGTTTTCCCCATTCGCACTAACAAAACTGCACCTTGTGCTCTCTTTTATTCTGGGTAGAAGCTGCCTTTATGCATCAGCTTCCCCTTCACCAAGGTGCTGAATCCCAAGAGTCTATCTTGTCTGAGACAAATTGGCTTCATTTTGAGAGGCTATTCTCCGGTTAATCTAGAGATCCTCGGATATTGCTTTGTCCATGGATGACCTCCCAGAACAAACAGCGTGGCTAAAACATCACCTGATAGCTGGCTTTAAACATGTGATGGGGGAGGAAGGGAAGACCCACTCAGCATTGATCAGTGTCCATTCCCTTCTGTTATCAGTTACAACTGACTTTTTCTAATGTTTAATTTGTGGGAACTGTTTTCTAAAGGCAAATTTTATGAAGTGCGTACAGTCAAACCCATTTAAATCGATAAAATGCTTAACCTCTGCACAAATTCCCTTTGCAATTTTTCCAATGACAGCTGTCCCTGTTATTATTACGAAATGTCTCATTATTCATGTTCTGTGTCTAGTCATTTTTATTACCAATTAATGAAGTTTTTTTTTACCTGCACACTTTGTTTGAAAAAAAATAGAAAATGATAAACCGTGACCAGCTGAGCGTCTCTCCGTGGAGAGAGTTAACTTTCTAGGCTGTCTACCTCCATGAACTTTGAATTTCACTATTGGGTGCTAGGTCTCCAAAACTTTGGCAAATGAGGCCTTTTTAAATATGCTGAATGTCCTAGTGAAGTTGCTAAAGAATTTAATTAAGCAGATGTTGCCGTTTATCCATAACAACTTGAGCAGTTTTCTCAGTCTTGTAATCTTTTGCATTTCTTTGCTCTCATGCCAGACTTGCGCAACAGTCAAAATGATTAGGAAGTTACTCCAGAAAAAGCAGAATTTGTTTAACTAAATTCAACCTTGCATTGCAGCCTAGGAAACAGGAAGGATGGTTTAGAGAAGATTTAAGGATGAGGTGAGGTCTCATTCCAAAGTTGGCTTAAAAGGCTGAAGGTCCCCTCGTGAGGGGTAGTAATCAAGCCAAGGCCGAAAGTGGTACATGAGTAATTTAATGGCAGGTAACTTGCATCTATATAGTGCCTGTAACATAATCCAAGTGCTTCAGAGCTTTGTCAAACAAAATGGCTGCCATCAGGAGGTAAGGCAGGTTAGTTTGTTTTTTTTAAGGGTGGTGTTAACAAGGTAAAGAATTAAAAGTTAGGGAGGAAATTCTAGAGCTTCAGGCCCCAGCAGCTGAATGGATGGCCACCAGTGTGATATAATTTAAGATTGTTTTAGGACTGTCGTTAATTTGAGGTATGAAGGGTCATGTGACCCTTTTCTGAAGCCTGCTTCACTTTGTTTGATAGACTTTAATTTTTTTCTCTTCCATGAGATGTGGGTAAGGCTGGAAAGGCCAGCATTTGTTGCCCATCCCTAATTGCCCTTGAGCTGAGGTGGCTTGCTAGGCCATTTCAGAGGGGCAGTCAAGAGTCAACCACATTCTTGTGGGTCTGGAGTCACATGTAGGCCAGACCAGGTAAGGATGGCGGATTTCCTTCCCCAAAGGGACATTGTGAAAACCCATCTGGTTTGCAAACAATTAATCATTTCATTGTCACTAATATTCCAGATTTGAGTTTAAACTCCACCGCTGTCATGGTGGGATTTGAACCTGTGAACCTAGAGCAATAGCCTGGGCCTGTAGGTTCCTAGTCCAGTGACATTATCACAACATTACTTTCCCTGCAAAGGGGACCCAGATTGTTTTACTGGGAAGAAGGTGCGAGGTGTTTTACAACTTGGCAACAACTTGTGTGCGGACAGTGGATAGGCTGAGCCTTTGAGTTCCAGGCAAGTGAGGTTGTTGGATTGTATATAATTGTGCTTTAAACTGTCCATGACTTCCAAGGTGAAAGCTGGGGGTCTCAGATAGCTAATGGAAATTTCTACATGGTAGAAGTAGGCCTAAGTGATTCACCTGGTATGGAGCTGGGCTTTGAGCTGGTAGAGGCTTTTAAGTTATCCCTGAAATACTCGGACAGGAGTAGTCTGCCAGGGTCTGGGAGAGAGACAGCATGACACTGGTTTGCCACACAATGTGGGTGGGAACTTGTGCTGAGATTAGAAGGGACCAAATTTGAGTTGAAACAAGATTGGAAGATTCACTTAGCTTGTGCTAGAGGAAAAAAGTCAGTGGTGGGGAAATCCTTACTGTGAAAGACAATTGAGATTAAAAGTTCCCAAGCTGAGATAGGAAAAGAACATATGTAAACCCTTGGGATCTAAGAATTGCCTTGAATTGACTCTGGGGTAAAAGACAGTGTAAATCTGCAGTGCTTTCTATTGTGCTAAAACAGAAGGAATATTGATGAAACAGTGCTTTTAGTCTCTTGTTACAGCTGAGTCTTAAAACATGAAATCTTGTCCTGTCATTCTTTCAGCTATTAACTTAAATAAATTTCAGTTATCAGTCTCTATGGAGATTGTAATTGTTGGAGTGATAAATTGGGATTGCAAAGGAACCAGAATT